>JAHTLZ010000129.1:94656930-94672105 GCA_023846285.1 Phrynocephalus versicolor
AGAGAGAGAGAGAGAGAGAGAGAGAGAGAGAGAGAGAGAGAGAGAGATTTAAGCAGAGAGCCATGGGAAGGAACAGTGGGTTACTGCTGGATCAGTTCAGCATGACTTGTCTCTTGGAAAACTTGTGATTATATCTTGGAAGGCAACTGACAATGTTCTGGAATCATTGGTGGTACTGATGTTAAACTGATTGGCTGATATTTTGTCGATATGTTTTCTTCCCTTTTGGAAGATGGGGATGACATCTGTTCACATCTAATCTACAGAGACCACACTTGTTCAAGAGTTCTCACAAACTAGAGATAGAGTCTTCTGAATAGAGATGGGCATTCACCATGCCTTGCCACTTTGGTGCATTGGGCCCACTGGTGTTGTGCAGGAACCACCAGATGCTGTGCCTCAACTCCTCACACATACACTTCATCAGAAGCGCTGTCTTGGGCTTCAACGCCCTGCCTTCTCCTCTGAGTGGACCCTCGTGGGAGGCTTCCCTTCCCCATCTCCTCCTCTGTGGGCACTTTTACACGACCCCTAAAATCCAAGGCAAAGGGCTCCCAGATCTGGAGCTTAAAAATGTTTTCCCACCAGCTCCGGACTTTTAAAAAAATTAAGTACGACCAAGCCCACCTAAGCGCGTCCCAGCGTACTTTTCAAGTACCTGGCCTCCAGGGGGTAAAAAAATCTTCTGATGCGCATTGTAAAGTTGTGAATGCCGGGCTCCCTCGCCTTCTGTTTGTTTTTTTGTCCGCGTCGCCCCTTTAAGAGACAGGAATCACTACGGGGCGGCTTGGGGCTGCTTCGACCAGCAGATGGAGGTGACCTGCATTTTTTTCTCCCTGTTTTTCTCCCTCCCCTCATGCAGACAGGAACAATGGAGTGCGGAGGGGTGGGAACACAGGAAGAGCGGCAAGCCCCCACGATCTCTGGTCCGAATTTAAGTTGCCTCCGGATTCTAGGGGTCGTGTAAAAGCGCCCTGTGTTGGGTGCCTGCAGGAGGAGGTGGGGCATGGAATCCAAGGTGCCCATGCAACACCTGTGGGTCTGATCTCCCAAACTGCATCAAAACACTGAACCGCAGTGTTTGCCCATCTTTATCCCTGACATTACAAGAGCACATTCCTTCAGTACTCGAGCAGTTGCACTGGCCCAAGAGATTTGAGTTAATTTAAGTCAGCTAAATGTTGTCACACTATCTCTTGGCCTATCTTGGGTAGCAACTCCTTCCTTTCCTCTATCTGCACAGGGCTGAGCACTATTTTTCTCGTGGGAGAAGGCAGAGGCTGCATGGAAAGCATTCAGTAAGGTCAGCAGTAGTGTCTCTTACTATTATTTCTCCATCCCATCCCGGCAGTGGACTTCCAGTTTTGTTGTTCTTCCTGTCACTTCCTAATTGGTAAAGCAGTAAATTGATGCAGTTTATGTACATGCCCGTGTGTACATTTTTCAGTGGGTTCTGGAAAGACTATGTTGAATCCCAATCCTGCTGGAAGCCTAGTGGAATTCTTATGAGGCTGGCAAAACCCCACAACTCAACAAACCCAAGTGTTTGCTTGTTTTGGGGTGGTTTTTTTTAGATGGATAAGGGGAAAGGGAAAGCATCTTAAGTGCTGCTTCTACAGATGGGCGGAAAAGAAAATGACTAGCATGACTTCTAGAAAAGCAAATTTTGACTAGACAGCTCAGTTCTATCAGTTACCTCAAAGTGTCTTACTCCAAGGCAGTCAGAGAAGTCAACACAGTCTTTCAGTTAAAAAAGACCAACACTCTAAGGCTGAAGCCAGCTGCCCATTAAGAAAAAGAGTTATAAGACTCTTATTTACCGTATATGAAAATTGCAAGCACAATCCCCAATATACAGCTTTGTGTGGGTGTGTCTGACTAAACGTTAAGCAGGAAGGGGAAAAGTCAGAGCAGAGTGCATACAATAATTTCTGCTGGTTTTATCTGTGGAGTCAGTGTCGCTTTTTTTGAGGAAATTCAGATTCTTCTCCCTCCCCCTGCCATGTTATTTCCTTTCTATCCATATTTAGCCATATTTGTGAGGTCCAGTTTTATGACTGTTTTTGTGAGGAGTTTCCAAGCTTATTGTCTGTGTTTGTGGTTATGTGGTGCCATTTAATGGTTCCATGCCTTGCAATATTGTCATGTGGACTGTAGGAGTTTTGTCCAATTTGTTATTCCCAAATTGGGCAATTTTATTTCAGAAGAAGCAAATGCAATTTTCACATTACAGTATAATGAACACCAGAGAACAGACTCTAGAGAACCACTAAATAACACAAGTTAGGTACGAAAATGTGTGGGGTTTTTTCTTCCTGTGAGGTTGCCAGGCCTAATAAGAATGGACACTCCAGTGCCATTAATGGTTGGGGAAAAGGAATATTTGCTTGTTCACAGCCACTGCAGGTACCTGTCAAACTTTTTCTTTGATGTGATTTATCCTTTGTTCCTCTTTGGCAAAACTATACAGTATGCTGGAGCCAGAGCATGCAGGGTTGAACCCTAGAACTATCTGAGTAGCAAAATGAACCAGTTACTTACCTGTAAAGTTGTTCTTTAAGTGGACCTTCATGAAGCCACACAGATGGGTTTCCCAGCACACACACATTAGGCTCAATAGGATGTGATGCAATAGGAAAGTTTGTTAGTCTCCATCTCCTCACACTGAGCATGTGTGAGAGGGTCCCACCCAAATGCCTCAGTTCCCTCGCAACTGCCAGCGTGACAGGTAAGTACAAGAAGCGGTGTGACGAGTCGAGGGGAGGAGGGTGGGTGCTGTGGACCTTCACGAAGGTCCACTTGAAGAACCACCTTTACAGGTAAGTAACTGGTTCTTCTTCCTTGTGGCCTTCGTGAAGCCACAGATGGGCGAGTGCCAGCGTACTCACGGGACGGAGGGAAGTCACGCTGCCACAAATGAGGGGACAGCTCTGCCAAAGGCCGTGGTAGATCTCACACAGCTATCTATTCACAAAGGTACTGGGTGTTGACCAGGTGGCCAAGTTGCAGGTGTCTTCTAAAGGTATACCCTTGAGCAATGCCACTGAGGAAGAAACCACTCTAGTGGAATGAGTCTTCTTCACCGGTCTTGGCAGCGGCTTTTTCGCTAGGTGATAGGCCAAGGCAATAATAGAAACAATCCAGCATGCAAATTGCTGCAAAGAAACAGGTGCCCCCCCACCCCCCCGGAACTAGGGTCATAGTAAATAAATAATCTTTGAGTAAAACAGGAACAATGCAGTCCTGGAAGTGTAAAAAGCCAGAGCTCGGCAGACATCTAGTGAGTGAAGGAGTCTTTCCAAATAAGAAGTTGGGTTGGGAAAAAAGGTGGGTAGTGAAAGGGGTCGGGAATGGTGAAAGGGGGAAACCACTCCAGGCAAAAAGGACATGTCAAGATAGGCGACAACCTGGTCCTTAGAGAATTGCAGGTACCAAGGATGGTTAGGCCAGACTTCTTTCAATGGAGCAGGTACTGGAACACCTGTGTGAGAGATGGATGGAACTGAGAGAACCTCCTATCTGAAGCAAAAGAAGCAAATCACTTCCATTTGTATGCACATAGGCCAATTGTTGATGGTTTGCAGGAGGCCGAGAGTATTTTGTGGATCAATTCGTGATCCTCCAAGCAACTAGTTGGAGGCAATGAAGTTCTGGGTGAAGACTTCTGCCTTTGTGCCTGGAAAGCAGATCCGGCGGAGTCAGAAGGCAAAAGTAGTCGCAGGCCATCCTTAGGAGTGGAGCAAACCACAGTTGACGGGGCCACCACGGGGCTATTAAGATCACATCTGACAGCTCCTGCTGGATCTTTGACACCACTTTAAGAATATAAGAACATAAGAAGAGCCATGCTGGATCAGGCCAATGGCCCATCTAGTTCAGCTTCCTGTATCTCACAGTGGCCCCACCACATGCATCTGAGAGCGCATGAGACTAGATCTCTGTCTAGTCTCCCCTGCATCTGGCCCTTGAAGTACCCCGGTTTTAAGCCTGGAGATGACACATCTCCATCATGGTTTGTAACCTGTGATTGACTTTTCCTTCAGGAATCTGTCCAATCCCCTTTTGAAGGCATCCAGGCTAAATGCCATCACCACATCCTGTGGCAGGGAGTTCCACAGACTAACAACACACTGGGTAAAAAAAAAATTCTTTTGTCTGTTCTCATTCACCCATCCCTCAGTTTGAGTGGATGTCCCCTAGTTCTGGTATTTTGTGAGAGGGAAAAGAGTGTCCCTGTATCCACATTACTCATGCCCTGCATGAGTAAACCTGAGGTGATTACAAGATCACTGCTTGTGGAAGCGTGAGGAGTAACCATTGAACTTGAAGGATGAGCCAAGGAAAGTTTACATGTTTTCTTTTTTGGTACTGAGAGTGGTGTATTCAGAGACAATGAAGGCATGGGCATAGTCACATACAATGCATTCAAGATGTCTTCTTACCTCTCTAGCTCTATGTCTATAAAAATAATCCGGGCCTTCTCCTTAGCCAGACTGAATGTGCTCCCTTCCAAACTTTTGGATGGGAAATTTCAAAATATCCCTTACCCAGAGAGGCTATGTCCTTGCAATAATAGCCAAACTGAGTCTGTGACCCATGTTCTTTTATGCTGCTCCTTTTATCAAGAACTACGTAAGGAGCTTATACATCCTATTATTTGCAAACATCCTGGGAGAACTACCAACTACTACGCTAAGCTACTCCTTTCAGACAGGTTCCCTCAGATCACAAATTGTGTTGCCAGATTCTGTTACGCTGGTATGATCAAACGTAGATGTATAACTGATAGAGATTTGAGCTCTCCTAATTATATTTAGTGTTTTACTCATAAATTGTCGTTTTTACAAGCTCTGTATTTTCTAGCAATATATTTTATACTGTTTTATCATAATATTTTATACTGTTTTATTGTATTATTTTATATTGTTTTATTATATTATATTTTAATTGTACTACAATTTGGTTAATAACCGTAAATAAACATTCATTCATTCTGAAGGTTGGACCATTGGAGGCATCTGCAAAGAGTTCTGAAGCATCAACATCAAATGTTGAGCAATCAGGGCCACCTGAAAAGAGTTGGGAGGTATTGACACCGAAGGATGGCTAGATGGATAAGTGGACAGTACTAAGGTAGACTGGCCCACCTGAAAGGATTGCACCAAAGGATAGGCAGTTGGTATCAAGGGTTGGTAAGATAGCATGGCAGCCGAAGAAGAGGTCAATACCTGGTAAGTGCTTGGTACTGGCGTTTGTAACGGAGGTGGCAAAGTTGCGCCATAATGAAAGGGCGGCATAGAAGTCGACATATTTGGTATCGGAGTGGGCTGAAACGGATTAGACAGTATAGAGTACGTGGGCAGGATATTCGAATCCAAGAAGGCGATCATAGTTGGAGCCACTGCGACTCAGGTCGAGGCCATGAGCAAAGTAGACTCAACTGTCTGGGGGCATTTGGGCGGGGCCCTCTCACACATGCTCAGTGTGAGGGGGCAGAGACTAACGAACTTTCCTGTTGCTAGGGAAGTCCAAGCCTTGCGCATGCGCGCCGGGAAACCCATCTGTGTGGCTTCACAAAGGCCACAATGAAGAATTATGACATTGTCCAACCCATAGCAGCTTCCCTTTCTCCTCTAAGCTTTAAGCCAACACCCAAGGTATCTGGGAGAGAAATAATGTTGTAAGCTACTTCTATTATAATACAAAGTACCTGAGTGTGGGGTTTCCTCGAATGGGTTATTAAAAGTAATCAACTTTATAAAAGATCTGTTCTTTAATAGCTATGGAGCACCTGAGCTGCTTGCATTTAGCACGGCTGAAAGGGGCCAGTGATAGCTATGGGGATACCACGATTTCCACTTCCAAACCAACCATTACACCACTGAAAAATTACCACTGTCAAATTAAAAGAAAACAAGTTAGTTAGATACGTTCACAGGCATGCATATATAAATACTGTTATCAAAACTTGGAATAGTCACTTTCACAAGAACCACAGGTCATACTTCTGCATATTCTGGGATTCTGGGAGTTTTAGTCAAACTCAACAACAGCAACAACAATCAGAATCCTATTACTTATATATGCAGTCGTAAGTCAAATGTCATGAATCACTGAAGTGAACGGCTAATAGTTAAAAATTCAACACTTGTATTTCGCACCACATAGCAAGTCAATCAAATGGTGCACAACAAGGAATATAAGTACCAAATAATTCACTAGTAGCAATTCAAACAGTTCATGCTATTTGACCTATCTTGGCATTTGTAAGCATTTTGGCCATAGCTTCCCTCCTCTGAGTTTGGGTCACCATTTGAGCATCTTAATAGAGATGGACACCATGATCCTAAATATCTCTAGTCCAAAGTGAGTAAATACTATCAAAATTAATGGGACATCTTCCAAGGAAGTGTACGTAGAAAACAAGCCTTACAAATGTTCTTGGGAAAGCATCATTTCCCATAACAGTTTTCCAGTGCAATAAGAAGAGAAATATTCTTTGGTAAGAAAGCTTACCAATATTAGAATCTATCTATCTATCTATCTATCTATCTATCTATCTATCTATCTATCTATCTATCTATCTATCTATCTATCTATCTATCTATAAACTGCACTGATTTTCCCAAGGGAACTCTGGGTGGTGTACAAACAAAGCAAACAACAATTAAAACACCCCAATACAAATCAAAAGGAAACATATCAAAAGAGGAAGAAAAAAGGAAAACAATTCAGCATATTATTCTTCTTGTTGTTGTTGTTAATTATCATCATCATCATCATCATCATCATCATCATTAATTCATTCCATTCATTCATTCATTGGCATCCTTCAGTCTCGAAAGACTATGGTATCATGCCTGGAGTAGAGATCCTAAGAACAACACCTAGTGTGACTAAATAGACCAATTTGGGCATGGCAGTCTCTACCGCACTGGGGACAGATGTATTCTGTTTCTTGCCTGGTCCTTGAGTTTCGCTCTTTCGGTGCCTGCCTCTTTTCCTCTGCCTGTTGGACAAATGCCTCTTCAAATTTATGTAGACCATGCTGTATCTCTTGCCCCCAGACAGTGTGATCGGAGGTCAGGGTTTCCCATCAGTTGAGGTCCATTCCCAAGGCCTTCAGGTCCCTCTTACAGATATCCTTATACCACAGCTCTGGTCTCCCTCTGGGGCGCTTTCCCTTCATTAGTTCTCCATATAGAAGATCTTTTGGGATCCGACCGTCATCCATTCTCACAACGTGTGAATAAAACGTGTGAATTATTATTATTCATGTTGTGATTAATAATAATAATAATAATAATAATAATAATAATAATAATAATAATAATAATAATAATAATAATAATAATAATAATAATAATAATAATAATAATAATAATAATAAAACATTGCTCTTCCTCTTTATCTTCTAAATCTGCAATAATTGGACATTTACATGGAAGGAGAGAGGATCAAAAGTAATTTAAAATCAGTATCACAGGGAAAATCCCCCCCCCCTCTGGTTTCTCAGATGCCTATGAGAACAAGCCAGAAGATACATTCGTTTGTTTTTCTTCATGTTTAAAACGACACAGGAGAAGGGAAGTTTGCTTATAAGGTGATTGCTTTCAACTTCATGTAAGCTTAATTTATCTTTCCAGTCAATTTTACCCCTCCTCAAACCTGCCTTCTGTTCTTTATTACCATGTGCATATTAGAAAGTTAAAGTTACAAATGCAACAGACCAGCAGGTCTTCGCAAAAAGCAGTCTGGAAGGGCCAACTGGAATCCGACAGGTACAGCTGGTTTAAAGCATTTCAGAAGTAAATGAAATCAAATGAGAATTTATAATCCTTCCTGAGGTCTGGATTCCATCAAACTAAACTCATTAGGCGTTAAGGTTGCAGGTGCAGCTAAATAAAGGGTTGTTCTGTTTCCCTTAATACCCTAAGATCCACATCTTGAGTTCAGAATAAAAGTCCTTCAAAAGCACGAGCATATAGAAAACATCCGTCCATCAACTGGCAACACTTAAAGGAAAGGAAAGCGATTAGGTGCTGGAATCTTCTAATGGTTTGTTGCTATCAGTGGAATGCACTCTTTTCCAAAACTGATGCTGACTAGATAAGTAGACTTGGGGAAAATTGGGTCCTTTAGCTTTTGAGAGTTTCTTAATATGATTTTTGTAGGGTTTCCTTGTAGACCTCTGAATCTCTAAACACCTGCTTTGTTCCAGACACAAAAATCCAATTCAACTCCCTCTTAATACTGCTTTGGCCAGCCTAGTACAATCTCTATTATTCCCAGGCAGCACAGGCAGCAGTAATACTGGAGAGGGATGATAAGAATTGTACTCCAACACATCTGGTGAGGAATAAGAGGGGCATTTCTGGAAAACCACTTTGTTGCCTTGGTAGCATTTTCATCACAGTGTTTCTGACCCAGTCCAGAGTACACTTGACACAACAGAGCTAACAGTAATCTCTCAACACAGTGACTTCAAAAAAAAAATTCTAACATTCAAAGAGAGTTTAGAATTTAATTTGAAGTAGAAAAATAGCCTGTTACCCATTTCCCTTAAGTATATCTATCTATCTATCTATCTATCTATCTATCTATCTATCTATCTATCTATCTATCTATCTAAAATCAAAAACTGCCTTTCCCAGGAGTAAAAGAGGAAACAGGTGAGTTCTTTTGGTTGGAGCAGGGTACTGTATATAATTCGACTTCCAGCACGATCTAGTTTATGTGGGAGAGATGTAAATGTATTAATGATTTTATTGTTGTTTCAGCTGCTTTTGTTTTATTTGAATGTTATTTTTACATTGTATTGTTTATTTTGTTATGATGTAACCATATAAACAGCCCAGATGTAGTCAAAATCTAGACACCAGTTAGTACCTCTTCCTGGTCAGGGGTGTATCGGGGGGGGGGGCACAGAAGGGTACATATGCCCCGGGCGCAACAATCCAGGGGTGGCTGGAGCGGGAGCAGAAGGAGGAAGCCGTGCACCCTCCCACCGCCCAGCAGTCCTCCTTTCCCCTAAGGCTTGGTGATGGCACCCCTTCCGCCGCAGCGCACCAGGGAAGCAGCAAAGCAGGCAGGCAGGAGCGCAGTGGCCACCATGCCCTCTTCCTCCTCTTCCTTGCCATAGTGGAAGATGTGCAAGGCGTGCACGCACCCGTCCGCACACATGCACATGAACCAACCCACCCCACGTATGCAGGGTTTGGCCCCCCCATTGCTGGGTGGGTGTGATGTGGGCAGGAAGGGAGGAAGGGCGCAAAAATGAACTTTGTCCCCAGCCACTCCTAATCCTGGCTACACCTCTGTTCCTTGTTAGGGTGTCCCTAAGAGCTTGGCTGGCCTTGAATTTGCCCATCCACCATCAGCAAACTCTAGATATCAGACCCCAGAGACACTCAGTTCACCTTGCTATAGTCTTTTCCCCAGTCAGAACTACTACAAGTAGTGTGTTTGGCATGCTGTAGTCTCCCTGTAAAAGCCTAGTTTCACAGTCATTTGGGGGTTTAATTCAACAACAGGTTCCATTCACCCAAAAGGAAGGAAGGAAGGAAGGAAAGAAACTTAAAATAGAATTCTCTTTCATGAACATTCTCATTTTTCCTTAATGATTACAGATGGATTGCAGACCTTATTGCTCATTGCTAAGATGCTATTAAATCAATGGATAGCATGCAGTCCATAAGAATTTATTTGTAGTTGGATGAGTTTGAAGCCTAGAGGTTCCATAATCCCTTCCTGAGACGTGTTCAAAACACCCTGAATGGCATAATTTATTGCCTCCACGAAGCTCCTAAGCCGGCATTACATCAACTGAAGTAAAAATCCCTCTTACATCCTACCTTATCTCCTTTTTAAACATAAGACTTTCCACCTTGGTAAAAAAGCTCCAGGCATCCATGCAACTTAATACAAATGGACAGTTAAAAGTCTGGTATGGCATTGATGACACTAGGCAGAGGTGGCTAGTAACCACATTTTCAATTAACAACGATGATTATCACTTCAACTGAAATCGCAGAAGGCAACACAGTGGAGAATGTACAAGGTTCCTTGCCTGTAAGAATCTTGGCTTAAGACAGAGCAACACACAACTAGTTATGGTAAGAGATGAAGGAAATAGGCTTGACGGAGGCTTCTTTTATGGCTCCCAAAAGTGTCCCCAAATCTCCGGAATATGGACAAATGACCGTTGCCCCTCCCAATATTTTTTTAATGGGCAGAAATTGTGCACACTGGAAACACAAGTGCTCCTTTTCTTTCTCCATGATGCCCCTTGGGTCAAAAGGAATGTATACCAAGTAAAGAAAAAGTGACCCCCCCCTACTCAAACTGCATTTTGACTCTATAGATCTTAGGCAGCAGAACAGTTCTGCTGGCAGTTCCCTCTGTTGACAGATATTTCAAGTCCCATCAATAGAAGGACATTTCCAGAGGCAAAGCTCAATCCCATCTCATGCAGCCTGTGCATTATTGAACTAGGACTGAAAGTATCATGGTAGGCGTCTTTGCAGTTACGCATGGTTGGGCAGAAAATGGAGACCATTTAGATTTTACTAGTGGAACTTTCACTCATGGCGAGGTAATTTAAGCAGCCGAAAAACCCTATAACACCAATGGTTTTTAAAAGAGGCTGTCCCCAAATGGAACCATCTCCAGTTCTGCCTGGCACTTACTCCTTAGAGCCGGTACAGACCCTCCTATTTGCTGGAAGGCTCAAGGATGGGTGCCTGGAAAAGATCCATCAAACCAGAACAAGTTCAACTCTGCAGTGGTATCCAGGATGAAACTTCAATGGTCTATGTCAAATTGCCCTTGTTCCTTGCTATTGCAACTTGAGAGGTGCTTAATTGGCCTAGAAAAGGAGACAGGTTGGAAGGGTGTTGCAGAGCACCAAGGCTTCTCCTGAGGTAACAGTTGCTCTGGTAACAGGTAACAGGTTCCTGAGGTAACAGGTAACAGTTACTGAGGTAACAGTTGCTCTGGTCACAAACTACAGGAAAAGAGATTCAATTTAAACATTAGGAAGAATTTTGTGACAGTTAGAGCTGTTTGGCAGTGGAATATGCTGCCACAGAGGGTGGTGAAGTCTCCTTCTTTGGAGGTTTTTAAGCAAAGGCTTGGATAGCCATCTGTCGGTAGTCCTGTGATGGGGGTTCCTGCATGACTAGATGACCCTTGAGGCCTCTTCCAACTCTGATTATTATTTATTTATTTATTATTTATTTATTTATTACGCTTGTATACCGCCCCATTCCCACAAGGGGACTCTGGGCGGTTCACAACATACAAATAAAACAGATAAGACTCAATAACAAGAGCAATAACAATAAAAGAGTAAAATCCAAGAGCAGTAAGGCGGGCAAAAAAAAAACAAAAAAAAAACAGGTCCCTAAGCATCGCCGTAGGCTTCACGAAAAAGAAAGGTCTTCAAGTTTTTCTTAAAAGCCGCCAGCGATGGAGCCCGCCGTAGTTCACTGGGAAGATGGTTCCAAATGGAGGGAGCCACCACCGAGAAGGCCCGCCCGTGAGTGCTTGCCCTACGGGCCTCCCTCGGGGTGACTGTCCGCAGTGAAAGAGCCACCGAGGAGCGGGTGGGTCGGGCCGGATCTAATTGCCGGGTGAGACGCTCCGTCAGATAAGATGGGGCCAAGCCATGGAGGGTTTTGTAAGTCAAAACCAACACCTTGAACCTTATTCGGGAGGCAACGGGCAACCAGTGTAGGCGGACCAGGATAGGGGTGGCGCGGTCGTAACGGCGCGCGCCAACCACCAGCCTGGCCGCCGTGTTCTGGACCCGCTGCAATCGCCGAACAAGGTTCAAGGGGAGCCCCATGTAGAGAGCGTTGCAATAATCCAGCCTCGACATGACCAGCGCCTGTACCACAGTCCTCAGGGAACTCTCATCGAGGTACGGGCGAATCTGGGCGATAAGCCTTAGGTGGTAAAAGGCCGACCTGACCACGGCTGACACCTGGGGTTCCAGGGTCAGGTCCGGGTCTAGGACGACGCCCAGATTCCTCACTCGTTGCGCCAGCTGGGGGGCGGACCCACCCAGACTGGGAAGAGGGCCACAGTACCCCTCCGAAGAGCCCCCGAAGAACATAACCTCGGTCTTGCCTGGGTTGAGCCGGAGCCTGTGTGTCCTGGTCCAGTCCAGAACCGCAGCCAGGCAGCGATCAAGGGTCCGGACGGCCTCCACTGCACAGGTGGAGAAGGAGAGATAGAGCTGCGTGTCATCAGCGTACTGATGACAGCAGACTCCATAACTCCGGATGATCTCAGCCAGCGGCTTCATGTAGATGTTAAAGAGCATTGGGGAGAGTGACGACCCCTGCGGCACCCCACAAGGGAGTGTCCAGGGAGCCGACAGCTCACCCCCCAAGTTCACTCGCTGGGTACGGTCCCCAAGGAAGGACCGGAACCAGGCCAAGGCCTGGCCCCCAATCCCAACCTCCGAGAGCCGTTCCAGCAAGATACCGTGGTCGACGGTATCAAAAGCCGCTGACAGGTCGAGAAGGACCAACAGGGTAGAGCAACCCCTGTCAGCCCTCCTCAACAGATCATCATGCAGCGCGACCAGGACCGTCTCGGTTCCATGACGCGGCCTGAACCCGGACTGGAAAGGATCCAAGACATGGTTCTCCTCCAGGAACGACTGAAGACGCAGGGCGGCGACTCGCTCAATCATCTTGCCCAAAAAGGGAACATTGGCTATGGGACGATAGTTGGACAAATCGTCCACAGCCAAGCCGGATCTTTTAACAATGGGCTTCACCACCGTCTCCTTCAGAAGACTGGGAAAAATCCCGTCTCTGAAGGAGGCCGAAGCGATCAGTGAAGCCCATTTCGGCATGCTCCCCCCTGCGCTCTTAATCAACCAGGCAGGGCAAGGGTCGAACGGAGAAGCCGCAGGCCTGCAATGTCCCAGCGCCCTGGAGGCATCCACAGGTGTAACAGGTCCGAAATCAACAAACCGAGGCGACCGAGGCGGCCCGACGCCGGCCATGACAGGGGCTGGATCAGAGCAACCGGTGTCCAGCTCGGAACGGATGGCCTCTATTTTAGATTTAAAATAGGCTGCGAAAGACTCACTGGTGAAATCACCAGGAGGAGGCCCAGGCGGAGCGGGATTGGTGAGGTCTCGAACCACACGGAACAGTTCCGCTTGACGATTCGAGGCCTCACCAATTCTCAGGGCGGCAAAAGATCTCCTAGCCGCCCTTATCGCACGGGAATAGCGACCGTTCAACGCCTTAACCGCAGCCCAATTCTGAGCCGTCCGAGCGTTCCGCCATCTGCTCTCTAGCCTTCTCCGCTCTTGCTTCATCGCCCGCAGCTCCTCGGTAAACCAAGGAGACATGCGGGCTCGGCATCGGATCAGGCGCTTGGGGGCGATCCGGTCGACAACCCCAGCCACCTCCTCAAACCACCTTTGGGCAAGGGAGTCGGCCGGATCGTCATCCAAACCGTCTGGAACATCCCCGAGGGCCTCCGAGAACCGCGTAGGATCCAGGAGCCTCCGGGGACGGGCCCAGATGGACGGGCCCGGCTCCCCGCGGGGCGGGGTGGCCACTGCAATAGAGAAAGTCAGTAGATAATGATCTGACCATGACACGGGCCGGGCCTGCAACCTCCCGACCCCCAGATCGAACCCCCGCAATGTGGAGGCAAAAACCAGGTCCAGGGTGTGTCCACCTTTATGAGTGGGACCGATGACTAACTGAGACAGGTTCATGGAGGCCATGGACTCCATGAATTCCAGAGCTACCCCAGACAGTCCAGCCTCGGCGTGCACGTTGAAATCCCCCACCACCAATAGGCGGGGGGACCTCAAAAGTGCCGCCGAGATGAACTCGGAGAGCTCTGGAAGGGTAAGTGCAGGGTCGCGGGGAGCACGGTACACAAGCACTACCCCAAACCTGTCCCTTTGGCCCACCATAAGGTGGAGACATTCCAATCCCGGACTCACCAACATAGCGGATCTACTGACACAAAAAGAGTCCCTAAAGACCATGGCCCCCCCGCCCCCCCGGCCTGCCAAGCTGCTCTAAACGGTAGCCCTGGGGGCAAAGGAGGGTGAGAGAAGCCCCACCCCCCTCCCCCACCCAGGTCTCCGTGATGAAGGCCAGGTCGGCACTCTCGTCCACAATCAAATCGTGGACGAGCGGGATCTTATTATGTACCGACCTGGCATTAATGAGCAGACAAGACAGGCCGGGAGGACAGACGGTTTGGATCCCATCCATTTGGCGGCGGGACAACGGGTCAGAACGGGGGACAGGCAATAAATGTCTGTCCCGAGTTCTCCTTAGCCGATCGGCCCGTCGCCCCACAGCGTATCTCCCGCGGCCCGAGACCACCCTGATGGAACGCCCGGTGGACTCCATAGATCTCAAAAGGTCGAGGCCCAGACACAAAAAAAAAAAAAAGCAATAAATGCAAAATACAATAAATGCAAAATACAAAATACAAGATACAGAATATAAAATAAATACAGAATACCAAATGCAAAATACAAAATACAAAACACAAAATAAACAAAACCAATAAATAAGTAAATAATATAAAAAGAAAATACAATAAAATATAAGACTATAAAAAACTATAGGGAGCTCTCAGGCCACAGATGGAAACAAAAGGGGGAAAAACGAAAGAGGTACAGGAAAAATCATGTCCGCCCACTATGGCCATTAACGGAGAAAAATCCGCAGCCTACAAAGGCTGACGGGGTCTCCGAGCAGTCACAGACGGGATGACGGTCTTCCCTCCCGATATTACCGGAGCCAGCGAGCAGAGATAACAGCGGAGCAAGGGTCCCACGGGAGGCGGTCAAGGCCGTCGGGCCTCCCAAACGGCCGAAGGTGGCAGCAGTCTGGCCTAATTCTCCCTCCAAGGTGGCAGTGATGGCATAAAATTGGAGAACAAACGGTTAGATTTAATCAAGACTGGCAGCCGACCCTGTCCCTGGGAAACCAACTCACACAAGGAGGCGCCGACGGCCAGCGTCCCGCCCGAAAGCCAGAAGCCCCACCCCCTCCGAATCGATGGTTCAGTTTCCGGGGTGGATGTAGCTCCGACGGCCGAGCTGCCGCCCGCGAGGGCAAGTCCCACCCGGGACGATGTAACTCCGGCGGCCGACCTGCCGCCCGCGAGCGGGTCC
>JAHTLZ010000129.1:94672115-94707659 GCA_023846285.1 Phrynocephalus versicolor
CCCAGCGGGGCGGAGTAGCCCCGGCGGCCGACCTGCCGCCCGCAAAGTGGGTCCCTCAGGGACGATGTAACTCCGGCGGCCGGCCTGCCGTCGGCAGAAGCAGGTCCCAGCATAGGTGGTATAGCTCCGGCGGCCGGCCTGCCGCCCGGGAAACCAGGGCCCACGCCCCCCAACACCGACGGCCGAACTGCCGTCCGAGGTCCCAGCAGATGGTATAGCTCCGGCGGCCGGCCTGCCGCCCGGGAAACCGGGGCCCGCACCCCCCCAACACCGACGGCCGAACTGCCGTCCGAGGTCCCAGCATAGATAGTATAGCTCCGGCGGCCGGCCTGCCGCCCGGGAAACCGGGGCCCACACACCCCCAACACGGACGGCAGAACTGCCGTCCGAGGAGGGAACCCACAGAGGATGAAGGCACCGGCGGCCGGCATGCCACCGGGAAACCGGGACCCACGCCGCTCTCCTCCCGGCAGATGATACGGCCAGGCTACACTTAGAGGCCGAGCCGCCGGCTGAGGCAGGCACCACCGACAATGGAAGCACCACAGGCGCCCACAGCCTATGACTCTATGCCTCTTCTTCAGTGGCTTTATTTATTTATTTATTTATTTAGAGTATTTTTACCCCGTCTTTCTCCTTGGAAAAGGACCCAATGCGGCTTACAGTAATGAGGGACAATATACAGTCCAGTACAATACATATTCAGGTTTAAGAACAGGGAATTGAGGGACATCTTGCAGCATTAAAATACAACATTAAAGCTACAAGGGAATCCGAGCAGTTAAAGAGTATAAATTCCATGTAATCATGCATGGTAGACCACCCAAAAGTTATGAGGGATGGAAACTAACATTGAAAACATAGTGCAAAGCGATCACACACATGCAGAGGTTGCTAGAGTTGCCATAAAGAGTACCGCTATCTCCTCCACCACTGATGCTCTTCCTTGGCACACACTTCCTCTTCCTCCTCTGAATGAGGCTTTGGGACATGGTGGGCAACCCACAATATAGTAAAGGGGAGGGCTTGTGCCCCTTCCCTTCTTGTTTCCGGTGGTAGGTGGTTCTTCACCACTGTGTTCAAGACTAACACATTCACAAAACGCCACAGAACCCGATGCCACACAACACACATTATACTTTGTGAAGTAACTGCTAACTGTGACAAATTGCAACAAGTTCATTTTGCTTGCCCTGGGCACCAAAATGTCTAATTACAGGTCAGGTACCCTCTGTCAGAAGATGAGGCAATGGCTGCCAACACAGATGGTCTCTAAGGGAGATTGTCATAGACTACACAAAAGGTAGTAAGATACTGTTCCTGCCCTAACATATGGCTTTTGGGCTTCCCAAAAGCCTTTTAGCTAAACACCTTTTAGCTAATCCACTTAGGAAACAAAATTCAGGGGTAGATGTGTGCAGTGTCCTAAGCACAACCAATCTCGCCTGATTTCAGAAGCTAAGCAGGGTCAGCCCTGGTTAGTACTTGGATGGAGTACTGTAGGTGCCTGGAGTAGGAACTAGCAAACCACTCCACTATTCCTGCCAAGAAAACTCAATGGACATGTAGTCACAAAGAGTTGGTCAGATTGTAATGACACAACACAGATGTGCTTTTGGTCTTCTCATGTTCCTCAAGTCCTTAAATAAGAATTTTGGTGGTCTCCAAACAAGTTAACCAAAAGAATATTCTCCAATAACCACAATGTTTAACAATCTTTTGGTGGAACAGACTCTCATAATGTACTGTGGGCGTGTGCATTAGAATACATTCTCAAATATTTCTAGACTCCTTTCTCTGCTGCTTATTACATATATATGAGTGCAATTAGAGGATCCAGTGGTAATGTAGTTAAACTATAAGTGGGTGAATTTATTGTTTCCTCCAAAAGGAAACAACCAACCACTACCAGTTTAAGTTTTCCTTGCATCAAATAAACGTTTATTACTCCATGTACTGAACAGATTATGGAACCGAAGTTACATTGTCCCTCTTTCAATAGTTCTAGCCACTTTTCAGTAATATCTTTTTTCACTCTTAATCAAGAGGAGGAACATAAACTTCAATGTATTTATTTATTTATTTATTTATTTAAAGACTTATATCCCGCACCATCTTCCCAAACGGGAACTCTGGGCGGCGAACAGCAATAAAAAAAAGACAAAAAAAAAAAAAGCAAAATCTCCTAACAATACAGCGGAGAGCAGGATGGCGGCAAGTGATAGAAAAAAAAAAGGGAAAGAAAAACAAAAAAAAAAAATCCAAGACAAAAAAGAAGACTAGCTAATAAGGTCACCAAACGCTTCTTTAAAGAGGAAGGTCTTCAAAGCCCTCTTAAAGGCGGGCAGGGACTCCAGCAGGCGCAGCTCGGGAGGGAGATGGTTCCAAAGAGAGGGCCCCACCACAGAGAAGGCGCGGTTCCGTGTAAGCGTTTTCCGCGCCTCTCTGGGTGTGGCCACTCTCAATGAGCGCGCCTGCGATGATCTCGTGGGTCTGGATCCGGATGACCTCTGGGAGATGCGCTCCGCCAGGTAACCTGGTCCCAAGCCGTGGAGGGCCTTGAAAATCAAGACCAGAACCTTGAACCTGATCCGGAAGACAACGGGGAGCCAATGCAAGCGGACCAGGACTGGGGTGATGTGCTCGTATCTACGGGCACCCACCACCAGCCTGGCCGCCGCATTTTGGACCCGTTGTAACCTCCGGACCAGGGACAAGGGCAGCCCCACGTAGAGGGCATTGCAATAGTCGATCCTCGAGATCACCAGGGCCTGCACGACTGTCCTCAGGGAGGACTCATCAAGGTACTGGCGGATCTGGGCGATCCTGCGGAGATGGAAAAAAGCGGCCCTGGAGACGGCCATCACCTGGGCTTCCAGGGAGAGGGCCGAGTCCAGGACCACGCCCAGATTCCTGGCCCTGTCTGTAGGCTGGAGGGAAATACCCCCCAGACTAGGGAGGGGGCCATTGTACCGAGACGAAGGCGCCCCGAAGAACAGAACCTCCGTCTTCTCCGGATTGAGCTTGAGCCGGTTATCTCTGGTCCATTCCAGAACGGCCTCCAGGCACAGATCGAGGGAGCGAACCGCCTCCTCTGCAGATGTAGAAAAGGAGATATAGAGCTGCGTGTCATCAGCGTACTGATGACAGCGGACTCCATATCTCCTGATGACCTCCCCCAGCGGCCTCATGTAAACATTGAACAGCACGGGGGAGATTGCCGACCCCTGGGGCACCCCACAAGGGAGAGTCCAAGGAGCCGACAAGACATCCCCCAGCTGTACCCGCTGAGTCCGGCCGCAGAGGAAGGAACGGAGCCAGGCCAAAGCCTGACCACCAATTCCCACCTCAGCGAGCCGGGCCAGAAGGTTACCGTGGTCGACGGTATCAAAGGCTGCTGAGAGATCAAGGAGGACGAGCAGGGAGGAACACCCCCTGTCGGCCTCCCTGAGGAGGTCATCCTGCAGAGCGACCAGGGCGGTCTCGGTCCCGCGAAGAGGCCTGAATCCAGACTGGAAGGGATCCAGGATATGATTTACCTCCAGGTATGACTGGAGCCGGACGGCCGCCACCCCCTCGACAACCTTGCCCAGGAAGGGAACAATGGCGATCGGACGAAAGTTGGAAAGATCGTCCGTCGCCATGCCAGGTTTTTTAAGAGTGGGTTTCACCACGGTCTCCTTCAAGCGGGAAGGGAAACAACCCTCCCGAAAGGAGGCCGTGGCAATAGAAGAAACCCACTCTGGCATGTTCCCTTCGGCAGATTTTATAAGCCAGGCTGGGCAAGGGTCGAAGGGGGTGGCCGCCGGCCGGCAACGAGCCATAACTCTGGAGGCCTCCGCTGAGGAAACCGGCCCGAAGTCATCCAGGAGGTAAGAACGGAGGGGTGAGGCACCGGGGGTCCCGAAGGATGGACTAGAGCAACTGGGGGGCAAGTCGGATCGGATGGCCTCAATTTTTGATCTAAAATGGGCTGCAAATAGCTCGCTAGTGAAATCACTAGGAGGAGGCCGCAGCTGACTGGGATTGGAGAGGTCCCGAACCACCCGGAATAACTCCGACTGGCGGTTCGAGGCCTCGCCAATTCTCAGGGAGGCATAAGATCTTCTAGCGTCCCTGATCGCGCGAAGATAGCGGCCAGTCAGCTGTTTAAGAGCAGCCCTATTTACTTCCGTCCGACTTGCCCTCCATATGACCTCTAGTCTCCTACGTTCTTGCTTCATCGACCGCAACTCCTCCGTGAACCACGGGGAGGAGCGGCCTCGACATCGTAGGAGACGCTTAGGGGCGATCCGGTCTATCGCCTCGGCAGAACCCACGTACCACCTTTCCACCAAGGCATCGACCGGATCGTCTGCCAGGCCGCCAGAGAGCTCCCCGAAGGCTTCCATAAACCTGGCAGGGTCCATGAGCCTCCGGGGGCGCGCCCAGATGTAAGAAGGGCGCTCCCCGCAAGGTGGGGGGGCGATCGACAGGGAAAATTTTAGCAGGTGGTGGTCTGACCATGACACGGGCAGGGGCAAAATGCCCCCAACCCCCAGACACGAATCCGGCGACATGGAGGAAAAGACCAGGTCTAGGGTGTGGCCAGCTCTATGGGTGGGGCATAAAACATGCTGAGATAAGCTCATGGAAGTCATGGATTCCATGAAATCCAGAGCCGCACCAGAGAGTTCACCCTCGGCATGCAAGTTGAGGTCCCCAGCCACCAAAAGGCGGGGGGACCTCAACAAAGCAGCGGAGATGAACTCAGCGATCTCTGGTAGGGATTGTGCTGGGTTGCGGGGAGCACGGTACACCAGCACAATGCCAAACTTATCTCGCTGACCCACAGATAGATGAAGGCATTCCACCCCAGAACACACCATTGTCGCGGACCTGCTAACACAAAGGGATTCCCTGTAAACGATGGCCACCCCACCCCCCCTACCCTCCGATCTGCCCGCCCACTGAACCTGAAACCCGGGTGGGCACAGAAGAGAGAGGGAAGCCCCACCCTCCGCGCCCACCCAGGTCTCGGTAATACACGCCAGGTCGGCGCGCTCATCCAAGATAGAATCCAGGATGAGCGGGGTCTTATTGTGCACCGACCTGGCGTTAATCAGCAGGCAGGTCAGATCGGAGGCGCTGGCGGGATGGCACCCAGGTAGATGGCGGTGGCCGAGGGGATCAGAACGGGGGACAGGCAGTAAGTGCCGGACCCTGGTTCTTCTTACCCGACCGATCCCTCCGTCCAGAGCGTACCTCCCACGGCCAGACACCACAGAGATACGAGTCCCTGCCGACATGGAGACCTAAAAAAGGAAGGGGGAAAACAAATAACAAAACAATCAAAAGTAATACAATTAACAATAGCAAAAGCACAGCGAAGGGGCAAAATACAGAGTAAAATACAATGCAAAACAATAATAATAATAATAATAAAAATAATAATAATAATAATAATAAAAAATGTAATGTAAATGTAATGTAAATGTAAATGTTTATAGGGCCACATTGAGGTCAGCAAAAGTGATGGGCAAGATATACTGTATACATTATTAATCCTTGGAAAGTCCCTCTGGGCTTACAACTTTATTGTTTAAAACTATTTTATAGTTTAAAACAAAATGAAGGAATGTGTGCAATAATTAATGTACTCTGAGGATGGTTTTTTGAATAGGATGGTTCCTCTTCCCCAAAACAACCCAACAGGCTCATTTCCCTAAGGGGGAATTGTATTAGTTTTTCATGTACTGCAGGAAAACCAATAAAAGATGCCTGTTGCACCATGAAAATTAACCAGTTGTACTTGGCATAAGTTTCCATTGACTGTACTCCCATTTTTTCACAGGCATTGTGGAGAGCTTCTAATGAGCCAAGGTGCTACTGCAGGTACTATGTTCCAAAACAACTGGAAAATTGCTCCTTCTGAATCCTAAACACTCAGCAATTGTATTCCCAAAAAGCAAATACCAAAATACTCTCTCTTTATCTGAGCATACATGGCCAAACTATGGTTTAACAAATCCTAGAAGCATATGGTACCAATGAGAAGGAAGGAGAAAAGGGGAAGAAATTTGGAATTATTGCTTTTTAAAATGATGCATTGCTTATTAGCTGCTTCTGTCTGTTTTGTTTTGTTTTGAATTAGGAGTCTTGTAAAGCTGATCGGAACGGCTGTAGATTGAATTCTGCAGGGGAAGGAGCTAGAATTTGGGAGAACAAGGAGACACCAGTTACTTGGTGTGGTGGGGAGGTCAGTGATGTATCAGAAACTAGGGTGGTAGCAAGGGAGCCTGTCAACAGAGGAGAACAACAATATGTAAACAGTTGGAGAGAAAGACCCATGGTTTCAAATGTCTCTAAGAACACACAGCACATGGGAAACAAACAAAATGAGCTTTAACTCTTTAACACAAGGAGACAACTATGATGCAGTAATTCCTTGGTTTAAAAGCATTTTGCAAGACAAACAAACATTCCTTCTAAATTTTGCCTTGATCAACAAGTAATGTCCTGATACACAAGCACTGAAACAGGCCACATGATCAGAAGTCAGTCAATGATGGCTCTCTCTCCCTCCCTCCCCCCTCCCCCTGCTGGACTCCATGTGGTTGTCTGGAATGTTCCATCTCAGGCAGCCTCCAAAGCAAAGGGAGGAGAGCGGAACAGAGCTCTCCCTTGCACCAGCCTGGAACATTTTCAAATGGGATGGCAGGTTAGGGGTTTGATATTTATTTAATTTGTTTTCAACATTCTTTCTTATTTTTTCAAACCTTTTCTAGTCATGGGGAAGCTGGTCAAGTGTTTATAAGGCTACAAATTGTACTTTATTATTGTCACATTAAAAAAAACAGAATAAAATCCAGTTGTTAGTCCCAAGCAGAGCAGATTCTGCAGCCAGGTACCTAAACCATGGTGTGGACGTGGACTTCTAGCCCAATTCTTTTGTGAGTGTTGGCATTTTGTGTGTCCAGTGTGTGGTCCATGGGACCCCAGAATGAATCATCTGAGTTTCCATTATTTCTTATGGGGAAATTAGCTTTGAGTGTTTGGGTTTACAAGCATATTTCTGGAACAAATTATGCTCATAAACCAAGGTATTATTGTACAGTAGGATCCCTGTATCAACAGGGGATAATTTCCAAGACCACTCCCCATGGATGTATGAAACTGCAAATAGTGACAAATCTATTAAAACAGCAAGAGGCCAGGAAAGGGCTAGAGGAGGTGGTAAGTGCCCATGCACGCTAAAGGCTAGTGGGCAGTGGCAGAGAGCTGAAACCATGAATTCTGGTCCTGCAAATACAAGGGTCCTACTGTAGCAGATTACTGAAACTTGGCAGGATGAGACTCATGTGTGAAAAGAAGAGATAGAAGGATAAAACATATTCCAAAGAACCAGATGCAATAGGAAGGACAGGGGGACAGTGTATATAAAGAATATGCACTACAGTAGGACTCCCTTATCCACTGATTTATTAACCACTGATTCGGTTATCTATCGTTGGCAGAGGAAAATATTAAATAAATAAATCAGCAGTCACAAAGCAAGCTATTATCACAAACAGCAGCTGTAAAGCAAGCTACTGTCACAAAACAAAAGTCAGAAAGCAAGCTATTGTCACAAAACAGCAGTTTTTGGGGGGTTCTCTCTTATCCACAGTTTTCATTATCCATGAGATGGCCTAGGACCAATCCCCAGTGGATAACGGGGTCCTACTCTACTAATAATAACTAAACAGTACAGCTCCCACCTGTTGGAGACCTTTACACATTAGGGGGGGGCTTGAATAAAATTTTCCTCATCCATACATGGACAAGTAGCAAGTAATAAGGTTGTTTGTAGCATACGAACTTAACATGCTTTGAGTGTATGTTTGTTTGTTTAGTTCAAAATAATTGTAGATTCAAACATTCAAACTAATACAGTGTGTGCTTTCAAATATCATCCTTACTACAAAGAGTTTGCACAATCTCTTGATGATTCTGAGGCCTAATCCTCACTGGAATCTTATATTCACAAGTAAAAGGCTGCTTTTGTATTTGTTTTGGGGTTTTTTTTACCAGAAGCTTTATTTTGTTCTAGGAACCCAGCTTTTATGAAACATGCCATCCATGATTCACACGTCTAATACATTTTACAGTCATTCATTTTAAATGCAAGATTTGTGCTATTTAAACCTGAGCTACTGATACAGAAGACAGTGCTGCTGCTTCATTGCTATGCATTTCACTCCCAGTAGGTGAGGGCACTGCCTACATTTACTGGCACTAAACATAGTCCAATAAAACTGAAAGAAACCAAGTGTGCCAGGTTAGTATAAAGACCATCACAATAGATAACCCCATGAATAATTTGCTTCAGAGTTGCTTGGATGTAATAAATACTGTATACAGCATCTGCCTTATATCTTTCAAGCTCGGGTCTGCAACTTGAGTCAGCCTAGAGCAGTGATGGCGAACCTATGGCATGGCTGCCAAAGGTGGCACTCAAAGCCCTTTCTGTGGGCACCCGACATCGCCCCTTCATAGCCACCTGTATACAGGTTAAATTACTGCATTGGCACTTTGCAAAAAAAAAAAAAATAGTGGGTTTCGAATTGCAGTTTGGGCGCTCGGTCTCTAAAAGATTTGCCATCACTGGCCTAGAGCACGACATTTTCTACCCAACACCCATAAACCACAGTGGACTTGATTTAAACTATGACTTAAATCATGATTTAAACCCCAATTTAATCCCTAGTCAGAAAGCATTTTATTTTTTCAAATCTTTTTAAAAGCAGATATCTTTATACTCTGTGTGTGCTTGTGTTTGTGTGTGCACACGTGCTTATGTGTGTGTGTATGCACATACATACACATACATTCAGATTTAGATTTTAAAAACCCAATGGGAGCAGGGAGGGAATGGATTTTAAAAAAAAAAAAAAAAACATAATGCTTCTTGCCTAGTGATGGAAATTGTGATGTAAATGAAACCTGCCAGAACACCCTGGTTTGGTCTGGCTTCTATCATTTTTTTGATACATTTTTATTAAATTTTAAACTACATACAAACAGAATAAAGAAATAACAAACAACAATATGAGTGTACCCCCACCCCGCGGGACCATCCATGCATTCTTCTTTATTGCTGGGTCTTCTATTATTCTAGTGATCTTCTTAAAGTCCTCTTCTGCAGAATTGTCGTGAAGTATTCGTAGACTCTTTCCCCTTTCCTTCAACTAATACATAATCTATGAATTTACCCCAGATATCGTAGAAAACGTCTTTTTTCATTTCTCCTCATTTAACTTTTAGACTACAAGCTTCTATCGTTTTTAAAAAATAGGCAGAACAGGCTATCAACTATCCCACTGTTGAATGAAATGAGGGTGTGCAGTAGATCTTCCCAGTGGTTACCCCTCATTGCTGCGGAACATCCTTGCAAGGGGTCTAGGAAGCTCCCTCTCTATTTTCCTTCTACTATTAGGGAAATACCTCCTTATTGAACCATTCTTTCAGCAACTGAAAAACAGGGAGAGTTGTACTCGTTTCTTTTCAATGTATGCTCTTTTAAAATAGTGTTTAACCCAGTTAATGTTTTAATAAGATAATCTGTTTGCCTCTTAACAACAGAACAATTGACTGTGTTTTTTTAAATACTGGACTGTGAACTGCTTTGAGCCCTGCATCAATAGGATCTAAAATAAATAGAGAATGCATAAATAAAGATGCACAGAATGCCCAGCCCTGAAAATCAGGGCCAACCTTGTATTATTACTTAGTTTTTATTGCTAAAAGTGTACATTCTTCCCTCTGCCTTATTTACATCCTTATTCTGCATCATATTGAATGCATCCAGGCACTAGTAAAAGATGTCACTTGAAGTCTAGTATGAGATGTTTTAAACACACACATACAATCACCAGAAACTTAACACTCTATGGGAGAGAATTTCCTTTGAGCCTCACCCATCTCTCCGCCAGCCTCCACACAACATAGTTTGGAAATATTTGAAAGCAATTTACTAGAAGCCTTGAGTGACAAAGCTCATTAGCTAAAGTGCCTTTCCTCCATCAGGCACTCTCTGCATTCTTTCATTGCTTCACTCTCCGGAGACTTTTAAATCCACTGAACCAAAACAGTTCTCTGCTTGCTGGCCCAGAAAGGCATTGGCACAGATGGCAGGCACTACACCTGTTCCAATAAAACAAGAGATTCAAAACCACTTGGTGTCATTAGCTACGTGAAACCTAAGGCAGCCTGCACTGGAACCCTTTCGGGGGAGAGAATGAGGACTGGTCTGAAGAAAGGCGTTCCCTGAGAGTCCACGCTAAACTGAAAAAGAACATGGACTATCAAACTTTCATCTTTTTAATCTTTCTAAAAATATATAAACAGCTTTGATTGCACTAAGATGTAGAAAAAATGCATTGGCCCAAATCCTGTTGAGTAAACTATGCTTGTGCAGGGGAAATGTATTTCGATTCCAGGGCTCGTTTTTCTCACCCGCAACTCATGCATAATCAGTCTTACTGTAGGTGAGTCATGATAGCTCTTTAATTATCACCTATTTTCTACTGATGACATCACCCTTATGCAGTCATAACTTACTCAATAGGATCTAAGCTTTCATGTGGGTGATGTAGCATTTTTTTACCTCGGTTAGAATGTTGAAGTGCTACGCGTATGGGCTAGGGTTGTAGGATCAACAAACACATTCTTCTTGTAATATGACCCCATATCCAATGTCCTCCACACAGTATTTTGTTTCCTCTGAATGCATCCAAGACAGCCTAGGCCAGGGATGGTGAACCTTTTATACTGCGATTCAAAACCCACTAATTTTTCGCAAAGTGCCAGTACCATCAATTTAACCTGAATACAGGTGGCTGTAAAAGAGTGATGTCAGGTGCCCACAGAAAGGACTCCGAGTGCCACCTTTGGCACCCATGCCATAGGTTCGACAACTCTGGCCTAGGCAATTAGGGTAGATCCCAAGATATGCACCCAAAAAGCCACAGATTCCTCAGACATGGAGCCCTGGGATAAGTAGGGGACCACTACTGGCTAACAGTCACATCAAACGCCAATACTTCCTTCTGAGAACAATAGAATGATTCTTAGACCCATTTAAATTTGTAAAGAGGGTACAGGCATCTGTGTGAGGTAATATACAAACCATGACAGTGGATGGTTAAAAGAGCTATTGGGGTGGGGGAGCAACAGCAGCTGTACTTTATAAATTATGCATTTAAAAAAAGACAGACCGAAGAAGGGAGAAGTGTAGTAGAAAAACTGCACAGCTGGTAACGGACAACATTCCACCCATAATAATGGACCAGTTCATCTCTGCTGTGTGTATTTTCAAGCACCATGTTGACATGTAGGAAAGACACATTTTCTGTGCACATGTACCAAAATGCACATTGCACACAAAAGCATCACTGTGGAGACAGAGGAATGCAGCATCCCCAAAGTGTCTGCTAAGACACACGAGGATGGCTGTAAATAAGATACAGTATTGCAACAGGTACAAAGAAATGTCTAAAACTTCACAGAAATACATTGACACAAGTCATGAATCCAAGTTCTGTATGAAGGAAATGTCCTGCCCTTGTTAGGAGGCAAGTACCTTCCAAGGCTCAAGTCCCAAATACAATGAAATTTACTATCAGTGAAAAACAGCCATCAGTGGGTTTGTTTCTTTCTGGAATAGATGGGAAATGCAGATATTTCCTACTACTTCAAGAAATGACCAAATACAATTGTTTTTATTTAATCATTCATTCACACTGGAGATGTACTTCCCAAAACTTTATCAAAGAGAAGATTCATAGCAATTTCATCAGGCATCCTGACTGCACTTAACACTCCAAGCATCGGGTACGAAAACTAGTGGGTGCAGCCAAAAGATCTCCAGCAAGTATCATTTAACGTTGGCAGTCTTGCACGGCAAAGCCATTTACATAAAGCTATGGCTGGCAACGACTTGCTTTTCCATGGGAACAAATTAACATTGGCATCCCAAACACAGGAAAGTAAGGAAATTAGAAACACAGTTGAGATTTGGCCGGCACTTTGAAATACTGTACCATGTGCTACTGATGTCAACTAATGAAAAGCAGTAATTTTGCTGAGGGGGTCTGGTTTTAAAACACATTAACACACATTCAGCATGTTTGCACAGGAACTAGATTATAAACATCTTCCTTCCCAAATAATAAGGCAATTACACTGAAACTTGACGGCTCAGAGTTCAGCACACTCAGGCCTGATCAGCATGTTCAGAAAACTTGTGGGACTCTAGCACCGCAAACTGGAGTTGGGGGGAATCCCAAGTTGGAATTATTGTCAATATTTCATTTATAGAATCGGTGCACCGGTAGGTAACGTGCCTGGCTTTCTGCCTACCATGCTAGGGTTGATATTTTTTTATGTGCCGCAAAGTATTTCATACAGGGAAACCTTTGGGGAGATCGAGACTTGGTGCACATAGAACATGGTTTGCATAAAACCAGTCCTGGAAATCTTAGGTTAGAAAGATCTCAGGTAGGATCTGTCTGAAACTCTGGCTGTCAGCTGGTCTAAGTCAGGGATGGAGGTATTTATGATAATAACTCATCTGATTCCTCTCATATTGGCCATACAGCACAAATGCGGTATCCACGGGGACTGGTTCCCGGACTCCCCGCGGATAGTGAAATCCGTGGATAAGAGTGAACACTCTTATCCGATGGTGACAGGGTGACAGGGGTGCAGGCAGTGGTGCTGTGCCGCCTATCCTTCACACTGCCTGGGTTGCCACTTCCTCATCCTCATTGTGGAGTTTGCGGGACAGCCGCCTCTGCTGCCGCTGTACTGTATTGGCTGGGGAAAGCCAATTAATATCTGTTCTCTAGACCAGTGTAGTCCCCTACTTTGGGTAGCCTATGTGTTCTTGGACTGGAATTCCCAGAAGCCTTTACCACCAGCTGTAATAAGCTAGGGTTTCTTGGGGTTGCAGTGCAATGACACCCGGGTTACCCAAGGTTGAGAACCACTGCTCTGTATCATACAAAAGGTAGATGGTCTTTTAACTACAGTACTCACAATCCTACAGGGGGCCTGGTGGCTCAGCGGACTAAGGCTCCGAAACTGTTGACTGCAAAGTCGACAACTCAGCGGTTCGAATCCCGGGTGCCACGCCGTGGAGTGAGCTCCCGCTAATAACCCCAGCTCCTGCCAACCTAGCAGTTTGAAAGCATGGAAATGCAAGTAGATAAATAAGTAAGACCACAACAAGTGGGAAGGCAGCCATGCTGGCCACGTGGCCACGGACTTGCACAACACTGGCTCTTCGATTTGAATACGGAGATGAGCACCGCCCCTAGAGTCGGACACAACTAGCATACATGTGCGGGGGAAACCTTTACCTTTACCTTTACCTCAGAATCCTACAGGCAGAATGGCCAGCATAATTAATGGTCATGATGTCTAAGGGATTCTGGGAGTTTTAATCCAAAAAAGTAATCTTTCCTATGTAATGCGCTAACATGGGATGGGGCAGTTTCCCATATTTCTTAAGCAGACAGGCATACTACCATAAAAAACCAATTCCTCTGACTAATTGTGGAAGGGAGGTGAATTGAGGCTCTCAACAGATGTGTCATCAAAATGTAAACATTGTCAACAGTTTCTTACCAAGCTTGTATCCTTTTTGAGTTTGACTCTCCTGGAATCCCAGTTTTCAGAAAAAAAAATAATTCAGCAGCTGCAAAGCAAGCTACTGTCACAGACAGCAGCTGTAAAGCAAACTGCTCTCATAAAACAGCAGTGCAAAGCAAGCTACTGTCACAAACAGCAACCAGAAAGCAAGCTACTCTCTCAAAACTGCAGCCAGAAAGCAAGCTACTGTCACAAAACAGCAGTTTTGGCGGAAGTGCTGGCATTCTCTCTTATCCACGGATTTCATGATCCACAGGTAGGCCTGGGACCAATCCCCAGCAGATACCGGGAATCCTACTGTACTCCCACGTTTGAACTGTAGATCTTCATGGCTTTCACACATTAGATATCCCTGCACTGTATTATGCTGAAACTGCAAGATCCACCACCACCCCAAAAAGTACAAAATGATTAATATTCTAAATACATAGATAAGCCTTCTAATTGGACCCTTTTCTCTCTCTGCACAAAGATATCACAACTGCAGAAAGACCAAAAAGGACAATGCACGGTTGAGTCTGAGCTGGTCTCCAACATAAGTATGAGTTATATTTAAAAAAACAAAATAGAAGGGCAAGTCCACCAAACTGCCAACAACATGACTCATACTAAGAAGCCCAGAATTCAGAATCCTGAAATGCAGGGTCTGGCTATGGGAACTGTATCCCTTGCTCAGGAAACACACTGTTCCGATTAGGTTTTGCAAGCAACAGCTCCAACAGAAGTTGAATTTCAACACAATACACCAAGATCCCACCACAAATCTTGGGAGTAAATCCATCATATCAGGCAATGTTACGTCCTGCACAAAAGGAAGGTTTGCAATCACCAGGCAAGCAAAATCCTTATTCACACAGCCACTGTATAAATCTTTATATGATGGTGGCTGCCAGTCCAAAATGACTTAATTAAGGCTGCGTTCTCATCACCGTTTTCTGCGCATTTTTGCTGTGGAGAACTGCACAGTAAAAGATCGCGACCTAACCGCGAAGGGAAGTAATTTGGTGCCCTGACCGACCACACCCCCGGAAGCATACTTTCATGGAAGTATTTTAAATCACTGCTAGGGGTTGGTTTAAAATATTTCCCTTAATGATGTGCAGTTCTTTGCTACTCTAATGAGGTGCGATCCCAGAAAATACGCAGTAATTAGCTTCATACCCCATTTCCTGCCAGTAATCACCCGGTGGGGGGGGGGGTTAAAAAAAAATACAACAGAGACTTCAAAAATAAACCCGGAAAAAAGGGAAAAGATTCACAGTAAGCAAGTAGAGATGGACACAACGCTGTAAAATACTACTCTGTCGACAAGACACTAACTGCGCATCAAACACCATGTGACCGCCCCCCCCAAAAAAACCTACGTATCAAATTAAGATGCACAGAAAACTTTAGTGAGACCGCGCCCTAAGTCTGCAAAGAAAACTCTTAAAATACTGGGATAATTTACAGAATGCCTCTGTAATTTTCCTTGTGACCGTGTACAAAACCCAAATAATTACTTTAAAAAATACAAATGAAACTCTAAAAATCTAGATAGAATAGTACCAGGTATAATTCTGTAAGTTTCTTCCTCATTAGTTCCACTGTGTTTGGTGGTGCTGAATATCTGGAAGTGACGTTATCTAGGAATAGACTTAGAAGGACAAGAATGTGCATCCTCAGAAAATGGGAGAACCATTTCCTAATTCCATAATCCTACATCACTGGGAAGTACTATTGGAAGCACAATATGTGTGGCCTGATCCTGATATGGGAAGATTTCGGATCTGGGGGACATACTTAGTGTTTTCTTATATTCTGTTTTGTTTTACTCATCTACCAACCAGAACAAGATGCACAATCATGAAGAGGTAGCAAAATATAAGTTCTGGGCAAGCCAACTGTCTGCCATAATTCTTGAAGATTCGCTGCCACTGTTCAGAAAATGATTGTATTTTGTTTGTTTGGATTTTTTTATGCTGCAACTTGTAGAATCTTGCAGTCAGCATGGCCAGCTACTAGGTCAAGAAATGGCAAAAAAAATCTACATATTTAATTATTTAATTATTTAATTAAAATATTTTCCCCTAGTATTTCTCCTCAAAAAGGACCCACAGCTGGTTGTGTGCTTGAAAGACAACACTTAAAGCTGGAAATAGTGAATAAACAACAATGGTTTACATCCTTCAAAGGCAGTATTTTAAGCTAAGAATAAAAGAGGCAGGTTATAGAGAGGCAGATATTTAAGAAAATCAGTACCAGAGGAAACTAGATAGTTGCCTCTAATTTTAACTCTAGGTGTTTAGGAGAATTTGCAGTACTCTCTAAAGTACATTGCTAGTTCACTGGAAACAGGCAGAGGCCCAGCATGCCTGTGTGAACTATTTGCCTGCAAATAGGTACAGTACTAAACTCCCTACCCACAGATTCTTCTGCTAAGCAGCTGATACAGAAAGCATCCTGAAAATATTAAATGTAATACCAGTACTGTACTTATAAACCACAGTTCTGAGACAAAAGGTATGTATGCACACACACACACACACAGAGAGAGAGAGAGAGAGAGAGATCTCACAGGTACAACCCAGAAGTCTATTAAATTTAGCTTGTCACAGTGCCCAACCAGGCACCCATAAGGAAGGTAAGAACCCTCACAGTCCTGTTATCCAGTGGGAAACATGTGATGGAGGATGATGTTTATGGGTTCACTACAAGGTTGTTTATGGGTTTTCCACAGTGGGAACAAAATGCTGGGCTTGAAATGGTTTCCGGTTGATCCAAAATGGTGTTTCTTGCATTTTCATCTTTCGCAAATTTATCTCACACCTTTCTAAAGCCATCTAAAGGAAGGACCACCAGAGCACGCATAATCAATGAATTCTAAAAATAAATGAGGGATCACATTCCTCACTACAAATTTTATATAAAACAGCCAGAAAGGTGAATTATTACACAACAGAATGCCATATGTTTTGAAATAATTTAAGGAATACTGCTGTGATTTCTGCTTATGTGAATAATATGAAAGCCATTCTCTCCACCTCACAACCCAAAGGTACACCTGCTTTCTAACTTATCTTTCCAATAGAGATGGGCACAAATCAGAAAAATTGTGGTTCTTTTCAATTTGTGATTTGTCAAGGATGAATCACAAATAATGATTTCATGAATTGTAGAGAAAATGTAGAGTCAGGGAGAACTTCCCTGCAATGTTGGTGTCTCTAGATGCCTAAGGAGCCATTTTACAGCCTGACAAATCAACAAATCAAAAACCACTAAAATTCATCTATTTGTCTTTGTCAGGGTTATCGATTCACATGAACATGAATTGACAAAATAATAATTTTTGAAGGAATTTTGCAGTTTGTTTTTAAATTTGTGCCCACCTCTACTATCCAACTTTTAGCAAGACTAGGGAATCTAAGTAACTATTAGCAAACACTCTACTACAGTTAACATAAGAACAGCCTTGCTGGAACAAGCCACAGCCCAGCCCGTCGAGCATTCTGTCTCACACAGTGGCTCACCATTTGCTTCAGGGTATTCCCAAGCAGATGTCTTCACCTGCTTATGATTCCCTGCAAATAGCATTGAGAGAAATCCTGCCTATCTCTCCAACCCAGAGGTTGTCCTTAGGCATCCATAATGATAGCCATTGATACCCTTGTTCTCCATGAACTTGTCTAATCATTTCTTAAAGCTGTCAAGGCTGACAGTGTCACCACTTCTTCTGGCAGGGAGTTCCACAGACCAGTGATCCTCTGGGTGAAAAAATACTTTCTCTTATTTGTTTGAGATCTAGCACCTTAAAGTTTTATGGAGCGCCCCCTAGTTCTAGTGTTGTGCGATAGTGAAAACAGCTTTTTCTTATCTACTTTGTCCCCTCCGTTACATGTTGACTTGTCGCCTGCCCCAGAACTTGGGGAGTTGCCTTTTCTGGACTATCATTTCCAAAGCCTTCAGCCAGCATGAACTGACCACTGATCACTAACAGCTTCTGGGAGAAGTGGTCAAAAAAGCAAGCTTTCCAAGTTATTGCCAACTTACCCATGTGTCCCTCATGGGGGGGGGGACTGACCCGCCTCCCCCACATGGTATTATTTCAAAGTAATCTCTTCTTTTATTCCTTTCATGCATTTTAGAAGTGTTTCATCTACCAGTCTTAATGTTTTTATCTATTTAGTGATTTTACTATAATAATGCATTGTTTTATAGCCTTTAAATATTGTTTGAATTCTGTAAGCTGCCTTGGGTCCTCTGAAGGAGAAAGATGTGATATCCATAAATAAACACATACATTTGTACATGCATGCATGTTCCAAGCCGGATAAAACTCATTTCGCTCTAAAGTCACACAATGGACAAAACTCAAGTCTGTGACAGAACAGTTTGGAAAAAATCAAATAACTGCCATCGTCATGCCCATAACTCAGTGGCTGAGTTCATGAGTGAATACCAAAGCCCCAATGTTAAGTCCTTGGGCCCAACGTCTCCAGGTCTAGAAAAGAACCCTGCCTGTATCATAGAGGTGAAATATTGCCAATTAGTACTGGGCTCAACAGAGCAAGGTCCTGATTCGATACAAGGCCATTCCTGCGTTCCAATTTACTCGCTAAGCAATTCTGTTTTGCGGCTCTTAGGCAAACTCCCTTATTCACTCGCTGAGCTGATTTCAATCAATCATCTCCACTCCTTTTGGACCTTCATTGCATTAGAACTGCTGAGCTGTGTAAAAACTAAACATGTTATCGTTTCAACCGCAAATTAACAGTTTCTGTGTAAATATTAGCATTTCCTCATGGCGGTTCAAGGAGAGAAGCCATAACAGTTCTAACGGCATATTTTATTTCGACTAATTAAAAACAAAGGCACTTGCAATTTAATATATTGATTCTAGCTGTTGGACTGAAGTCCTCCCTTTTAAAAATAATAATAATAATAAGTGCACACAGCTGCACAGCTCACCCACTGATGCCTCTTTTAAACCTAATTCCACCCTCCCATTCTGCCTGACAATAACATGACAGGATCCACACATCTCTGTATTAGCCTTAACCCTGGTGACACTGCCACGGTGCATTAAACTTAAAGCATAACAGTGTCCTGTTTAAAAAGAAATCTGTCAACGGCAACCCCTGACTAAGCCTTAACAGTTATAAGCTTTTTAAAATATATTAATCTTCCCAGCAGTTTTCACTCCCAACTTCTCCCCTTTTCCCCAAATGCATTTCAAAGTGAGGGAATCTGTTACTGAGAAAAATGAAGGAAGGTGTGTGTGTGTGTGTGTGTGTGTGTGTGTGTGTGTGTGTGATAACAGCTGAATAAACAACAGCCAAGTAACGTTCAGAGCGGTCAGGCCAAGTCCTGGGGGTGTAGGGAATAATAATAATAATAATTGTGTGCTGTCAAATCAATTCAAATGTACGGCAACCCTTTCCGGGGTTTTCTAGGTATAGAATACTAGAAGTGGCTTACCACTGCACTCTTCTGGGGATACCCCAGGACTGTGCAGCTTGTCCAAGCCCACCAAGGCTGATCCTTCTCATGGGAAGCGCAGCGGGGAGCTGAACCCCTGACCTCGGACACTGCAAGGGAGCTCTTGGAGGCTGAAGTTGCTGCTTTGCAAAAGGTTTTCCCAGGGCGTATCCTGAAATAACTCCTCTGAAAAACCAATGCAAAGCAACCACTGCACCCTGACCAGATCTTCCCGATTCTCCTAGCACCTGGCAGTAAATTCAAATGCCAGGGGATTGGTTCCGTTATTGATGATACTCACCCTGCTGCCAAGACAGGGACACCCCCTCAACCAACATGGTCTTAATAAAACAGTCACAGAGATGTGAATAACCTGTTACCTTCCAGACGTTGTTGGAGTCCTGATGCCACTAGTCATGGCAGCCTGGTTAAGGATGAGGGATGACAAGTGAAGTAGTCCATACATTTAGAGAGCACAGCTTCTCTATTTCTCAAAACATGTTGTGGGTTTCGTTTCAAGAGGGACATTTTTTTTTTGACAACAGCCTTACTTTTATACATCTTCCTCAACAGATTCTGGCAGAATTTCTGCTCCAACACTTTTAGGCTTTAGGAAATCTAGCAAAATCAAGCCAGTTCACCCTTCTTTTTTTATTCATTAATTAATTCATTCATTCATTGGATTTTTATACCGCGCATCTGGCAGCAAGGTCACTCTGGGCGGATTACAACAATTAACAAATTCAACCAATTCATAAAATAAAAACATAAAATAGTAACACAATAAAATAAAAATAAAAATAAGATTAATATTAAAGTGACATAAAACAATGCATTATTATTGGAAGGCTAATTAGTTTTAAAAAATCAAGATTTAATGGGTGAGCACTGAAATAGCATTATATTTGAAGGAATGCCTGCTTAAATAACCAAGTTTTTAATAGTTTGTGCTTCGGAAATTCCCTTGGACAAGTCAGACTGATTCAGTATCATTCAAATGCAAGTCACCTCAGCCTGGAACTATTGAAAAGTAATAAAGTAGGCTGTGATTCTATACTCACTCCACTGGGAGTAGGCCCAAATGAATTCACAGCAACCACACATAAAACAGCACTATCAAAATTTCTTTCATATACAACTCAAATTCCAAGAAATGCAGTCTTCAGCTTTACAAAGAGTAAAAGTGTTGCTAGCACAGAACTGATTTTGAGGCAATAAAGAACTGATGCTCTGAGAAAAATCGAAAACATCAGTCAATGTAAATATCTTTATTGGACCATTAACTAATAAGCTCATTGGTTTTAAATAATGTTCAAGCCTGTGGTCCAATAAAGATGTTCCCTACCACTGTTTTTAGATTTTACACAGAAAAAATTTACTCCCAAATAGTCAATTTGCTAGCTGCCTAGATGCCCTAAGCACATCCAATCTCCCCTGATTTCGGAAGCTAAGCAGGGTCAGCCCTGGTTAGTACTTGGATGGGTGACTACCAGGGAATACCAGGTGCTGTAGGCGCCTGGAGCAGGAACTGGCAAACCACTCCAGTATTCCTGCCAAGAAAACTCCATGGACATGGGGTCACAAAGAGTCAGTCATGACTGTAATGGCACAACACAGTCAATTTGCTATTTAAAAAAAATGAATCTTACTGCTTTTGTTCTTCAGGTGCCAATATATGAATCCAAGATTCCATGTGACCATTCTAATGGATTCTCAGAGTTGCACTCCCAATAAATAAATAAATAAATAAATTTTCTGCACAGTGTAAGAGTTCTTCTCTGCCTTTCAACTGTGCAGTGGAAGCAGGCGGTTTTCTCCCAATTTGTCAGAACCTTTGAGGAACTGCTGTTATTACTGACCTACATCCGACAACCTGGAGCTTTTTCATAAATCGCACCACCATCACGATCACAGCTACACCTCTGGAAAGAATGGATACCAACTTTTGTCCCATCTCCAAACCAAGGGAGATGAAGTAGGGAAGACACCAAGGCAAGATCGACACATTTCAAAACGGGGCAAACATTCCAATATATCTCAAAAGTGGTCAGGTCTCCTTCAGTAACAGGATGGATCTATCTATACAGAGGATGATTCTCTCCATGTTTTCTCTGGATGACAGCTTAAATTCTGGTGCCCTGAAATTACCTCTTATCTCGGTAATATTGCATTTTGCATTTTCGCTTCAATGAATATTTGCATCATTCCTGCTCCCAGCAGCCTACAGGTTCCTCCAAGTGAAACCTAATACTGACATGTCACCTGAGAAGCCCTCAGTTGCACACCCTCCTTTCTCCGAATATTGTAGACTACAAAGCTTTATCTTGAAAAAGCAATTTAGAAATCTCACGGAAGGTTATAAATATTTTGCTTCTGTTGCTTGGCTTAATGAAAGTATTACTCTGCTATTCACAGTTGACATGGCTGCCTCTGCTTTTTCACTCAGTGAAACAGAATAGAAGCATGATTTAATCTAGCCTCTGAAGGGATCAAACCAATTGCTCTTGGCTGGAATGAAATCAAGATTTGAAAGGTACTGTATTGGGACAAATTGTTAATTTTAAGTGCCCCTTTTAGATCTTTCCCTTTTCTCTGCATCCCTCTTCAAGGACAGTTCTCTCTCCCTCTCTCTTTGTTTGCAAATTCATATTGTGGCACTTAGGTTAGAGTAATATCTAACCAGGTCTAAAAGGTCACCTTCTTTGTAATGGACCACTTCTCTCTCCCATGTAAACAGCTCTACCTAGAAGAACATTCACTCCTGATAAAAGAACTCCTTTTTTTAAAAAAAAATGTCTTTTCTCTTTGTTCGTCTTTCCCTTTTGTAGTATAAGCAACTGTTATTAGGAACATTTCAGCAACCATTCACACCTCTCTTAGAGCTATTAACACCTCATTAACTTGTCACAAGCAGTCACTGTTCCTCTAAGACCTAGAATAGAGGGTCTATCAAAGCGGTCTGGAGGAGGAAGAAGTCCTCAAATACAGGGGAGGAGACAGCCATTCAATTAAGTTTAATTCAGAAGGTATAAGAGTTAACTTGAGTATGATGAACCACAGACCATTATGGGTTGGAACTGTTCCTTAGCAACTCACCTTGCTAACACAATGAGGCATCCCATCCAACCCCCAAAAGTGGGGAAATTGTGTGATATGAACACACACACACAGAGTCTATAAACCACCCCTGATTTGAATCAAAAGACACACAGTATCTGGGGGTTAGGGACCCCACCCAACCCACGATAATTGAAAATCCGCAATATGCAGGTGCTGGGTTAGGTCAGGACTGGGGGGCCTATCTGGGGCCTCCTGTACTTACCCCAGGCCTGGCGATGCCCCGAACAGGCCTCGGATGGCCTTCCTGGGCCCATTGGAGTGCCGAAAAGTGCTTCTTGCCGAATCGGAAGTGACTTCCAGAAAACCGGAAGTGACCTCCGGATCACAAGAATGCACTTTTGGGGCCTCCAACATGCCTGGAAAGGCCCTCGGAGGCCCCAAAAGTGCTTTCTAGCAATCCAGAGGTCACTTCCAGTTTTCGGGAAGTCACTTCCAGTTTTTGGGAAGTCACTTCCAGTTCAGTGAGAAGCACTTTTGGGGCCTCCGATGTGCTCAGGAAGGCTGTTGGATGCCTGTTTGGGGCAGCGCCAGGCCTGGGGTAAGTACAGGAGGCCTAATACAAGCCTCTCCAGCTTACTCCAGGGGGCTTTTCCCCCATATACTGCAGTCCCGCAATATACCGGGACCGCAGTATATGAACCACGAAAGGGTGGAGGGGTTACTGTATTACAAAAATATTTATCTGCTCATCATGCAAGGCACATGTACTGAAAATACAGCAAAGATAAGGCTCAAAGGAAACTGCAGATCCACTCCACCACTGCAGTGCTTCGCTTCATAGTTAAAGTGGAATCAAATGAGCAATCTCATGGCACATTGGCGAGCATCTTCAGCTCAGTGACAATAACGCAGGGAGCAAAAATCAATGGATTTATTTTATTTATTATTTCTTTAATTTATACACTGTGCCATTAGTGCCATGTACTATTCTGAGCAGTATACAACAAAGAAAATAAACAAACAATAATATAAGATAAAACAAGTAATGCAGGAAAAAATAAACAAATGTAGAGTATTCTACATGTGCAAAATGCTTTAATGTCCATACTCGACATCTCTAGAGAGGTCTAGGAATCATTCTTCTTAGACTCTGGAAAGCCACTATGGTTGGTCTGAAGAATGCAATGCTGAGCAAAAAACTCCAGTCATCTGATTTTGATACCTAAGTGTTCTGATCATACAGGTAGTTTGGAAAAAAATAAGATAAATAAGATTTGACAGGTAGACGACTGTGATAATATATGCACAAAGTATGTAAGTGCAGTCAGGTACTTTACAGGAGTGCAACCAAGAGTAGTTGCAATTCAGACCATATTAGCAACACGGAAAATGCGAGAAGTCAAGCAGGAAGGTCACACGCCTATCTCAACAAATTAGTTGTTGTCATACGCCAAGCATATGTATTTCAGAGCAATAAGCCAATACCTGATATGTACAACAAGAGCTCAGAAAAGTTAATATTTTTTCAGAATACTGCTCTCAAATTCTGGAAGTTGTACTCCACCACTCTCCACATAATCTTACCATTTCCAACCTCTGTATACAAAGATAAAAGAGAAAATATGAATTAAACTGGTGTCTGTGAAGATTCTGAGTCATCCAGGGGAATTTAATCTGGAAGCTGAGTCATGGCAACTGGACTTCTTTTCTTGAGAGATTGAAACATTTCGCTGCTCAGCCAAACAGCTGGATGAGCAGCAAAATGTTTCAATATCTCAAGAAAAGAAGTCTAGTTGCCATGACTCAACTTCCAGAGTTAAACTGGTGGCACAATCATATTCTGGGCACATCCTAAAAATAATTAAGGCATAATACATATACATATATACATCCTGGACCACGGCCCACCCCTATGGGCACAGCCCATTTGCCTTCTTGACCTTGACACATTTCCATCTCTCTCCTCCAGATCTACGTATACTGTAGTTTCTTCACCTGAAACATAGGAAGCAGCAACTGCCCCAGTTTTGTGACAGAAAGCTGGTCTACAAATTCAGAAAACACACATACAATAGGATGGCTGTACTTAAAATCAAAACAGGATGGAAGCTTCCTCCCTCCCCTGCTCCATGTCCCACAACACTTAGGCAGATTACCAATTGGACCCACAGTCTACTTGTCTTTCAGTTATTTGCATAAATTGTATGTCTATCTATCCCTATGTATGTATGTATCATTATTTAACTTGCACTGGTAATAATAACCTGTTGGGTAGTTTACATCCAAAATAAAACAAAACATAAAACAAAATAAATCTTAAGTAATAGACTAAACATTAAAACACAACAACATAGATGGCCAACAGGCAATATGATTGTTAATGAGTAAAACAATAAGTGATTAAGAGGTGATGCTCTCAACAAATTTTGTAAACAGCCTGATTTGCGTACCCTCTTAAATCCATAATTGCCACCGTAGTCCATTCCCTACATTAATTACATGCCTCTTCCCCTTTTCTAGCAAGCTCATGAAAGTGTGTCCACATCTGGAATCAACTTTATGGTGCATAAGCAGCATGATACAGACGTGGACACACATCTGTAATTGACGTAGGGGATGGACAACAGTGGGGAACTGAACCTCCAGTTCCATGACTCCACAACCAAATGCCCAACTCACTAAGCAATTTAGACAGCTGAATTAAAAGGTAAAGGTTCCCCCCCGCACATGCATACTAGTCATGTCCGACTCTAGGGGCAGTGTTCATCTCTGTATTCAAGCCAAAGAGCCAGTGTTGTGCAAGTCCATGGCCATGTGGCTGGCATGGCTGCACGGAACACTGCTTTACCTTCCCGCTTTTTACAGCGATACCTATTTATCTACTTGCATTTAGATGCTTTCGAACTGCTAGGTTGGCAGGAGCTGGGGTTATCAATAGCGCTCGCTCTACTGCGTGGCACTTGGGATTCAAACTCAGGTAAATCATGTTTACTCAGGTCCAATTTAAGAGACAGAGATTTGAGGTGTCGTTTTAGAAGAGGTAGTTGTCTTAGTCCATGCTAGTGTTATGCTAGCAAAAGCAGAATATAAAAACTAAAACTAAAAAACAAAAATGTTGAAGCACCTTCAAGACTATTTTAATGTAATTATTTTGTACATTCCTTTGTTTTTGCCTGATTTCAGACATTCATCTACATAAGCCACACAATGATTTAAAGCAAAATTACAGTAACCTCCCTGAAACATCATGGTTCTTATTATTCTTTGCCATCGTCACTTCCAACTTGATGGTGACCCTATGAATGAATGACCTCCTGCTCAGGTCTTGCAAAAAAGGCCACTGGTGGCCTTTATTAAAGGGTTGCCTTTATTAAATAATCAAGCCATCTGGTATTTGGCTTTCATCCTGTCCTACTCCTTTTCACATTTCTCAGCATTTTTGTCTTTTCCAGTGACTCTCCTTTTCTCATGGTACGGCTGAAAGTGTGATAATCTCAGTTTAGCCACTTTTGCTACTAGTGAAAGTTCAGGCTTGATTTTATCTCTCACTCACTTACCTAAGGTTGGGGTTGTTGTTCCTTTTCTAAGAGCATGAGAAGAGGAAAAATTTCATAAAGGTATATAAAGGTACTAGCTGAAAGCGCTGCCTAGATGCCCTAAGTACATCCAATCTCACCTGATTTCAGAAGCTAAGCAGGGTCGGCCCTGGTTAGTACTTGGATGGGAGACCACCAGGGAATAGCAAGTGCTGTAGGCGCCTGGAGTAGGAACTGGCAAACCACTCCAGTATTCCTGCCAAGAAAACTCCATGGACGTGGAGTCACGAAGGGTTGGTCACGACACAACACACACACACACACACACACACACACACACACACACACACTAGCTGAAAACCGCCAGGAGTGTAGGGAGTCTGAGCAAGAATTGCTCACCAAGATCACGCTCAGCTTTCACAGTCAGGATATTTTTGACATCAATATATATATATTGTGCCCGGCTCATTTTTTCCCTACAGCAGTTCAACGGACAGCTATGAAGTCAGGGAAACCAGCGGGTGGCACATATCCCATTTTTAGCACAGAACATGGAATTCACGAGTTTCCCCATCATCACCAAGATCTACGAGTACTTGGGATAAGCCAAAAAGTTGCAATGTTTAATGTCACTGTAAATATGCAGCATGTCGATAATATGCAATATCTCAAAGTCTAGTTGTAGCACTCATTCTGTTGCACTCTAAGACATTCCTATGGCCTGCCCAAAATCTAGAACAGGCATCCACATATCAGATACCACTATGAACAGCTCCACGACCCCCATCTATGATCCATCCCCCAGCAACAAAATATAAGTCCAATTCAGTTCAACAACACATACTGTATATACTCAAATATAAGCCTAGTTTTTCAGCCCTAATTTTGGACTGAAAAAAGGGGCCCTTGGCTTATATGCGGGTCAATACTTTTAGCCACTGAGGCAAATGCTTGGGTCGGTGGCTAAAAGTCATTTTAAACATTGCGTGCTGCTTCTCATGACCCCCCTCTGCATCACAGGGGAGTCTAGGGAGGGAAATGAAGCAGGGACTGGCAAGTGCTTGGGTCAGTGGCTAAAAGTCATTTTAAACATTGCGTGCTGCTTCTCATGACCCCCCTCTGCATCACAGGGGAGTCTAGGGTGGGAAATGTAGCAGGGACTGGCAAGTGCTTGGGTCAGTGGCTAAAAGTCATTTTAAACATCACACACCACTCCCCCAGCTTACAAAGGAGGAGCTGCCAGGCCCTGCTGCATTTCCCACCCTAGGCTTATACTCGAGTCAATACGCTTCCCCAGTTTTGGGGGGTTAAATTAGGGGCCTCAACTTATACTCGGTTCAACTTATACTTGTGTATATACGGTACTTCCACTTGACAAAGGACTGTATTGAAAATGTAATAAATACCAAGAAGAAGCAGATTAAAACCAAACTCTTTGACATTAAAAATGAATATACTCCAAGAAGGTTCGGTTTTTATTGCAACCCTACCCCCAATGAACTTCTGTCTGCTAAAGAAACTAATCTCTATTTTAAAATAAAGTTCAATGTTTCAAAAATGTACTACCTTAGACTACAACACTCAGTTGTTGTCACAGGAAGTGAATTTTCCAACCACTAAAATGAAAATGGACTGTGCTAGGAGAAATGCACGTCATACACATTATATAGAAGGCCCAAGTTGCGCATTTCCTGTGCCACAGATCTAAATACTCATACATTTAAACAGTTTGGATGGGCACTTAAGTAGCAATTTAAATAAACCCAACAGTCGGAATGTATTGAAACACAGACAGACAGATTTGAAAACTCCCTGAGGAGGGAAGCATAAGGAAAGCGGGTACGTGGACAGCTTTAAAGTCATCCATGTTCTCTTCAATCTTTTCAAAACTACAATTGTTATGTTTCAATACTGTTGAAACATTTCATACAACCTGACTTCGTGATACAGGTAAATCAGTTATGGATAGTTACCATAGCATACCAAACCATTGTACTACACTACACTACACTACACTACACTACACTACACTACACTACACTATTAATGCTGTAAAGATGTCCCTCAATTCCTTGTTCTCAAATACTTGAACATGTCTTAATTGTACTGGACTCTATAGTATCCCTCATTACTGTAAACCGCCTTGGGTCCTTTTCCAAGGAGAAAGGCAGGGTAAAAATACATAAAAATAAATAAAATAAATACACTACACTAGCTCCTGAACTAGGACTCTTTCAATGTCTAGGCCATGTCCAAAGCTTTGCAGTATTATCTGTAAGACATAAGGATTAAGGACAGAAAGTGTGTCTGCACAAGGGGGGGGGTGCCTTTTACCTCTAAACTCCTTTGTTTTTAACTGGATGCAGTTTTAAGCTTCTGCGTGGGTTACAATAAATCTCATGATATAATTTTTTAAAAAGCCAGAATATCTTAACAGGACTTAGTCCTTAACAGGACTTCTGTGAGTGTTGGGGGCGGGCAGGGGGTAAAAAGATGTGTTTACACTGATGTATGGGCCACATCATGTGATTTTGGACAGAACTTTCCAGGGCCAAGATTTAATCTGCTTTGTTTCAAGTTGGAAATAGGGGAAGATCAAATAAGTTCAACTACAGGTCAAATATCCTTCAAGGAAAAAAAAATTCTTTTGATTTATACAAGCAGGCAAATAATGTTTAAGAAGCGTGATTAGGAAAGGGTTACTACAAACACAGCTGTACTCATACTCTTATATCTGAGGCTCTCCAGAGTGGGGTGGGTGGGTTGTGGGACGGGAGGGGGGAGGGGGGAGGGGAGGGAGAGAAAGTTTGCGACATCTATATTAACCTTTGGCTGCTCACCAAGGAAGGCCTGTAGCGAGATGGAATGCAAAGCGGCGTTTCCAAATTTTAACACAAGCCAGGTTACAGCTGCAAATGTCTGCACCCCCCACCCCACCCCTGCATTCACTTTACAAAGTCATTCCCAAAGGATGGTTCTTTCAGCCCCCAGCCCAGCCCAGCCCCTTTCTTCTCTTTCAAACTACCATTATAAAAGGAAGGTGCTAATGCCCCACAGGGCTAAAAGATTGTTATTAAATTGGGCAAAAAAGATAGATTTTTTTTTTCTGATCACAAACCCTTGTGAAAGGGAGGGGGAGTGGTGAATTACTGGGAGGTGTTTTTTTTTGGGGGGGGGGAGGGACGGCCAGATGGTATGAAGTAAATTGAAGCTCAAGGTCTCTTCAACATCTTCGTTTACATGAACCTAGAGCCACTATTTTGCATCCTTTCCAAGAATGACTAATTTTCCTATATTTCCCCTTCTCCACTCCCTCGCTCTTCCTTCGTTTGTCAAAACTCTGACCACAATTTTAGGGTTGTTGATGAAGCAACCGGAGCTGACATGACAGCTTTTTTCTCTCAGACCAGGTCTCAGTGGGGAAAAGGTTGGGGTGTGTCTGTGTGTGTGTGTGTGATTGATGGAGGGAGAGAGGTAGTCCCAGATCCAGCTGCAAGTATTTTCACCAAAGAGCGAGGAGCAGGTTGGAGGCGGGCATCACAAGTCCCTGTTGGTGAAAGTGTCGCACAGTGTAAGTCCATCTTGATTGCAGAGTTACTCCTACGGGGTGGGAGGCAAGACTGCTGCCATTTTCATCATCTTTCAATCCATATGAAAAGGAGTTTGCAGCTGCCGCCTCCCCTCCCGTAAACAAGGTGAACAAGTCTGAAAGGTAAAACGATGGCCATGCCTGCTGGAAGCATGGCAAGAATAGAACTTGGCTTTGAATATGTCTGTGCTAGGATCTCTGAGATTCAGAGATCCAAACAAACAAACAAGCAAAACATCCAGCCTTTTACCAACTGGACAGTAAAAAGGTAAAGGTTCCCCCTGCACATGCGTGCTAGTCGTGTTCGACTCTAGGGGTGGAGCCAGTGTTGTGCAAGTCCATGGCCACGTGGCTGGCATGACTGCAAGGAAACACTGTTTTACCTTCCCGCTTTTTACGGTACCTATTTATCTACTTGCATTTACATGCTTTCGAACTGCTAGGTTAGCAGGAGCTCGCTCCGTTGCGTGGCACCTGGGATTCGAACCACCGAGCTGCTGTCTTTGCAGCCGACAGTTTTCAGAAGCCTTAGTCCACTGGGCCACCATGCCTGTCTTCTCTTTCTATCTCTGAACAAGCATTTGGGATTCCAGTTTTCATCATTATCCCCCTTATTATCACAATTGGTAATGCATGCTTTACTCCAAAGTGCTCAAGGTGGTCTGTACATTCTCCTCTCTGCCTTCAAATAAATTGTAGGAGACTGCCTGGTCTAAAGTGACTCAGAGACTTCATGTCTCAGTAGAAACTTGAACTGAAATATTCTTGAGCCCAACATTGTATTCACTGCATCACAAAGTTCACCATTGCTCCTGTTACAAGCTGCTACTGCAGTCCCAAACAAATAAAGGTCTTGTGTATATTCCAATGCTGGGCTGCAAAGCTCTTCTTTATGGGACCAAGTAGGAACAATCTCCTTTGGCCAGTCAGATATGAGTAAGGAGCTAGGTTCACCCTGCATATGCTTTACAAATAAATGCAAGCATTCCTTTGCACAAGCAAGAGCATATTTTAGTCTATAATCTTGCAAAGGTAGTTTTTTAAATATAGCTCACTAAAAAAAAGCACAGACCATCACCACCCTTCAGTTAATTACAAGTGCAGATGATGCAAGTGGTGGTCTTGTCTACTTTGTAGAAAAAAACTGGCAGTCTGAAGGCCGACCTGGTTGATAAAGGAAGGAAAAAGCAACGCACATGTCAGTTCCTAACTGCAATGCAGGTGTCTGCTGATCTTAAGTGAGCTTGAGAAAGTTACTTATTTAGACTACAACTCACAGAATTCCCCAACCAACATGGCCACTGTTCTTGTTCCATATTCTAATTAGAGCACATGCCGTACCCATGGGACTGAGGAGACCTGGCTTCAAACAAGCATTCACAAACTCAAGGGCTGCCCTGGTGTAATCACTACCTCTCACTCACACTTTAGTTTTGTCAGGATAATGACACAAGGTGAGAACAACGAATGAACAACACACTTCTGCTCTCTGGGGAAAAGGCAAAGCAATCAATGTAACAAGACAATAATATTGATTGGTATATTTATGCATGGGAGACATTATGGACAATTGTTGTGGTATTAATTCGGTCATAGGAACATAAGAAGAGCCATGCTGGCTTAGGCAAAGGGCCCATCTAATCCAGTTTTCTAGATGGCCCCACCAAACGCCTCTGGGAGCGCGCGAGACTAAATATCTGTCTCCTGATACCACTCCCCTGCATCTGGCTCTTGAATTACCCTGTTTTTAAGCCTGGAGATTACACATCCCCATCATGGCTTGGAACTTGTGATGGACTTTTCCTCCAGGAATCTGTCCAGCCTCAAATGACATGTAAAGTGTATAATAGTCACAATTTTGAAGCTACCAATGCTTGAAGCAATGTGGTTAAGGACCTAAAGTCCACTTATGGGTGCAGCTGGATAATACACCACAGCTGGAAAAAAGGCAACACATCTCAAGGCAGCTGAGAGGCTGAGGAGAACCAGCAGGGTCAGATTACCCCTACTGGCCTCCCTTAAAGGTTATTTTGGACCATAACCTGTACCATCCTGGGGCCTAAATTCAGACTGGAATGGATCTAAGGAGTTAGTATCCTCCAGGAACGCCTGCAACTGGTCCTCCACCAGCCCCTCTCAATCAACATGCTCTGAATGGAATGACTGCAATAGGCTTGAAATTACTCAGATTGTCACTAAATTAATCTTCTTCAGAATGGGCCAAACGATTATTTCTTTTAAGCAGGAGGGTCAAGTCCCTTCCTGCAACAAAGCACTGATGAGAGGAAAGGCTCTTTCCACAGCTGTTTCCTTGGCTGCTTTCAATATCCAAGATGGACACAAGGACAAAGGAGGTGGTGGGCTTACAAGGGGAGAGAGCTTGGTCAACCTCCTCAAGTGTAAGTGACTGAAACTGATGCAATAAAACAATATAAGGCAGAGCCCTGGACATCACAACCTGGTCTACTGTACAGTTAAAGGGCTTCCAGATCACAACGGACGGCTTCCATCTTTTGTCTAAAATGAGCCACTAACTGGTTACAGATGGAAGTGTGTGTTGATTGAAGTCAATCTGGATGTCCAACCTCAATGAGTTCTAACTGCACAGTGGTGGTGATGTCACTAGCTCTGTCAACCTGCCTCAAATTTAAAGTTTTTTTTAAAAAAAAAATCAGAATGCACATGGGTTCACATCATTTTATGCGAGGAGCACACATCCCAAAAGCAAAGAAGAGAGAATTATTTAACCTAACAGCCATTTGCTGTGGCAGTTGACGTCATTCCTGTTGGCTACACAACTGGATATTAGCCAATATACCCCAACAATTATGAAGCTTTAGGTGGAGAATATTTTTATTAGCATATTTGTCTTTCAATTTTTACATGTGCTCACCTCACATCATTTGTTTATATTTAAGAGGGGAAGGCATTGAAAACTGTTGTCACACTCATTTTACCTCAGTCAATGAACTGTGCAAGACATGCTCTGGTCATCCATTAGTAAACTCCGCAGCTCCAACAGAGTTTAACTCTCTCTCCCTGGAGTCAACAGAACACCATGAACTTTCTCCTCATTAATATAAGAAACACACGCACTGCTTTGTTCAATCTGCTCAATAAGAAACACTTCCACTGTGTTTTTTTTTCCAATTTGTTCAATTTCAGGTTGAAGCTGACTATCTTGCTTAATCTGATACTGGCGTCCATTTCTTTTAACTAACAAGTTGGGGAGAATGGTGTAGACCAGTGATGGCGAACCTATGGCACAGGTGCCATAGGTGGCACTCGGAGCCCTTTCTGTGGGCACCCGACATCGCCCCTTCATAGCAACCTGTATACAGGTTAAATTACTGTATTGGCACTTTGCAAAAACATTAGTGGGTTCTGAATTGCAGCTTGGGCACTCGGTCTCTAAAAGGTTCGCCATCACTGGTGTAGACTCTGTAGAGGTTGGTGAGCTGGCTGACTAGTCGGTCGGTCTTACTTTTAAGAAACTTACTTTCTTGTGGAAAAATTAAGCACTGGATATTTTTTCCCCCTTCTGGAAAATATTCCATCTCACCTCACTGTCTCAAATTATCTAATGATAGGGCCAAACTTGTCAAGAGATGTCTCCTCACAGTTCCCCCTTCACACATTATTGCATAAGCGTGAAAGGTAAAGAAATATGCATCACTCACTCTTTGCCTGTCAGTGCTTCCTTGGGATCGACAAAGCCTCTCTGTTTCTTCTCATAAATGGACTGTTTGTTCCAAAGGCAAAATCTTTTAGATCTTCCTCCATTCTTTGAGAGTGCACCTAGCACCTCCCTGAAAATTGGTTCCCTTGCTCCCATACAAACTGGAGGGAAAATATCTTGGAGACATCTATTTACATTTCAGTTAATTTGTACTGCCTGCTGCCGTCCTCAAGGTTTGCTGCTTTTTAAAAAAAAAATTGTTTATAGTAGTTTTTTACATGTTTTTTTCTTTTTCCTTTGGGGAAAAGGGTCACTGATAATACCCTCTCTAGCACAATGACCCTACCTCACCTCAATGGACTTTCTGGCACTATGACACTTCCTTGTTGAACTTGTTCAACTTATGTAACAAAACCCTATCTGGGAAACACAATGCCCACAAGGGTATCTCTTACGAAATGAAGGCACACTGTTTCATTCAGGCACACAATTTTAAAAGATCGCTATAGAAACCCTTCAATTTAAAGGACGGAAAACCCACCCCCACAAACCAATCTTCTGTGGGGGGGGGGTTCATTGTCAATAGAAATCTATATGTCTGAAAACAGGTGCTCTGTTTGCCTATAGAGTCTCGCTAGCAACTGGTCTAATTCATTAAGAAGGCTATAAACAAGCCAGCCTTTGTCCCAGGGAGATGAAAGGGCTGTGACAATAATGGGATGAAAGGTGTGCACAAGGATGAGGAAAGCTATTACGTATCTATTTCGGTTCTTAAACTCGTCCTGGCATGCACCGCTGACAGGGGAACAAAACCACACAGACGAAACTTTCAGAAGTGTCCTCTTGCCAATAGCTCCACCTGTCTAGGTTAAAACTACTGGATCTTGCCTATCACCTTACTAATGACTGCCGGCGTTAACAGCAAGCAAGGACAACAGAACTACCAAAGAAAAACAAATTCTTGAACAGCATCCATCCCCATTCTTGGCAATGTCGGCTTGGACCAGCAGCAAAACATGGGAAACCTACTTTGGGAGACTGTACTTTTATTTATTTATTTATTTATTTATTTATTTATTTATTTATTTATTTATTTATTTATTTATTTATTTATTTATTTATTGGATTTATATACCACTGCCATTAGTGCCCTAGGCACTACTTCCCAGAATCCACCAGTCAAAACACATTCTGGGAGCTCTGAGCCATTCATGTAATCACCTTCTAAGTCTAGGAAGACCAAATCTCTTTTCAGACATTCAGGGCCAGAACATGAGAATAATTCTGAGAATAATTCAAAAGAGAAACATTTCCAAAGATCAGAGCAAAATGCTGTGAAACCAGGGAAGCGAGTAATATAGAGGGCTGTCCCACATAAAATAAAAATCTGAGATCTCTACCTCAGAAAGAAAAGTTCAGTCTAACAATTCTTCCTGGCGCCCTACTTTTCAATCAACAGGGAATGTTAAGAGATTATTGATACGTGCACCTTTCGGTTGTTCAGCCCACCATGATTCAAACTAGGCCACATGGTTGCAGTCCCCACTCCCACCATCAGGGTCGGTGACATGGAAGAGGCCACAATATCCTTCTGTGTCTCTCCTTCTCATGTTCTGGCCCTGAATATCTGAAAAGAGATTTGGTCTTCCTAGATTTAGAAGGTGAATCTGAATTTTCTAATATTGGATTCTGCCTGTGCACATGCAGCCACAAGCATGTGTGCTCCTTTGTACGAAGGTGCAAGTATATTCACACATACAGTTCAAACGCGTGAATACAATATTTATTGTGTGTCGTCTCTTCATATGGCCACCAGAGGCTATATGTTGCCCATAAATCAGCCAGCCATTGTACCACCTACAACTGGGTCTTTTAAAAGGAGAAATGTGAGGTAAAAATATTTTAAATAAATAAATAATAAATCAACTCTGTACATGAAGCATCATGTATATGCATTCAGCTGCCTTGAGCTTTCCTTCCAACTTTATTTATTTGCCTGATACTTGGTTTTTCTTCCAAATAAGATGGTGATTCAGGGCGTAACAATGCCTAGAGAGATTTTATAACATGAGGCAGTTAACCTCCGAAAAGTTGTACCTTCTGCATAGCACTACAACAAAATTTCAGCTGGTAATTTCTAGGCCAGTGTTGGCGAACCTATGGCAGGGGTGCCAAAGGTGGCACTCAGAGCCCTTTCTGTGGGCACCCGACATCACCCCTTCATAGCCACCTGTATACAGGTTTAATTGCTGTATTGGCACTTTGCAAAAAAAAAAATAGTAGGTTTTGAATTGCAGTTTGGGCACTCGGTCTCTAAAAGGTTCGCCATCACTGGTCTAGCTGATATCCATCATGCAATTTCACAGCATTTAAGTCTGATGATGTTATAAGCCGTTTAGGTAATGAAAAGTTTCCTACCCCCATCACATGTTCCTAGATTGCGTTAGAATCTCTTTGGTCTTGGTCACTGCAGGATAGAGGAGGCATTATTATTATTATTATTATTATTATTATTATTATTATTATTATTATTATTATTATTATTATTA
>JAHTLZ010000129.1:94708025-94741640 GCA_023846285.1 Phrynocephalus versicolor
TAGCCGCAGCAGCCATACCACCCTAAAGCCTGATCTCATCAGATTTCAGAAACTAAGCAGAGTCAGGCCTGGTTAGTACTTGGATGGGTGACCACCTGGGAATACCAGGTGCTGTAGGCTAGGCAACAGGCCCCTGAAAGTCACATCAAAACAATGGATCTGCTAGCCTAGCAGAGCTCACCACCAAGTGGGACAAATGCTAAAGAAAAAGACTTTATCATCATCATCATCATCATCATCATCATCATCATCATCATCATCATCATCATCATCATCATCATCATCATCATCATCAGAGGTAAAGAGAGGAAGGGACAGGGGAGGGGGAAAGAATCTGAAGAGAGAGGGAGCAGAACATAGTTTATGTCAGTATTCTTAGGCATAATACAATTAGGGGAGAAGTCTTAAATGTCCGGAAATCATTGCTGCCAGCTCCATTGCAGCCACTGGGACTGATGGCAGCATTTTTCAGATACTGTTTTTAAGGACATGAACTCCCATCTAGCTGTCCCCAAAGACTTTCCCAGGACCAATGGGAGTCTAGGAGCCTTGCATGGGGAGGGAGATGGCATAATTTTACAATACTGTATTTTAGTCAGTAGATTTGAAAATATTATTGAATGAAAAAGAAATTTATGAACACAGGAAGGAAGGAAGGAAGGAAGGAAGGAAGGAAATGGACCGACCTCCTGAAACAGAAATCTGTTTTACATACAGAGTGAGGCACAAATGGTGTCACAGGCATGCACTGGCAAGCTTTGATTGCAATTTAACTAGCAAACTGTATCACCGTGGACTACAGACCTAGAATTGTACATCCAGCATGGCCACTGTGGCTGTGAGAATCTGGAAAAGAAAGTCCAAAAAAGCAGTACAGTATTTCCTAATCTGTAACCAGCTCCTTTAAACCAAACATCATGTTCAGAATGAAGTTTTTCACACTTCGCTAAGGTTTCCCGTTAATGGAGTTTTGTCCTTGACCCCCAATACCAGTTTTTCAAAATTTCAATTAGAAGCCATCCCTTTTTAACCCTTTGAAGTGTTTGGTTGTCGTCCGTTATAATATTCCGAGACAACTATTTGGCAATTAGAATCCCCACTTGGGCATCTGGACACTCGAGTAGCCTTAGGCCAGGCATGTCCAAACTTCGGCCCTCCTGACGTTTTGGACCACAACTCCCAGAATTCCAAGCCTGTATTTCCAATGGCAAAGGACTGTGGGAGTTGTGGTCCAAAACATCTGGAGGGCCAAAGTTTGGACATGCCTGCCTTAGACAATCAGACCTCACATAGAGGAATGCTAAAGACGAGCCAGGCTACCATACCATTTTCACCGTTCCATACTCAAAGGGTGTGTCCTTTTTAAGCATTCCTTAAGAATCAGTTCTGGTTTAGGCAAATTGAGGACTGGGTACAGGGGGGAGGTTGTGTTATTTTATTATTATTTTGTAAAGCTCTCTCTGTTTTGAACGTCTGTTCAGATTTGGTCTGAACTCACAGACATCCAATCGGTACATGTGGTGGTTTTTCAGGGCCCACGTGATGCAGGCTAAAAACAGACACAGAAAAATGAGTGCCTATAATTATCTATTTTAAACAGAACTTGGCCCCGGAGAGCTTTCAACTCAAAAATCCAACAAGTTTCTCCAGATCCCCAGTGAACAAAGAGCAAGGCCCATTGGGTTAGAGCAGCCCATTAAAAAGGGTCAGCCAACCGCAAGCTCAGAAGTGACAAGTTTTGTTCCCATTTGCATAAATCCATCCCCATGTGCTCACCAAAAGAACACAAGCTGGCAACCCAGATTCAGCTCATTAGAAAGAGACAGGAAATGAGGACTTACTATGAACCATTCTTGGGTCATTAAGGGCAAAATCCCCGATCTACTTAACTACAGAATGTCCCCATGGGTCTGATTGGGATGCCTTTATAACGCGACATTGAGAATGGCACCCAAAGAGGTCAAGAAACCCATGAGCAAGTATTCACGCTGCCCCTGCATCACTTCTCCACTGGGACCCCATCCTATGCAGCAGCTGCGGCAACACTGCAATTATTCCAAGAATTTCTAAGAGATTTCATTTGTTATACATTACGCCGCAATCTGTTGCAGTTCACAGAGCCAGGTTTGAACTAGTTTGGTAGCAGAATGCAGGAAAGACGAACATAAAGGGAAGCCTCAAACACACACGGCCCAGCAGACGTTGGAAACATCTGTTCGTTCGTTCGTTCATCTATTTGTTTGACTTATTGACTGTACAACCCAGAATCCCCTTTAGCAAGCTAGCTAAGGGATCCTGAGAATTCTATTTTTTTAAAAAGTAACTTTTGCAAGCTCTACTGTTCTTGCTCTGGGAGCTGCAAGGAACACAAAAGGGATTAGCAGAGGAAATAACTTCTGACACACTGCAATGAACATCTCTGAGCAAATTTCCAGATGTGTTCATAAGATCCAATTGTGATTAATTAATGTGTGATTAAACAACACTGCATGGATAATCACTGTTGCAAAACCAATGGAAACTCTTCACTCTTTTTGCTGATTCTCAACACTTCTCAACACTTCTCCTCTAGCACACCTGAACTAGGCTTTCGTTCACAGTAAATTTTCTCTTATTTATTTTAAGGCATGCAAAGTCCATGAATTCTGGATCAAGTGAGCATATGGGACCATCACACTCTTTCATAACAAAGGTCATACCCTACTTTAACATATGCCCTAAATATTTAAAAGAGACCTGTGATTCTGCACCTCTGCTTTGAACTGGAAATTAAATCAAGTGCAATCAGAGAGAAGGATCAAGATATTATTACTGTACCTTCAGGCTCTAACCCAGTTTTACATGCAATGAGCGCAACATGCAGGCAAACACTGCAGCCCACGTTGCTTCTTTCTTGCAAAAATACATCTCAGCAGGCTGTTGCTGGCTAATTCATGTAGCCTTCGAATACGTTTCAAACACCTGCTGTATGTTTCCAAATCAACCTATGACTGTCACTTTGCAAGTGCTAAAAAAGTAAGATCTTGAATCCCTGGAAAGTACTACAGCTGGATATCCTACAAACATCTATCAATAAGAAATATACCTTGTGAACATTGTCTACCAGTGAATAGTTAGCTGGTAACTGAGTGATACTCACACTACAGGACAATGTCCACTCTCAAGAAACACTGGAGAGGACCACTTAGAGGGGAAGACACAACGTTATAGAATGAGAGATTGAGATGGGATCCAGAGGCAGGTAACTCCATCCTTCTTTTATGTTAAAACATAGTCTAGATCAGTGGTTCTCAACCTGTGGGTCCCCAGGTGTTCCTGGACTGCAACTCCCAGAAGCCTCCACCACTCGCTGTGCTGGAAGGGATTTCTGGGAATTGCAGTCCAGGAACACCTGGGGACCCACAGGTTGAGAACCACTGCTCTAGATTATGTGACCTCCACAGGGGAGGAATGAAAAATGTCTTGATCGAGTCTCCCTGTCATGCGGACCTCGGTTCCACAACCCTCTGCACATAATACCAGCAGGTGGCACACACATGAGGGCAGCATACCATGGACCTGACCATGCCCTGCAGTCCAGATGGCTGGTGCTGGGGTAGGGGAATGGAAAAGGTAAAACATGCTAGGTGTAACATGTGATGAGGGTGGTCAAACTATTTGAGAAACAGGGCATTAACCCCTTCCGGCAAACATTGGCACATAAGCACATCCAGAAGATGCAAATGGTGCTTCAAATGTGGATGATAGTGGTGGTTTTTTTTGTTTGTTTTCAAGCACGGGGTTGCTGACTCTGGGTGAAGGGGTGAAGTAGAGAATCTGAAGAGGGCTAAGGAAGCATCCTGCTTGTAAATAACAACCTGGAATAAATAATTTCAGTTAGCTCACAGGAAGTCCAAAACAAGGCTTCTATACAGCTGGCCTCAGGTGTAAAAGGGCCTTCACCAAAGCACGCTCGGGTGGGTCTCACCAGTGTGTTTTATGTGCCACCAAGTCGGAACTGAGTAATAGTGACCCTACTAGGGCTTTCAAAGTAAGTGGGATATTTAAGGAGTGGTTTTGCCAGCCCTGCCCCTCCCCCATCAGTTCCCAATGCCAAGTGCGGAATCTGAACCCAGATGCCCTGAAGTCCTGGTTTGTAGCCTATTCACTAGACTACACTAGAAATATTAACCTTCAAAGTCACAAATGCAAAAGGGCACTGTGGGAAGTAGCTTCTTCCACTACAGCCACCAGGCAGGCTGCTAAGAAATCAAGGCAGATACCAATGAGTTCTGCTCAAATCTTGGTGTGTCATGAACCTTTCCAAGTGTTTCAAATATTGACACCCAGCTTCAGCTGGTGGAACCTTCCCCATAGAGAGGACATTCTGCTAAGTATCAAGAGTGCGGAAAAGCTGCTTTTTCCGAATTCAGCTCCCAGAATCCCACAGGAAAGTGAGCTGCTACAAACTTCATAGGGACGGCAGGCTTCACCTGTCAAAGTAGGGCCAAGTTACATATAAAACTACAACTCTGAAGGGTTCCCAGCCAAGGTGGCTGCTGGCGATAGTGTGTGTGTGTGTTGTGTCATTACAGTCGTGACCCGACTCTTCGTGACTCCATATCCATGGAGTTTTCTTGGCAGGAATACTGGAGTGGTTTGCCAGTTCCTACTCCAGGTGCCTACAGCACCTGGTATTCCTTGGAGGTCTCCCGTCCAAGTACTAACCAGGGCCGACCCTGCTTAGGTTCCGAAATCGGGCCAGATCTGATGTGCTTAGGGTATTGCAAAGGTTCGCTGGCGATAGTAGCTGGGGGATTCTGGGCATTGTGATCTCAAGAGCAACTGCCATGCTCTGGGTTGCTGTGAGGGCCAGGAGAGTAGCAGTCCCCTGGTCCCATCACCTTCTGGGTTCCTTTGGGAAATCTGGCGGGGGGGGGTGACCTCCCCTCCGATATTCCCTACACACCTTTTCCCAGAAAGCAAGAGCGAGTCGGAGAGAAAGAGAGCGAGAGAGAGACTCACCCATGTTCACAAAGCTCATGACCATATCCGCCTCAGTGAGGAAGTTGCTGTCCTGCAAGCTGGCCAGGGGTGGCCCTTGGGTGCTGAAGATGGGCTTGTAAGGGTAGGAGTAGCCCTCACCCCCGGCCCCGGCCCCGGCGCCTTCCTCTTCCACCGACATGGCATTGTAGAGGTCCAGCATGAACATGGGCGCCGAGTTGTGCTTGCCGTGGAGATGGGGCCTCGGGCGGTGGGGCAAGCCCAGGATGGACAAGATCTCCCGCTGCATCTCCCGCCGCTCTTGGCTCCGGAGCCGGCGGTGGATGAAACTCGAGTGCACCTCGTTCTCCAGCGTGAAGTCCGCCCGGGAGCCGCGCAGCTCCAGCGCCCAAACCAGGCAGATCCACAGGAGCCGCGCCGCCGCCGCCGCCGCCCCCGGCATCTCCGTCACGGGGGGCAGACCCAGGGAGCCCGCGGCCGCGAGGAAGGAGAAGAACCCACCATGAACGAGAAGGGGCGCTCCGAGGAAGTGTGTGTGGGGGGGGGGGGGCGGAATATAATCACTCGGCTGCCGGGCGGCCGCCGCCACCCCCGCCGCCGCCACCGCCGCCGGCACGCCTGCCCCTGCTGCCCCCGGGAGCCGACCTGGAGGCGCACATGATCCTCGCCCCGGCGCTTGGAGAGGCGGTGTTGCTCTTTTAGTGCGCCCAAGCCATCTGGGGCGCAGGAGGAGGAGGAGGAGGAGGAGGAGGAGGAAAGGAAAGGAAAGAGGGGGGGGGTCGATCCCCCCCCTCCGGGCGACGCTTCCCTAGGGAACGGGAGGGCTGCCTCCCCTGCCGGCTCGACCACTCGCCGCGCGCCTCGAGAGAGAGAGAGAGAGAGAGAGAGAGAGAGAGAGAGACCCGACTCCGGGGCACCTTCTCCCTCTCGCTCGCTCGCTCGCTCGCTTTTCCTCCTAAACGCGCCTCGCTAACCCTCTCCGAAACTCCCTATTTGCAAAGTGCGTCCGGGGGCGGAGCTTGGCGCGGTGCCTCGCTCGCTCCTCGGAAGTGTCCCGAAGAAAAGTCCGCAGGGCGAGGGAGGAGGAGGAGGAGGGGGCGACGACGGGGGGGGCGTCGAGGAGGTTCTCTGGGGCAATCGAGGCTCCCGCAGGCTGAGAAAAGGAGGGCGCGGGGGGGGCGAGGGCTAGATTGCGGGGGTCGTTTCAAAGGCTCGATCGACGTTTTTTTGGGGGGGAGCACTCCAAAAAGGGGAACAAATAAAAAGGACCCCGCAACTTGTCTTAAACTGCTGTGCCCCCCCCTCCACATACACACGCGCGCGCCGGGAAATGCAAAGTGGAGGTCTCTTTTCTCCAAGCGAAGTTGGGAGGTTAGGGTGGGTAGGAAGAAACCCGGTCCCGATCGAGCGCAAACGGCCTTCTGGAAGCGAAGGCAAGCGGCACTTGCTGAGCCGAGCTTTGGCAGCGCATTCCTCCGGCTCCGTCCCCGGTGGGGTTGGTGCCCAGGTAAGTCCGCGAAGGCGAGGCTGCAAGGCGCCCGGGAGCTTTGCCGCACGCAGGGACTCGGGTCAGCTTCCGGCCCGACCTCAGGCCGAGTCAGACGCACCAGGAGCGGCGGAGACTAAGGATTTGTGCAGAAGAAATCTTAATAAGGCTCCTCAAGATGGAACAGATTGTGTGTGTGTGTGTGTGTGTGTTATGCTAAGCATATGCGCCCGGGCGGATTTCACCCTGAAGAACGAGGTGCCCACACTCCGCAGCTAAAGGCGTCATAATTTTATGCTAAGAATATATCAGGGCATTTCCTTCTTCCCCCATTGTTTGCAAGGTGCCTCTGCGTCTGTCTCTTTCTCGATCTTTATTCCTGTCTTTTCCTCCTCTCGATCTTTATTGTTTTCCTCCTTCCTTTCTCTGTTTAATTATCCTTCTCTCCCCTCCCCTGTTCATATTCTTTATGAATGTGTGTGTGTGTGTGTGTGTGTGTGTGTGTTGCGTCGTTAAAGTCGTGGCCGACTCTTCCTGACCCCATGTCCATGGAATTTTCTTAGCAGGAATACTGGAGTCCATAGACTTTCAATAAATTGGAATTTAATGTTCATTTCAGAAGTCCACCCATCAGAGATCACATGTCAATTTTCCATCTTTTATTATCTATCACACAAGCAAGGGAAGGAAATGTTTTAAGAGGTGGCCTATAAATTCCAAACAGCTAGAAGATGAGGCGCTTGAAATCAAGATGCATATGGTGGCAATATCCATCTAAGATGCTAACCTGCCCTCCCCAACCTCAGCCATGTGAATTTGGGACATGAATAACAGCACCCACGTTTGGAACTATCCAGAAGAACTTGATGCACAGCCTTGAAGAGGATAAATTCCTATGGAAAGCTCACTGATTTTTGTTTTATATTCTTGATAGTTGATTAAAGGTATCACCTGTTTCTTCATTTCTCTCCATGCACTCTGACTAATCAATAAGAGATAATGGCCATAAATAATGGCCAGCCAAACAAAGCTTAGAATGTAAGCAGATCCGAAGTAAAATAACTCATCTGGTGGTAACCCTTTTTTTACTGTAATATTAATAAGCCCCCAGATGGAGTGCTGTCACATCATCATCATTATTTCTTGGCATTTCCGATGCTTGGAATTTAAGTCCGAATAATAAATTGTTGTTATTTACAGTAAATCATGATGGAACAAATAAACAAACACAATCCCACGTATACTCTGGAACAATAAAAAATAAATGGTTTGTTAAAAGGTGAATTATTTATACTGCAAATTCTGGGTTAGTTAACAAATGAAAGAAATGGATAGTAATAAAGAGATTCTGCAACTGTTTAAAAGACAGGTTGGATTCTATCCCCCAGTGGTTCTCAACCTGTGGGTCCCCAGATGCTCCTGGACTGCAACTCCCAGAAGTCTTCATTACTAGCTGAGCTGGCCAGGATTTCTGGGAGTTGCAGTCCAGGAACATCTGGGGACCCAGGGGTTGAGAACCACTGCTATACATGAAGCTTGTGGTCCTTCAGATGTTGTAGAACTAAACTTCTCACTGGCCTCAGCCAACAGGGATGGGCTAACCTATATGTAACAGATAACCTGTTATTAATAGACAGAACTGTTTATTTGCCAAAAGCATTTGTGTTTTGCAAATTGAGCTTTTATCACTTCACATACTTTGAAAATCAGGTTGCTTTGTTTTATTGTTAGTCTTGGGGAACTAACACCAACTTCCTTCTCTACTCTGCTGCTTCAAGCATGACAACATGCCTAAATCATGTCTTTCAAACATTAAACTCAAATGATAGGTCCTCCCTAACATAGTTTGACACATAACCACCTCGCCTGGATCCCTTAGACTTCCCTTTCCACTCATGTATGGTCTTGTTGAAAGTCATGATGAAGAAGGTTTCAGCTGGCAACACCATTGGCATCTGCTCATAGGAAGGTATGACATATGGACCTCCATCACAGACAGCAAATTCCCAGTGTGATGTATTGGATACCACAGTATACCACAACTCCCAGAATTCCAAGCCTCTATTGCCAATGACAAAGGATTGTGGGAGTTGTGGTCCAAAGCATCTGGAGTACCAAAGGTTCGTCACCAATGGGATAGAGTTACAGATTAGGACTCAGGAGGCTTGGACTTGATCCCCCTTCACCAGCCATGGACCACCCCATATTCACTAGCAATGGCTGTTTCTGAGCAGGGAGAAAATGTATACTAAAAAGCCTTTCCAGCAGGAGTAGGCAATTCTGGAGACACCAGACACCATTTTCTACCCACAACCCTTGTTCTGTTGAAATGGCATTAAAAATAAGGGGGGGCGATATTGCCAAAATGGAATGATAGGATCTGACCTACATTCACAGGATATTCGTGCTCTTAATGCTTCTGGATGCGTAGTTCAAATAATTGATTTCAGTTGGATGGGGCGTGGTGCCAACCCCTATGTTGAAGTGTTTTGCACACTACCTGTTTTCTTTGCCCATTCCTGCTTCTTTAAATATATCTTCATGATTTGTATTGTGGAATGACTATGGGTAGCTAGAAACCACAAGGTGCTCATTGGTGACTATACCTACAAGGAAGCCTTAATTGCTTGGGATGAAATTATCAGAATCAGGACCTGTAGTATATTTATTTATTTATTTATTATATGATCTTCTATACCGCCCATCTTCCTAATGGAACTCTGGGCGGTGTACAAGAGCTGATCAAGGCCAGCATACTAATACAAGACAACAATACAATACACACACAATTTAAACAGAATAAAATAAAATAAAATATGCACCCCAGCGCAGGACAACAGTAGCTAATTAAACAGATGGCAGAAAAAAGAAAAAAAGGTGCAGAAGCATTAAGCTAGGTCACCAAAGGCCTCGCGGAAGAGCAGGGTCTTCAAAGCTCTGCGAAAGGCCAGCAGGCGCACTTCGCTTGGAAGGTGGTTCCACAAAGTCGGGCCTTGAACCTGATCCGGGCCGCAACGGGTAGCCAATGTAGGTGAGCCAGAACTGGGGTGATGTGGTCATAGCAACGCACACCCGCCACCAGCCTGGCTGCCACATTCTGCACCCGCTGCAGATGCCGGAGGAGAGTCAAGGGCAACCCCATGTAGAGAGCGTTACAGTAGTCAATCCTCGAGATCACCAGACCTTGCACAACTGTTCTCAGGGAGTCGCCGTCTAGGTATAGGCGAATCTGGGCAATTTGACGAAGATGGAAGAATGTGGTTCTGGTCACGGCGGCCACCTGGGCCTCCAAGGTGAGCGCCGGGTCCAGAACCATGCCCAGACTCCTAACACTATCTGCCAGTTGGAGGGAAACTCCCTCCAAGCTGGGGAGAGGACCTCCATACCCAGACGGGGAAGTCCCGAAGAACATCACCTCCATCTTCTCGGGGTTGAGTCTGAGCCTGTTGGCCCTGGTCCATGCCATGACCACACCCAGGCACTGGTCGAGGGTCCGGACAGCTTCATCTGCAGAGGTGGAAAAGGAGAGATAGAGCTGCGTGTCATCAGTGTACTGATGGCAGCAGACTCCAAATCTCCTAATGACCCCAGCCAGCAGCCTCACATAGATGTTAAACAGCATGGGGGAGAGAGACGAGCCCTGCGGAACCCCACAAGGGAGTGTCCACGGGGCCGACAACTCGCCCCCATGCTGCACATACTGGGGACGGTCCTCCAAGAAGGACCGGAGCCAACTGCGAACAGTGCCCCCGATACCCACCTCAGAGAGCCGATCCAGTAAGATACCGTGGTCGACGGTATCGAAGGCCGCTGACAGATCCAGGAGAACCAACAAGGTAGAACAACCCCTGTCGCCCCCCAGGATCAGGTCATCTTGCAGAGCGACCAAAGCTGTCTCGGTCCCCTGGCCCGGCCTGAATCCAGATTGGAAAAGTAATGGACAAAGGATCAGGAGGACTGGGCCAGCCATGGAAACTCACTGGGGTGTGGAACTGGTAAAAGCTCTATTCCTTAAATAGGGCTTTCAACGCAAGTTATCTCAGTTATCTTGAAAGTCTTATTAGGGTGGCTATAAGTCCCTTCCAACTTGGTGGCTATAAGCACAACAGAGCAGGCCAGGTTTAAGCCAGCAGTTCTTAAGTCTTAGTCTTAAAGTTCTTCAGCTTTTAGGACCTGCCATGACCAACATCAGGGATTCTAGACACTGACATCTTAAGCATCTAGAAAAATCAAAGATTGAGAACTGGTGGTTGTAATAAAGATGAGAGCAAGATGAAAGATTTCTCATCCCCTAACCATTCTGATATAACTGACAGCCAAGCCCAGTACAAAGCAGTCTGAAGAAGACTTTGCCCCATAATGATATAGCTGAGAATCATTTTTCTCCCCAACAAAATTGGAGTTGGCATCACGCCTCCATCCAACCCAAGTGAATTTTAATCTGACATGAAAATACTGAAATGGAGCCAGCTTGTGGTTTGATAGGGAGTGATTTAATTAATCAAGATAGTGAAGTAGCTTGATAACAACATTGTAAGTTTATGTCACAGCACAATCTTAACAGTTCCCGATCCACCCCACTCCACCCACATGCGCCTGTTGCATCTTGCCTTGCAGACAAAACTAGAACCAGATTCTGGCATGGGCTTTGTCAACAGCGACCATCCATGGAAAAAAACATGCATGCATGCAAAAAAAAAAAGTGAGGGTATGTTGTTAACACAAGCCAGCTTTCTGTGCCATGATTTCCTAATTCGTTAAGGCCTTGGAGTTGGAACTGCAATTCCCAGATTTTCCCAAGGGATTCTGAGAGTTGTAGATTTAAAATTAGATCCCCCCAAGGTCTCCTAACTGATCTTCTTGGCAATGGACCCTGCAAGGGCCTTTTTCTGACCCAGCCTTTGAGCGGCACGTGGCTGTTCTCAATACCCTTCATCCAGGACCTCTAGCAGAGGAACCTGCTGGGTAGAGAAGAAGATGTAGAGCAGGAGAGAGAATGAGCAATAAGGGCAGTGTCTGAAAGACACTAAGACGGCCCTGTCCCATTTCTGCACTGGCTTTATCCATCATGGGCTTGAGCTTCCAGAGCTGTAACCCTGGAGCGAATCCAGGTATTCAGAAGAGAAGAATGCTTATTTCTACAGGAGTTATAGGCAGCCTAACATACTAGAAAAGTGGGTTTCCTGCTTTTCTAGTATGAAGGAGCCTCGTGGTGCAGTGGTTAAATATCTGTACTGCAGCTAAAGCAGTTCACAACCTGGGAATCAATCCCAGATAGCAGGCTAAAGGTTGACTCAGCCTTCCATCCTTCTGAGGTCAGTAAAATTCCCAACCCGCTTGCCGGCGGGGGGGGGGGGGCAATGTGTAGCCTGCATAATGAAACTGTACACCACCCAAAGAGTACTTGAAGTGCCATGGGGCAGTACAGTGGACACTTGTATAACAGTTTGTATAACATAAAATTTGTACAACATAAAAATTCCGGAGATAGGGGAAATTTGCTTAACATAATCGCCTATGGGGAGAATCCGTACAACATAAAAATGGGATCACTCTGTTTTCAATGCATTCCTATGAGAATTTGTATAAAGGAAAATTTGCTTAACATAATTTCATTTGGAACGAATTAATTCCTTTATACAGGGTACCACTGTATATATAAGTAGAACACTGCTTTTTGCTTTTTCCCTACGCAACTGAACTTTTCAGTCGGTCATTGGACATAGGAAGTCTGCTCTAGTACCTGAATTGTAGGGAGAAGGGCACCATCTTTCTGAAAAAGCATATAATGCTGGCAAGAACAATTCCATTTCTGTCATTTAATGACCCTGTTTAGTTGTTGACCGTATTTATTTATCACTTCCCTGCCCACCATGGTCCTCCAAGCCAAGCACGTACACTACAACAACGACAACAGTAGTTGTTTTAAACAGCCCTATTTTTGCTTCCAGAATTCCTTTCTTACTGGTCATATGGATGAACAGTATTTTGAAGACTAAGGTTTTTGGTTAAGTGAACATTATCAGAATTTAAACCAATTGGCTATAAAGGGACTTAGGGTGGTCATCTGATTTTGAGCTGACTTGTTTAAGGAATGGGCTAAGCGAACTGCAGTTTGAACCTTCCCTCGTCTACCTTTTTATCCCTAAAGCTCTGCACATTTCATAAAGTACCTTTCCTTCCTGTCAGTTTTTTTCCCTTCTCTCTTCCTCACGTATTGCAGGACAGCATCACTTGGGTTCCTGTTAATGGGTGCAAGAGCAGTTCTGTAGCCCAGTTCTCTCCTCCATTTCCACAGTTGGTTTGGTTTATTTGTTGTACATAAGAACATAAGAAGAGCCATGCTGGATCAGGCCAAAGGCCCATCTAGTCCAGCTTCCTGTATCTCACAGTGGCCCCACCAAATGCCTTTGGGAGTGCACAAGACTATATATATGTCTCCTGATACCACTCCCCTGCATCTCCCTGTTGACAACCTTGAGTGGGTGCAGAGGAGGGTGACCAGGATGGTTGAGGATCTGGAGGAAATGTCTTATGAGGAATGGCTTAGGGAACTGGGAATGTTTAGCCTTTCAAAAAGAAGACTGAGAGGGGATATGATAGCTATGTTTAAATATTTGAAAGGATGTCATATTGAAGAGGGAACAGGTTTGTTTTCCATGGCTTCAGAGACTAGGACTCGGAGCAATGGTTTCAAACTACAGGAAAAGAGATTCCAGTTAGAGCTGTTTGGCAGTGGAATATGCTGCCACGGAGGGTGGTGGAGTCTCCTTCTTTTGTGGTTTTTAAGCAGAGGCTGGATGGCCATCTGTCGGAAATATTGTGAAGGGGTTCCTGCATGGCAGGGGGTTGGACTAGATGGCCCTTGAGGTCTCTTCCAACTCTATAATTCTATGATTCATGATTCTATGATCTGGCCCTTCAAGTACCCTGGTTTTAAGCCTGGAGATGATACATCTCCATCATGGTTTGTAACCTGTGATGGACTTTTCCTCCAGGAATTTGTCCAATCCCCTTTTGAAGGCATCCAGGCTAGATGCCATCACCACATCCTGTGGCAGGGAGTTCCACAGACTAACAATGCTCTGGGTGAAAAAATATTTTCTTTTGTCTGTTCTTATTCTCCCAGCCCTCAGTTTGAGTGAATGTCCCCTAGCTGTGGTATTTTGTGAGAGCGAGAAGAACGTCTCTCTATCTACTTTACTCATGCCCTGCATTATTTTGCATGTCTCCATCATATCCCCCCTCAGGCGCCTTTTTCCAGACTAAAGAGCCCCAAATGTTTTAACCTTTCCTCATAAGGGAGGTCCCCCAGTCCAGTAATCATTTTAGTCACTCTCTTCTGCACCTTTTCCAGTTCCACTATGCCTTTTTGAGAGGCCCATTTCTCTCTCTAGTTCTCTTTCTGGGTTCCATTGAAACAGGTTGAAGGAAAGTCTTCCTTCTTTTTTGGATTGTTTTCAGTACAAGGATCACTATGCCTGGTGAGCATATATGTGTTTTTTGGGGGAAAGGGATGGATGAGTGGAAATGAAATGACATTCATAAGGTTTTCCCACAAGCTTGCCAGCTCTGCCACATGCTGAAGCTTGATGTCAGTGAATTTGAGACAATTTTCTGTCCACCCTTGTCAGTTTCAGTGGTTATCGGAGCGGCAGGCAGGCTGGTAATACCAAACAGTGAAAATACACTTCTGGTTAGGATGTCACTCACCACATTGCAGTGGGATTGCATCCAAATGTATCTACACATCTGGATGTCAGTGTGAGCCACTCTGTGGAGAAGGGTAGTGCCGAAAGGAGGTCTGGCAATAGCTGGAGTGGAGAAATGTAAATTGGAAATAGAGATACTAATGTGTAATAGCTGATATGAAGTAAGATTTGTGAATCATTTTTAAAAGAATTGAATATGGTGAGGCTTCCATATCAAACCTGATGCCTGAACATTCTGCCTCCAATAAAGGATTCATTTGTGGTAAAACAGGACTCGGTTTCTTTAACAATTCTTAATTTGAGACAAACAACTCCAACTTAGGTTGAACCTTCTCTGTAGACCAGGGGTGCCCAAACTTTTTGTGAGGAGGGCCAGATTTGGTGGCTGAGAATGTGTCAGGGGCCGGTTGCTCCCCAACCCTGCTACTCCACTGCAAGCCCCACCCACTTTCTTTTAAAATAACATGGGGTGAGGGAGGGGCAAGGAGGGGTGGGCCAGCCAGCCGCAGGCTACTCAGAATGGCCTGGCGGGCCGGATTTGCCCCCCCCCGGGCCGGACTTTGGGCAGGCCTGCTGTAGACCCTTCTGGCGTGAAGAAGGGGTTAGAGGGATTGTCCTTTAACAAGTCCATAAACAAACTGTTTCCTGATTCCAGTCCTGAAATAAACTCAGTCCATATCATCTGTTCCCTTTGGGTGTCTAGATTTTCTTCTGTCTCCACTCCTTCCTCTCCTACGGGTTGGGTCCTTGGTCTTCAAACCCGTTCCACATCTTTTCCCTTGCTCGGCCACTCAGGGAGTACCCTAACTCCTGCATTCTAACGTGGGAGGGCTTTTTCCGTCTCTAGCTGTAACCTGATTTCTTTTTGTTTTCTCCTATATTCCCCAGCCTCTCTCTGGCCCCAATATGAACAACCCAGGCGATGGCCTCATCTCCAGTAGCTTTCTGCCTCCTTCTTGGCCATCATTACCTTCTCCCAATTGCCAGTGTCTGAGTTCTCCATCCAGACATAGTCCCAGTCTGGAGGCAGAACCCTATCCTCCTCCCTTTTATACCCTTTCTCCTTGGCCATTTTCCCCTTGTTCGAATCTCCGTGTTCTCCCCCCCCCCATTTCTATGTGCCCTAACTTCTGTCTTACAGCTTCCACCCGGCCTTCACACACCAGAGCAGGAGTGTTAACCCCTTCCGACTCGATTTGCCTAAGGTTGGCTTCCTCAGGCTTAGGAACAGACAGCAATCCCATGTCTCTGGACTCCTTTATGTTGTGTCTCCAAAAATATGGGCATGGGGTTTCAACTCTACTCCGTGGAAGCAACAGATTGTGCGATGAATCCAGTGGTCAGTTTTAGCTAAAGAAGATTCACTGAATAAGTGGAAACCTGCAAGCCAACACCTATAGAAATTCCATTGATTCAATAGGTCTACAATTAGAAGTAACAATGGAATTTTAGGTCCATGCTGCAATATTTATTTATTTATTTATTTATTTATTTATTTATTTATTTATTTATTTGAGTTGTATTTTTACCCCATCTTTCCTTCGGGGAAATTAAAATTGTGTACCTGAATTGGAAATCTAAATATGAACTATGTTTAGAAGAATGGTGTAATGAAGTATGGAATATTGCTTTAAATGATAAATTGACCTGCTCTCTCAAGGTTAAAAAAGGAGAGTTAAAAAGAGATATTTTCTATGATATATGGGGTAGATTCATTGAATACATACTTGTACGGAATAAGGGTGAGGTTTCCGCGCAACAATCGATTTTGTTCTGGAGGGGAGGATGACGAATGTAAATATGAAGAGCGATCTTGTTGGTGAAGGGGTGCACTGTTGTTGATGTTTGTTTTCTTTTTATGTAATTTGTATATGTTTTTAAACTAATAAAAATTGTGTACCTGGCTCTCTTCTTTTCCATTTCATCTTCACAACACCCTGGGTGAGGTACCTCCACCTGAGCAACAGTGTTTGGCCCAAAGTTGCTCAGTGAATTTGATATCTGAATGGGGACCAGTACTGTGATCTTCCCATCCTAGTTCAACAATGTTAACAACTACAGGTATACCACATTCTTCCTGCAGTAGGGAAACTACATGGTTGAAATTTTGTCCTTCTTGAAACAGCCAAACATACATCCTTGTACAAAGGAATCAGTATGCACGAAGAACACAGAGATACACAGAAGTGCTCTGAGTAATGTTCTAGTAGTTGCTCATGTGAAAGAACTTTATTTTTGTCATAGGAGCTTTTGAATGTGATGGGTCATGTTGCTTTTGGCATGTTATATACACTAATGGTAGTTCTAACACATATTATTTTAAGGTAGGACAGTTTGGTCCAAAAAGCAGGACCACAGTTGAACATTAAGACAAAAACAGGACTACAGAAGAACTACACAAGTGTAATGAAGAAATTGAAACAGTCAGAGATTTTATCTGCTTTGGTTCAGTCATCGCTCCAAAGGGACACTAAAGCCAAGATGTCAGAAGACCAAGACTCAGGAAGGCATCAAGGAAGGTTTTGGGGAAGGTCATCAAGTATAGACAGGGCCGGTGCTAGGTTTTTTTGCGTCCTAGGCGAGGGTGGGGGGATGGGGCAGGGGGGCGGGGTAGGGGGCGGCAGACGGCAGGGGGTCGGGGCAGCAGGGGGCGGCGGACGGCGGGGGACGGCGACAGGCACGGGGGTGGGTGGCGATGGGCGCAGGGGGCGGTTGGCGGGCGGCGACGGGTGACAGGGGCGGCGGGGGGCAGCAGGCTGGGCAGCACCCCCTCTCCATTTTGGCGCCCTAGGCAACTGCCTAGTTCGCCTTAATGGACGCGCCAGCCCTGAGTGTAGAATCAGAGAGTCATAGAGTAATGAAGTTGGAAGAGGCCTGTAAGGCCATTGAGCCCAATCCCCTGCTCAATGCAGGAATACAAGTCAAAGGATATCTGCCAAGTAGTTGTCCAAATTTCTCTCAGTTGCCTCCAGTGTTGGAGCCCTCACCACCTCTTGAGGTAACAGGTTTCATTGCCATGCTGCTCTAAGAGTTAGGAAGTTTTTTCTGCTATTCAGCTGAAAGCTGGGTTTTTCATAACTTCATGCCACATTCTGATCTGGGAAGATCAGAAACAAGATTCTGCCTGTCCTCCGTATGGCAGCTCTTCAAATACCGTGTTTCCCCCTCTGTAAGACACCCCGCCTTATGTATGGCAACTCTGACTTTTCCAACACCATATTACAGTTTGGCAACCACGAGTTTCGTTCCTCAGCTTACTTCAATGTATAAGATGACTCTCAATTTTTAGTCTAACAACTTTAGACTAAAATAGCATTTTCTTTTTTTTTTGTGGCCACATCATATTGTTGGCTTATATTCAGCTGTGATGAGATGGATGTATCTTGCAATTGTTGTAGTAGTCTGTCGGATTGTTCCCAGGTCATCACAACCAGAGTGAGAAAAAGAAAAGCGTTAAGTGACACTGGTGGATATCCTCCTGATACCAAATGCAATGAAACATCATATGTTAAGAACATAAAAACAGCCTTGCTGGAACAGGACAGAGCCCATCCAGTCCAGCATTCTGTCTCACACAGTGGCTCACCATTTGCTTCAGGGTATTCCCAAGCAGATGTCTTCGCCTGCTTACAATTACCTGCAAATGGCATTGAGAGATATCCTGCCTATCTCTCCAACCCATATTGATAGCCATTGATACCCTTGTTCTCCATGAACCTGTCCAACCCTTTCTTAAAGCTGTCAAGGCTGACAGCTGTCACCACTTCTTCTGGCCCTGGCTGCGCGGGCACGCTCTCAGTTCTGTGAGTAAGCGTCTGAATCTACACTGCACCAAATTGGAAGGCACAACACCCAGCAACAGTGAATGCCCAGCAATCCTGGAGATGTTCCAGAAGATGAGGGTAATCAGGTTTCTTGCCATGGGAGAGTAGCAGATAGATATATAGTGGGGACTGGGAGTAAACCTTGGATGCAACACTAGACAGGGCTTGCCCCTCAATATCCAAAACTCTAGTTTTGATTGTATGGAATACCTGAGATAAGGATATTGAACCCAACAAATCTGTTCTACAAGAATTCCAAGATTCTTCCCACCTGTAGTCCTGTAAGTATAAGGATGTGTCATTGGAGATCATCCACACTTAGCATGTTTCAGATCATCATGTATGGGTATGAAAGCTGGACAGTTAAGAAAGCAGACGGGGGGAAATTATTTGTTTGAAAGATAGTGTTGGAGGAGAGATTTACAGATACCCTGGATGGTCAGAAAGACAAACGAGTCCAACATCAAAGCAAGCCTAAACTATATCTGGAGGAAAAGAATGTTGAAATTAAGGCTGTTCCTACTTTGGGGACATCTTGAGAAGGCAGGATCCTGGCTCACCTGCATTGGTTACCCATTACTTCCCGGATAAGATTCAAGGTAATGGTTTTGGTTTACAAAACCCTCCATGGCTTGGGACCTGTCTATCTGGCGGAGCGGATCTCCCAGAGGTCAACCTCGTCCCGACCAACCACAGCCTCATCCTCCCTTTCCCTCCAGTAGCTACACTGAGAGAGGCCCGTAGGACTTCGACCCGGAATTGGGCCTTTTCGGTGGTGGGCCCGGCTCAGTGGAACAAACTGCCATTGGAAATTAGGCAGGCCTTTCAGAAGGGCCTTAAAGACCTGGCTCTTCAGGCAATGCTTTGGGGGCCTCTGTGCACATTGTTATAGTGACTGTGATTGTGATTTTTTTAAAAAAACTGCTGGTACCAGTTCCTCTTGCCGGATGTTACCTGTTTGGTGGGTGGTACTAGGTTTACTTCTCCTGGCCATCTTTTAGTATGACGTTCTTATGTTTGGGTACGTATTGGAGTTTAGTTGGGCAGTCGCTATTTGGTGACGTGTTGTACACCGCCCATAGTTCCCTATGGGAAAATTGGGCGGTTAATAAGTACATAAACAAAAAACAAACAAACAAACAAATGAACAAATAAATTCTCTGGAAAAGACTATAATGCTAAGAAAGGTAGAAGGCAGCAGGAAGAAAAGAAGGCCACATATGAGATCGACTGACTCCTTCAAGGAAACCGCAAGCTTATGCTTACAAGAGATAACCAGGGCAGTTTCAGGCAGGACATTTTGGAGATTGCTCATTCATATGGTTGCCGTAGGCCCGAGGTGGCTTGATGGCACATAACCACACCAACAGTCATGCCCATTATCTCAGTTCCCCCCAGCCTAGGGAGAAAACTCCATGTACTACATACACTACAGCCCAAGCTAGGTTGTAGCATGTGATACGGTTGTTTAGTTACAATCCTATGCACAATTACACAAAGGCAATCTGTACTGAATGCAGGGGAACATTCAAATAAACATACTTCGACTGTTTCCTGATTAGGTTTTTAGTCTGACATGGCTTTAACAGCCTGATCCTAATTGTGTTTACGTAGGGCCCCTTTTTATATAAGGGGATTTTTCCCTCTGCGGTAATGCGTATTTGAATTTGTTCTTCCTCTAATGCTTCCTGTTTGAATTAATTGGATCTACTGCATATTTGTCTAGAAAGCTCATATGTCATACTTAGCTTATGTTTGGAAACAGTCTCTCTATCATGGCAGCTTTTCTTCACATCTTAAACCGTAATTCAAAGGCCTGGAATCGGGTCACAGGTGGTACAAGCTCAAGAGTTCGTCTGGCATAACAAGCTTGTTATGAAAGTGGATTATGGGAAGCATGGGTGGACCTAATTCTTTTGTCCTCAAACCGTTGTGTGCTCTTTTATGCAGATATTTTTATCCCAATTTGTCCCCAAGAGTCTAATTTGCAGATGCAATGACCAAACATCTCGGTTAACAATTAGACTAAAATCTAGTAGACAAGAGGCCTCTACAAAGTTTGGAAGAAACAAGTTCCAAGTAGGGATGTCGAAAGGGATCACCAGTGTCACAGTCTTGGTCATCTCAATGTGGCAAGACAGCTGAGCTTCCTAAAGATTCTTCAACTGATTTGCCTGTAATCTGTTGGTCCTCAGGATATTTAAGACTTCAAATCTTGGAAGAGCTGGGCCAGTGTAGACAGTTAAACATAAACCACAGCTCACTGTGACACAGGTTTACCCCCCACACCCACCACCCACCACCCACTCCACACCCCACTCCATCCGGCCAGTCCTTTTAAATGCAGAGTTAAGAGTTGTGTGGAAGATGGAATTCCAGAAGGTATTTCTTGGTGACCTCACTGTGGTGTGAGGTTAAAGGCCCGGAAACAGCAAAGGGGAGAATGGCAACCCTGCCTATAAGGATTAAAGGTGTAAGTGCAGATATGTCTCCTTTCTTCCAGCCTTGTGTTTATAGACAGGCCAGGGGATTTAACTCATTGCGCTGCTTTTAAACGTGCCGAAAACTTTTCCATGTGAATGTGAAAAAGGCCTCTCGCTCGTGAGGTTCCATGACATGAAAACAGGTTGCTGGGAATATTACAAATCCATGATCTCATCTCCAGAACAACAGAGAGGAACCAGTTTTTCTGCTTTCCAAGCTCCAGGCTTCTTTCCTGCAGAGAAGTACACAAGCCATGCGGCCAGATCAGCAACTTTTGCTTTTGTCTCTTCCAGAATCTGATATTTTGGATTCTTTCCGCGCTCTTTTAAAAAATTGTTTACAGTGTAGTGTTTTTCAATCACTGGTGTGCTTCAAGAAAGTGAAGGCCTAGCCTTTACAGGAAGGCGTTAAGTTCATCTTCACAAAGTAAATAGACACCCATCCTCCACGCATTTGAGTGTCAGGCGTATGGTTCCTGTGCCTGTCCCTGTAAATACAGCAAGTGGATGCCAATGGCTCATTACAGTCACTGCCATCAGCATTCATAAATAGCTCCAAACATAGCATACGGACCCAGAAATTAGGCAAATGCAAAAGGGACTCAAAGGAGGTCATGACCACTATAAAGAATTTTAGGAAGTACTGAATGCTCAGATGTCAGCAATATATGCAGGAAGGGTGAAAAAGTTGAAGGTGGGGTATAGGAAAAAAATCAAACTACAATTTAGTCAAAAACAAGATAGGGAGTAGTAGATAGAAAAGCATTGATGCACTGTAGTCAAAGACTCTATGCTAGTACAGTACGATTTTTGTTTGTTTATTTTGTTTTTGTTTTTCAAGTCAAATGGGACTTACAGTAACCTTAATAGGGCTTTTCAAGTGAGCGGGATACTTTGATTACATTATATGGCGGGGGGGCACTTTATTTGCACCGACACAATACTGAAAGCTAAAAGAAAGTTTGGATGGGTTTTGTTTTTGTTTTTAAAAAAGGCAAGTAGGGTAAACAGGTAAGACCTTCTCCAAAAAACTGCAGAGTGGAATGTTGCTATTCAGGGTGCCAGCCAATAGTGACCTATCCCATAATATTCCATTCTTATTCCTCACCCTCCTTTTCCCCCAAGCCACCCAGGACTCCGCGTCCTGGTGCCCATCTCTTTTAGTGCAGGGGTCCCCAACCCTTGGTTTGTGGACTGGTACCAGTCCACAATCTGGTATGAACAGGAATCTCTCTCTTTCCACTCCACGTGGGGCTCCCCCCCCCCCCGGTGCATCAGGTGTAACCGTATTTGTTTTGGTTGCAAGGGACCAGCTTGAGGGGGGAGTTGTGTGTTCATGTACTTCAGGCACAGCAACAAAACCAGTTCCTGGTGCTAGAAAAACAGATGGAGCTTTGACTTTCCCTTCTTCCAAGTTTTTTTGTTTGTTTGTTTTAAACAGTGCTTCCAAGCCTACTTCTTTTGCCTGAATCTTTTCAGTTGTATAAGAATCCACTCCAGAAATCACAAATTGTTCTTTAACCGTCCAATTTTTATTTTAGTTTATTTTAGTTTATTTTGGACATGAACCCAAACCATATTATTTCTTTTTCTTTTCCCCAAACGAAACTAAAACCCCAGTTTTGCCTTTGGGCTGTTTCTACCTGACAATTATCAAGTGGTTGGGTTTATTGGAAGCATCTTCCTGTAGGAATTCACCTTTATGGCATTGGCTCCTTCTTTCTTCTGTGACATCCGTAGTAAACCACATAATTATTTTAACAGGTTTATGGCAAAGCCCACTAATTATCACAGAAAAGCATCCTTTCTAACTTGCTATCCTTTAAGGAGATAGGATGTAGGGAAGGTTGCCAAGTGATTTGGGACCAAAACAAAAACATCCAAGCTTGTGCTTCATCCTTTTTTTGAGAACACCAACAACGTGCAAATTTCAACAATGAAGTCTTCTTGCAGCTTCAAAATCAATATCATTTTTTCTCTTTAAAGCATGTGTTCACCTGCTCGTACCCCTCCTTCAGTTTTTTAGTTTTTTAGTATTTTGTTCTTTTATTTTTTATTGTTTGTTTTGATTTATATTTTTCTTATCGTGTTATATATATATAAACTGCCCGGAGTGGCCATTGTTGCTAGATGATGCACTGTAAAAATCTAATAAATAAATAAATAAATCATTGCCTTTCCACGGCTTGGGACCAGAGTACCTGGCAAAGCGTATCTCCCAGAGGTCAACTGGGTCCAGACCCATGAGAATGGCACAGGCGCGCTCACTGAGGGTGGCCACACCCAGAGAGGCGCGGAAATCGTGTACGCGCAACCGCACCTTTTCTGTGGTGGGACCCATGTTGTGGAACCGTCTTCCCAGTGAGCTGCGCCTTGCGGTGTCCCTGCCAGCCTTCAGGAAAAAAGCCTTGAAAACCCACCTATTCAAGGAGGCTTTGGGCAACCTTTCTAGTTAATTATTACTATTTATTTTTTTTTCTTCTTTCTCGCTGCCAATGCCATCTGTTGTGGTATTGTACCTCCCTACTTTTATTGTTTCCTGCTTATTTTTATGCTTGTCTTCCCTGTTTGTTTTTATTGTTCACCACCCTCAGATCCTTTTGGAAGATGCGGCGGTATATAAATGCAAAAATAAATAAAATAAAATAAAATATCAGCCCACCAGGATTTATTGCAAAATTGCAACCAAAAACAAATGAAAGGCATTCAAGGGAAATGAAAAACATTCAAACACAAATAAAAAAGCATGAAAAATAAATTTGATACATTCTCTTAAAGGGAACCAAGAGACCAATTCTAGAGACTAAAGCCCCCTGGGAACGGTACAACTTTAGCTGCCCTTCTAAAAAACTATAAAAATTGAGCCACACTAATGTCCCTTGGAAGGGAGTTCCACAGGCTGGGCAGTGGACAGAGAGGGCCCCGTGTCACATTTCCATCAACCTATACTTTCAGGGTGGTGGGATGCATACCATAGATCTCAGACTCTGGCTCAATACATGTGAGAGGAGACAAATTGGATATTCTAATGAAAAAATGCTGGGTTTTATAGATAAAACCATACATTTTACTCAGATGCAATCTGTCAAATTCAACCAATGCGGTTTAGAACAATTATAGAATAGCTAAATCATATAAAACGCCACAAAGTACATTTCCACAAATAAAACTTAAATGCTAGTCACAAAACATCAGAAATTCTCAGTAGAAATCTTTAAATGATGTTGAATCAGGAAGCCTTGTCATTAAAGGAGAAGTTGCTGATGTAAAACAAAATGGCGGCAAAAACTGTTCCCTCTCATTTTTCAGGGTGCTGCACAGGGGCTCTGCCCCCTGTGCACAGAGTTCTGGCCATGTGCATGCCTGTGGGAGCTTAGAGGGAACGTTGGTGGCAACCCTAGAGTAGCAATAAGTGGAACACCCATCGTATTTTTCTTCGGGGGTGGGGAGGGGGAATCATGTCCAGTTCTAAAAGTAACTTTCAGGTGCAACATTTTCCCATGAGAAGCTTTTCTTGGCCGGTATTTAGGAATATAGGCAGAAGGTGGTGAGTTTCTTTGACCCCTTGTTGTACAAGGAATCAGGATTCTAACTGGCAACCAATGGAATTTCCCCCATATCTCTAGCTTTTATTTGGATTTCAAACCAGACCTGTCCTGAGATGAACTGAAATGGCAATGCAAAACTGTTTCAGTTCATTTCAGGGGAGGGAGATTAATTAAACAAGTACCCGTAGGAACACGAATGAAGTTGAGGAACATCCCACACACACTTACTGAAGGAGAACATCCTCCCACCTCCTCCCACTCATTTAAAAGGAGAAATATCAGGTTCCTCAAAGCTATCCAGGTTACGGCTTCGCTAAATTATATAGTGTAGAATAACACTAGTCCACATTGGCTCTACCAATGGAATAACATAACCATACCTATGCACAAAGGGCAGCACCCAAACCCGCATTCTTGAATTACATGATTTATTACGATTGCCCTTAAATGGAAGATGGAAAAAAGGAAGGCTAAAGGAGATTTCGCCCTCAAATGTATAAATGTCTAGATTATTTTTATCAAAGCAATTTACATCCCCCTCCAGTTCCACATACACTAACCTAAGATCTCTGGCAAGGAAGATACATCTATCTATGAATTAGCAGAATAATTCTTTTATTGAGCCCTCTTTTACTTTCACAGTGTCACTTATTGCCTGTCGAATATGATTTTATATTAGTCCACAAACTAGCTCTATGATGGCATGCTAGCTGGGAGAATACCAGCATTATGGACTAAAACTGTAACCCGTCCATGCATCTTGATTATTATTAATGACTATTGTTCTTATCCTTTATCAACCCTTTACTGATTGGATCTGTAATCCTGTTGCTTCATATGGCTGTATTCCTCTTTCTTTCCCTTCCAGTTCAAAACAACAAGTAATATCAGTTTTCAAAATTTACAGTTGAACAGCTGTAGAAATGTCTCCCTATTAACCTAATCTTCAAAGCTCATTTTCTGTCACAGAGGATCAGTCCATACACATAACAAAATGTGGTGGGAATTGTCATTTGGGTGATATGTGGTGGTAGAATCACTTCAAACTGAGAGAGAGAATTACATTTTAATGCCTTATTAATTATTTCCCACAAGCTACATAATGCCCAGACAAGAGATGTTGAATCCTATATAAGACCTGCATATTTTTGCACATGTAAACCCACAATGAAAGGTGTTGTTGATTCCAGTGATGTCAGTTTTCTAGTTATGGGAGGCACTTGTTTAGATCTGGGGTTATTTGTTTAATTGTTTCCATTCAGGGGAGCTGTTTAAACAGATTCTGTGGTTTAAAGTGAACTTGGAAGTCTTGGCAGCAAACGGTTGTTTATTGATGAGGCACTGGTTGAGTTTATGGGTGCATACCCAGGAATGCAACCAGCATTTCAGTAATGAGCGGCTGACTAACACAATTTCCCTCACGCAAGCATAATTCAATAACAGGATCATCGCCTATATTTTCAAATGTTTATACATTCAGACAAACACCTTGATCAAGAATTCTGTGCAGAAAAATAATTATAAGCATATCAGAAACAAACATTTAACCCAGTATAGCCTTTGAGGTTATAGCCCTGTATAAACATGAGGAGAGAGGACTCCTTGGGAAAGTCCCTGATGTTGGGAAAGACTGAAGACAAAAGGAAAAGGGGACAGCAGAGAATGAGATGGTTGGACGGTGTCATTGATGCAACTAATATGGATTTGACCAAACTCCGGGAGGCAGTGGAAGATAGGAAGGCCTTGTGAGCTCTGGTCCATTGGGTCACAAAGAATCGGACACGACTGAATGACTGAACAACAACAGCCTTTGGTAGGATATATTATTTCAGCTCATGCAAAGAGTTGTCATCTGCGAGATTAATTTTTAAAAATTAAAAATGTCATCACATCCACATATGACCATCACAGAGATAGAATTGTTTCATTTCGCTGCAAATAGACCCCTGTTATATGGCAGGGGTTTCTGGTATAAATTATCCCTCTTCACAGCAAGTTGGCTGAAACATCTCTTTCATTAATGGTTTCTGAGCCCCATAGTCAACTAGAGATTGCTGGACAATTAATATGATTTCTCCACCCCACCCCACCCCATCCCAGTTAATACGTTGATTGCACAGAAAACAATGGGAACAAAACACCTTTTGTTCAGGCTAAGTTGTTCCTAATGATCCCCTGTATCAACAGTGGCACGGCAGAGGTATCAACAAGGCCCTGTATTGAGACCTCTTTCAAAGGGCCAAGCAGAGCAGAAACTCTCAGGGCTGCAAGCTATTCCTGCTGCTGCCTTGGTGGTCTGACTCGGAGAAAAATATAGGTTGGACAAAACAAGAACAAAATAGTTAGAAGCTTGACAAAATAGCTGCACATGATTGAATTTTGCTGTAAGGCCTTATTTGGTCTTCAAAGAACTGAGTGCAAGCAAGAACTTGTGAAAATTCATTAGAAGTATGGGGTTGTAAAAAAGCAAAGGGCTGAATCTTCCCAAATATTGGAAAGCCTTAGTGATCAAAAACAAGAGGCTTCAGGAGGAACCTGTCCCAGCTACTCCTTCCAACATTTGTCTTGATTGCTTTGGCATTTATTCAGGAAGACGCAGACAACTTCGTTTCCTGTCTTATGGGGAGAACAGAGGCACGTGGAAGCTAGTGCTTTGAAGGCAGACTAAATCTGAAGTCCCAACTTCAGGATTCAGTTGCCAATCAACAGAGGGTGCTTTACCCCCATCGGCATGGAGGAGTTAAAGTTCCTTACAAGGTTGGGCTTCAGTGTGGAGTGACCAAAGAACCTCTGTGGACCTGGGGGGTGGGGGCACTGACAGGCTATGGATTCCAATTTGATTTAGAAACCAAACACACTTTCTGTGTGCCTGTCTATTTCTCTTCGTTTCTAAATGTACAACAGAGAACCCGTTCAATGAAATCCTAATAATAGAGTGAAATCCTAACTCCCTAGATAGAAATCCTATGGATTCAGTGAGATTTACCCAGCTGTACATGTGCTTGGGATGAAATCATACAGCTCATGGCCACTCCAGTTCCTCCAAGGTCCCTTCCAACCCTATGAAACAGGGTTCCATAGTTCCCTCCTCCACCTGGGAACAGCATTTTTGTCACTATTTTTTGCTGCCTGCAAGATCTGTTTACCATGTAACGAGAACCAATTTAATGAATCACCAGACTGGCCTCCGGTTTCCGAAACCGAGATTAAGCAGCTACTGTGTGATGTGTGTGTTGTGTGATTACAGTTGTGACCGATCCTTCGTGACTCCATGTCCACAGAGTTTTCTTGGCAGGAATACTAGAGTGGTTTGCTAGTTCCTACTCCAGGCACCTACAGCACCTGGTATTCCCTGGTGGTCACCCATCCAAGTACTAGTCAGACCTGACCCTGCTTAGCTTCTGAAATCAGGCGAGATCTAGGGCATCTAGGCAGGCTGAAATCAGGGAAGGCACCCAGTCCAGATCTGCTGTCTCGGATTTATTTATAAATGTCAACTGGTGGGCACCTATCCTGGCAAAACTCTTTACAATTGTGGACAGGTCGGAGCTGATTCCCAAGACCTAGTCCCAGTCCATAATATATCCCATCTTTTAAAAGGGCGATAGGAAATTGCCGGGCAATTTTGAACCAATTAGCCTGCTGTCAGTTGTGGGGAAAGTCTATGCTCACCACTTTTTAAATCAACTTAATTCTTGGATTAACAATAACAATATATTAAGGCCCGAGCAAGCAGGTTTTTGGGAGGGTAAGTCCACGACAGATCACTGTGTGGTATTAGCACATCTTATAGCTAAGCAGATGGTACACGCCAAGACACATCTACATGCTGTTTAAGACCTAAAAGCTGCCTTTGATTTGGTGGATCGGGAGCTGCTGTGGGCAAAGCTAAGTGGGGCTGGCCTAGATAGGAGACTGCTTTATTTAATACAAAAACTACATACAGACAATACTTGCCGCTTCCGACAATCTGGTCATGGCAACTTGACCAGTGAGGTTCCCATCAACAGAGGGGTTAAACAGGGTTGTGTTCTTGTCTCTAACTAATTTAACCTGTATATTAATAATCTTGCTCCCAGGCTGCTAGAAACAAACAGCCATAGTCCTAGATTGGGCCATCGAACAGTTCCCATCCTTCTCTATGCAGATGATATGGTGATACTCTCAGACCCTAAGATAGGTTTGAGCCGACTCATTGCAAAATGTGTCAATTATCTAACCAACAATAAAATGACCCTTAACTATAGTATATCTAAAACAGTAGTATTTAGCCAGACCTGGAAACTCCAGTCTTGAATATGTAACAGGAAAGCAATCCAAGAGGTTAAAGAATTTAGGTATTTAGGTCTAAATTTTCATTACCGCAATTCATGGACTAGACATCGCCATATTATTACCAACTCGGTAAAATTGACCATGCAAGCTGTTCTTCTCTTTTTTCATATATGGGACAACAGACCTGTTCCGACTGTGCTCCAGATTTTTAAAGCCAAAGTCATCTCCCAGTTGATGTACGGAATGCCAATTTGGCTGGAAGCCTTGAATTCAATGGTGGAAGCACTCCAAGCTTCCTTCCTTTATAAAACATTTGCTGTTCCTCACTGTGTGCCGTATGCAGCATTGTACCTGGAGGCTGGTTTAATCAGACTGAGTGTGCAAGTGTACCTGAGGCAATTTAAGTACTGGTTGAGAATCTGTTTCATGTCTTATAAAGACCCTTTAATAGCAGGAATCCTCTCTGATTCCTTTCTTTCTCCTGGTCTTAACTTGTTCCTCCAAAAGATCTAAACCAGGCATGCCCAAACTTCGGCCCTCCTGATGTTTTGGACTACAGCTCCCAGAATTCTAAGCTTAGATTGCCAATGGCAAAGGACTGTGGGAGTTGCAGTCCAAAACATCTGGAGAGCTGAAGTTTGGGCAGGCCTGATCTAAACTGTGGCTGGGTGGATGTTGTGTTGTTACAGTAGTGACCGACTTTTTGTGACCCCATGTCCATGGAGTTTTCTTGGCAGGAATACTGGAGTGGTTTGCCAGTTCCTACTCCAGGCGCCTACAGCACCTGGTATTCTCTGGTGGTCACCCATCCAAGTACTAGCCAGGCCTGACCCTGCTTAGCTTTCGAAATCAGGCGAGATTGGATGTGCTTTCACCCAATCACCTGTTGGCCCTAATGCTTAAGCAGGCACAAAATCTGCTAAGAAACAGATTACTTGATATTGAAAAGCAAGATCTCTTTGCAGCAGCCTGCAAAGCTTGCTCACCTTTGAATCTCCAACTTCCCTTGTATATTGATAAGCCAACCAGCTACCTGCATTTTCTAGATAATCCTCAAAAACGGCATGCTTTTACTTTAGCAAGATGCAATGTACTCTCATCGAACATTCTGTATGGCAGATATAGCTCTCAACCATCAAAAGCACAGCTCTGCTATTGTAATTCTGGGGCCTAGAGTCCCTGTCGCATATGTTGTTCCACTGTACTATTTACAGGGATATCCATCTCTCTGATTTGGAGCCGTTACTCATAAGATTTTTAGATCGCTCAGAAGAGGCAACCTTGCATTACTTACTGCTGGGCAATACCAGACAAATTGCAATATACTGTACATTAATTTATTGACACAGAGGCGCAGGTCACAGTTCTCAACTGGGTTCTTTGTCGTACACCCTAAGGATGAGGGTGTTTACCCTTAGGTCAGTTAGATTCTATGGAGGATGATTAAATACTATATAAAGCATCTTATTTTGCCATTTTGTGATTTGCTATCTCACCTTTTGTTCTGCAGTATTTAGCTTTCTATAATCTAACTGGGCACATATATACAGTAGGACCCCGATATCTGCTGGGGATTGGTTCCAGGCCTTCCCATGGATAATGAAAACCGTGGATAAGAGAGAACGCCTGCCCACTCACCCCCAAACTGCTGTTTCCTAACAGTAGCTTGCTTTATGACTGCTGTTTTGAGACAGTAGCTTGCTTTACAGGTTTCAATATATACGATATAGGATATGACTAGAACAGGGATTGGAAACCTTTTTGCTATTCAAGGCCATTGGATACAAAAGTATTGCATTCAGTTATAAAAGCAAAGTTATAAAAACAAAAAAAAAGTTATAAAAACAAACATTGGTGGTGGGCTTGCATACAAATATTAAATAATGGCATTATTTACAGTAAAAATTAGAATAAATAACATTTTGCAATGCCTAGGAATGCTGCAGTGCCCTGAAGCTTTGGCTACTCAATTTAGGCTCTGCTGATGGAACCAAAATAGTAATAATAATAATATAGCTATCTCTGGAGGATGAAACAAGTAAACACACGTTCCTGTATGTTGTGCCAAATATTTTTCTGAAGGATTACTTCCCTCAAAGTTAGGAACAGTGATTATTTATTTATTTAAAATATTTTTTATCCGACCTTTATGCTTAAAAGGGATTCACGGTGATTTGCATTATTAAAAAAACCCCTAAGAACACTAAGTTATAGAAATATTTTTTAAATTAAGCAAACATTAATTTGAAAATGCTAGATAGAAGCATCACTCCTAGCAAAAGCACAAACCTTCCCATTTGAAAACCTTTAGACTGCCAAGCACTAAGAAAAAGCTTGCTTTTGTCTGCTTGCAGATGGAAAGCAGGGGAAGGAGTTATATTACGGGAGCGACAACAAAGAAGGCCATCGCCTTGACCCCACCAAATGCACCTGTAAAGGTAGTGGAACTGAAAGAAGGACCTTCCCTGGTGATCTTAACACCTGGACAGGCTGATGTCTCTTTGAGATAGCTTGGGCCTAAGTGTTTAAGAGTTTCATAGGTTAAAACCAGCACTTTGAATTGCAAGGTGCCGTAAAAGAGTGTGCTAATGCTATATAACCGTTTCTAGTGAACAACCCAAAAACTCAGAACAAGTGGTTTCATGTCAGTGTTAAAGAGGATAGGGAACAAAACAGATCCCCGAAGGATGGGTGAGAGCCTCATGGAACTATGATTTGTGGCCATTTCGCTAATGAGGACTAATGGAATGTGGAATGTTGAGTACCCCAGCTGGAAAAAGTTCAGAACAGCATCCATTAGCAACACTCAACCAGCTGCTATCCTTGCAAGTCATTCCTTGGATGCACAGCAGGTCCTGGAAATGCCCAGGAGTCAGATCACAATAAGGCAAATCAAGAACTGTGGACATACATCCAGCCTTTGGGCAGATGACTAGAACTGAGGCTTTCAACATTGGTATACACACCGTTGTTATCTTGTTATCTTGTTAATGGAATTACACCTAATAGGGTTTTTAAAGGTATGTAAGATGTTCAAGGAATGGTTTGCCATAGCCACTAGTGAGTTTCCATTGCCAGTCCCAAGCTTCTGAGTCTTAGTCTAACAAGTACTACACCACACTGGTTCTTGGTACACATGTTACTGGTGGGATGTAGAAGCAGTCTAGATGGAACCCATGTTTTTCATTGCAATTACTAAGAATTAGCTTTCATAGAATCCTAGCACCATAAATGTAGTTGGAAGGGGCCTATAAGTCCATCAAGTCCAACACCTCCTTAGTGCAGGAGTCCAAAACAAAGTATATCTGATAGATGGTTGTATAATTTTCTTTTAAAAGCCTTCAGCATTGGAGCACTTACTAGGCACCACCTCCTGAGGCAGGGCTGGTGCTAGGGGTTTTTTTGCACCCTAGGCGAGGGGCGGGGGGTGGGCCGGGCGGCGGGTGGCGGGCGCGCAGGGCAGGGGGCAGGGGTGGGGGGGCAGCAGCAGGCATGGCGGGGGCGGCAATGGGCACGGGGGGTGGACGGCGATGGGCACGGGGGTGGGCAGCAATGGGTGCAGGGGGTGGGCGGCGATGGGCGCGGGGGACGGTGACGGGCAGCGATGGGCGGACAGTGACGGGCAGCTGGCGGGCGGTGGGGGGACAGACGGCGGTGGCCAGCGGAGGGGAGGCGGCAATGCTGGCCAGCGCCCTCTCTCCATTTTGGCACCCTAGGCAACTGCCTAGTTCGCCTTCATGGAAGCGCCGGCCCTGTCATGATGTAGATGGTTCCATTACCGTACTGCTCTAACAGTTAAGAAGTTTTTCCTAATATTCAGCCTAAATTGGGATGCCCCTAACTTAAGCCCATTATTACATGCCTTGCATTCTGGAATGACAGAGAACAGATCCTTCACCTTCTCTATATGACTATCTTTGAAGTATTTGAAAAATGCTATCATATCTCCACTCAGTTGTCTTTTCATATTCAGCTTGTGATCTACAACAATTCCGAGATCCTTCTCGCTTGTAGTGTTACTGAGCCATGTATACCCCATCTTGTAACTGTGCATTTGTTTTTTTCTCCGTAAGTGCAGAAGTTTGCCCTTATCCCTTTTAAATGCCATTTTGTTTATTTTAGTCCAGTCCTCAAGCTTATCAATTCCTTTTTGAATGTGTTTTCTGTCTTCCAGCACATTGGCTATTCCACCCAATTTTGTGTCATCTGCAGATTTTAGTAGTGGTCCCAGCACTTCCTCATCCAAGTCGTTGGAGATTTCCCTCTTTCTCCAAGACCTCCTGCAAGTGAGATATGCCAACCTACTGGCCATGGCTTAGTAACTACTAAAGTTTTGATGTGCTAGAACTATGCTAGACACACTCTGACCATAATTACTAATTCTTTCATCCCACTGCCCATCAGGTTGCTGAGAATGACAAACATAATAACACAATACTTAGACACACACACACACACACACACACACACACAATTTCCTTGAAAAATAGGCCTTTCTACAATCATGGGAATCTGATTTATTGAATACCACACTATGCCTCCTTGAGAGAAGTTGGCCTCGATCCATAGTCCAAGGAGGAGGATCAGAATTACTAGAGCGCTTAAGGCTAGGGATGGGATCTAATTCCTAATTCAGTGGTTCCCAAGCTGGGGGTTGGGACCCCTTTGGGGGTCGAACAACCATTTCACAGGGGTCACCATGAGCCAGTGAAGAAAAAGGCACAAACGGCTTGGGTGTGGAGGAGGAGGGGGAAGAAGGGGAGGAAAGAGTGAGTTACAGCTTGATATCAGTCAATGGCACTGGAGGCTTGTGATTGGCTGAGGGTGCCTGTAGAGAGGGAAGTTCTCTATAGCAGCGTTTTTCAACCCCTGTGCCGCGGCACACTTCTGTGCCGTGGGACCTTGGCTGGTGTGCCGCGGAAAAATTCTGAAAGGCTGGCCGTGGGCGGGGAAGGAGGGGAAAAAAGGAGGAGGAGGAGGAGGAGGAGGAGGAGGAGGAGTCTGATGGGAGAGAGAGAGAGAGAGAGCTGGGAGACCCGCGAGGCCGAGCCAGGTAGGAGCGGGCGGGCGCACCCCTTGGCGGCCCTTAATGGTCATTTTTTGGTGGTGGGGGGGACAAAGTCGGCCGCTGGTGTGCCCTCCAGCCACCTCCACCCAGCCGCCCAGGAAGAGGACACAGGGAAAGAGCGGAGCGGAGCGGAGCGGCGGCAGGCTGCCTTTTCCTCCCACCGGTATGCCCTCCTGCCTGCCGGCGGGCAAGAGACAATGGCGGTGGGGTGGGGTGGGGTGGGGTGGGGTGGAGCG
>JAHTLZ010000129.1:94741650-94765484 GCA_023846285.1 Phrynocephalus versicolor
GCCCTCCTGCCTGCCGGCGGGCAAGAGACAACGGCGGTGGGGTGGGGTGGGGTGGGGTGGGGTGGGGTGGAGCGCAACTTTTGCTGCGCTACCGGGGCGCTCAGCCGGCGGGCGCAGCCTGCTGCTGCTGCGCTACCCCGGAGCTCAGCTGTGAAGCGGGTTCTCCGCTGCTGCTGCGCTACCGGGGAGCTGCTTCTGCTCTTCCCGGTAGAGGAGCAAAGCTGGCTGGCAGAATTTTTTGCTGCCACGTTACCCGGGTGCTGCAGCCACATGGAAGCCCAGGACGTTGTAGGCTTCAAGTGCTGCAGCAGCATGGAAGCCCGCGAAAAATTCCCGCTCTTTTTCCCCACCTCAGCCACCTCCACCCAGCCCCTGCGGCGCCCGGGAAGAGGACGCGGGAAAGGAGGGGAGGGGGGCGGAGTGGCGGCAGGGCGCCTTTTCCTCCCACCGAAGAGGCAATGAGGGTGGGGTGGGGTGGAGCGCAACTTGCTCAGGGTGGGAGGGTTGCACCTGAGGGGGGGGGAGAATTGGGGGGAAGGAGGTAGGAGGATGCGTTGAGGCAAAGGGGTGGCTTTCCAGGCACTCGGGAGACCCCCTGCCTTCCCCTTCAAAGCAAAACGTCTGTGCCGTAGGACTGGAGCCAGGTGGGGTTGGGCAGTTGGTCCTCTGGCCGCGCCTGCTTGGGAGGGGTGAGCAAGAGTCTGGATTCTGCCCTTCACACACACACACACACACACCCTCCCTTCTCCCCACTCCCCGGCCTGGCCAGGTCTTCGGCAGCGGCTCCCTTCTTTTCCACCCTCCTCCTCCTCCTCCTCCTCCTCCTCCTCCCCCCCCCTCTCCGCCTTTGCTCAGCGGCTCGGAGAGGGAACTCGTGAAGGCAAGAAGGAAAACACAGTGCAGTGCCGTCCAAGCCCCTCCCCTCAGGACAAGCGGCGCACCGCACCACCACCCCAGCCACCTCCACCCAGCCCCTGCGGCCGCCTTTTGCTGCGCTACTGGGGCGCTCAGCCGGCAGGCGCAGCCTGCTGCTGCTGCGCTACCCCGGAGCTCAGCTGTGAAGCGGGTTCTCCGCTGCTGCTGCGCTACCGGGGAGCTGCTTCTGCTCTTCCCGGGTAGAGGAGCAAAGCTGGCTGGCAGAATTTTTTGCTGCCACGCTACCCGGGTGCTGCAGCCACATGGAAGCCCAGGACGTTGTAGGCTTCAAGTGCTGCAGCAGCATGGAAGCCCGCGAAAAATTCCCTGCTCTTTTTCCCCACCTCAGCCACCTCCACCCAGCCCCTGCGGCGCCCGGGAAGAGGACACGGGGAAAGGAGGGGAGGGGAGCGGAGCGGCGGCAGGGCGCCTTTTCCTCCCACCGAAGAGGCAATGAGGGTGGGGTGGGGTGGAGCGCAACTTGCTCAGGGTGGATGTCCTATTGAAGAGGGAACAGGTTTGTTTTCCATGGCTTCAGAGACTAGGACTCGGGGCAGTGGTTTCAAACTACAGGAAAAGAGATTCCATTTGAACATTAGGAAGAACTTCATGACAGTTAGAGCTGTTCGGCAGTGGAAGATGCTGCCACAAAGGAGGGTGGTGGAGTCTCCTTCTTTGGAGGTTTTTAAGCAGAGGCTGGATGGCCGTCTGTCGGAAATATTGTGATTGGGGTTCCTGCATGGCAGGGGGTTGGACTAGATGGCCCTTGAGGGTCTCTTCCAACTCTATGATTCTGTGGGAGGGTTGCACCTGAGGGGGGGGGAGAATTGGGGGGAAGGAGGTAGGAGGATGCGTTGAGGCAAAGGGGTGGCTTTCCAGGTACTCCGGGGCTCAGGCAAGAGGTGAGGGGGGGAATTCCCAGGGCGGTCCTGCGCCCAAGCCCCCTGCCCCAGGCCAAGCTGCGCACCGCACCCCCACCCCAGCCACCTCCACCCAGCACGAGGGGTGGAATCAAATTAAATGGATTTATGTATTTTTTTAAAATCATATTTTTCATGATTTAAACAAAAATCTATTTTTAAAAATTTAAAACATGATTTAAATCAATTTGAATTCTTTTTTTTAAAAAAAAGATTGATTTTATCCAATCTAGATAGCAGATTGCATGACATCCTGGGGGATATTGGTTTGAATCCCCACTTGGCCATGAATACTCAGTGAGGGTGGTACTGGTGAAAACATTTCTTTTCCCTTACAAGCACTATTAGGGTCACTCTTAAGTCAGTTCTGCATTGATGGCACAGCATATAACATAAATGGGCAATGAGCTTTGGAAGTTCCTCTGAAAAAAGTGCCAGGAGGAGGAAGGGGGAAGGTGAGGGCATTTTGATAGGGATGCCTTGGGAGGGCCTGGGCTGGAGGATGGATTTGTTTTTTTTGGGGGGGGGGTGAGAAGTGTGTTTGTGTGTGTCTGGACTCTGGAGGATGGATTTGTGAGGTGTGTGTGTGTGTATGTGTGTGAAAAAGTAAGTGTAAACAGAGAGGGGGTCAGAGAGACAATTTTAGCTGCATGGGCATCTCTATGACAAAAGGGTCCTCTTCCTCCTCATAGATTGGGGGTGGGGAACGGTTGCTTGGGGTCCTGGAGAGTCAGTGCCCCTTCTCAGGTCTCCACTGGACACAGAAGTCCATGCAGGGCAAAATGTCTTTAATAAAACAACACAGGTAAGTGGGAACTGGGTGCTAGAGAGCGGGCTGCCTCAATCTGTGGCCCCTCTGTCCTGCAATTCAGAACCCACTAATTTTTTCTTAAATTGGCAAATACAGCAATTTAACCTGAATACAGGTGGCTGTGAAGGAATGATGTCGGGTGCCCACAGAAAAGGCTCCGAGTGCCACCTTTAGCACCCATGCTATAGGTTTGCCACTACAGTGCCCTAACAAAACTGTTAATGTTTTGCAGCCAGTTAATCTTGCTAGTGCTGTCCAGTGTACACTGACGGACGAAGACCAGGACTCGGCAGGAGTCGGCACTGCAGAGAGACCGCATCCGGATCCAGACCAGGCCACAGGAGACAAGTGCAGGAAGTACTGAGTGACAGCGAGATACTGCAGTGATGGACAAGTTTTTGAAAAGGAAAGAACTGGACTCTGAACAAAATTTGGAGCCAGATGAGAGCCCAAGTATGAGTGGTGATCAAAAGAAAGCAAGAATGGATAGCTCAAGCAAATTCTCTGGCACAAGGCAATATAGCGAAAGCTATATTTCATTTGGATTTACTGTCACCGGAGATGCAAAGAAACCAACTCCTCTGTGCGTGGTGTGTGGTGAAAAGCTAGCCAACAGTGCTATGGTCCCAAGCAAACTTAAACGCCATCTCCAAACAAAACACCCTTTGCTTCAAAACAAGAATGCGGAGTATTTTGTTCATCTGCGTGAAAACACGGAGAAACAGGCAACTTTCATGAGAAAAACCACAAAGGTAAATGAAAGAGCTCTTAAAGCTAGCTATCAAGTTGCTGAACTTATAGCCAAGTTAAAAAAGTCGCACACTGTGGCAGAGACATTAATACTTCCCGCCTGCAAAGCTATTGTAGAGGAGATGCTCGGACCTGAAGCAGCTAAGGAAATAGCCAAAGTCCCTCTCTCAGACAACACAATTTCAAGACGTATTAATGACATGTCTGCAGACATCGAAAGTGTGGTTTTGGAAAAGATCCGTATCAGTGAGAAATTTGCATTGCAACTTGACGAGTCTACTGATATCAGTGGACATGCTCAACTCTTGGCCAATGTGCGTTTTGTTGATGGTGATGCAATTAGAGAAAACTTCTTTTTTTGCAAGGCATTGCCAGAAAAAACAACAGGAGAAGAAATTTTTCGGGTTACATCAGAATACCTTGAACAAGGAGGACTTAAGTGGGAAAACTGCACAAGTGTCTGCACCGATGGAGCTGCAGCCATGGTCGGGCGCAACAAAGGCTTTGTAAGCAGAGTGCAGGAAAGAAATCCAGATGTGATTGTTACACATTGTTTTTTACACCGTGAGGCCCTCGTAGCCAAGACTTTACCAGCAGACCTAGTTCATGTGTTGGATGATGTTGTGCGCATGGTAAACTTTGTAAAGTCACGACCCGTGAAAAGTCGCATATTTGCAGCTTTGTGTGAGGAGATGGGAGCAAAGCATAAAACCTTGCTGTTTCATACGGAGGTCCGGTGGTTGTCGCGTGGCAAGGTCTTGGCTCGTGTGTATGAGCTGCGGGAGGAACTTAAAGTGTTTCTGACAAATGAGAGGTCAGATTACGCAAAGCTGCTTGCAAGTGATGAGTGGTGTGCAAGGCTGGCATACCTGGCAGATATATTTCATCATCTGAATGAACTGAACACACGAATGCAAGGCCGAAATGAAAACCTGCTTACAAGTACAGATAAAATAAATGGATTCCGTTCAAAGCTGCAACTCTGGCATCAACACGTGGAAAGTGGCAACCTTGAAATGTTCACACTCACCAAGCAATGCCAAGGTGTTCACACTGCTGCACTGTGTGAGATAATAGTTAAACATTTAAAAACTCTCGAGGAGAAGTTGTCATTTTATTTTTCTTCAATCTCCACTGAATGCCTTGACTGGGTTAGGGACCCTTATAGCTCAGCAGCATCAGTTGGTGGAAAGGACATGACTTTACAGGAGCAGGAGGAACTAACTGAACTGAGACAAAATCGTGGTTTCAAGCTAAAATTTGCTGATCTACCTTTGGACAGTTTTTGGTTGGATACTGCCAAGGAGTTCCCCCTTCTGGCAAACAAAGCTATTTTGGCATTGCTCCCATTTTCCACTACATATCTGTGTGAGATGAGCTTTTCAAGCATGATTGCTATAAAAACTAAAAACAGAGAGAGACTGAGAGCTGTTGACGAAGAGCTACGTGTGTGTCTTTCTTCGATTCCAGCCAGAATATCAGCTTTGTGTTCAGCCAAACAGGCCCAGGTTGCGCACTGAATAAAGTATTTTGTAATTTTTCATATTTCTGTTTACTTACTATAACTATTTCATAGTAAAGTAATTATAAAATACTTTCTTTGTGTTTATTTGATTCCTATTCAAGAGAATTACTGTTTATATATAGTCAATATAGGCACAGAGTTAATTTTTTTAACATTTTCTAATGGTGGTGTGCCTCGTGATTTTTTTCATGAAACAAGTGTGCCTTGGCCCAAAAAAGGTTGAAAAACACTGCTCTATAGCACCTGCGGCAGTGACCTGCCAAAAGGGGCTTGTGGCCTCTTCCAAGCAGGGCATGGGGGTCACCACAACATGAGGAACTGTATTAAAGGGTTGTGGCATCAGGAAGGTTGGGCACTACTGTCCTAATTAGATGTCGGAAAAGTGTGTCTTTCTCCAAAGGACCAGGGTTACAAAAGGTCATAAATCAGTTCTGTTACTTTCTTTGTTTAATCCAATGCCCCCAATGTTTCCAAATAATACAGAAAAAATGACCTCTGTGCCCCCACTGAACTTCTTGTCTCTTTTGTCATAATTAGGAAGCAAGGATTAGCTTGTGAATAGGATTTAGGCATTTGAATGCTCTTTGGACTGACACTGATTTAAATCTGCCAAAGGAAAAGCGGCCTAGCTTTTTCAGGAAGTGGGTGTGAATGTTGTTGTGAATTCCTCAGACCTGACAATTTGGAATGGGCTAAGTTTACACCAGAAGACACAATCTGGCTAACTCTCCTTCTTTCTGTTTGGGAAAATAACTCCAAGGTCAGCTCCCCCCACTCCTCTTTTGGTAAAGAGCCCTTTCACCCAAGAAAGCAAATCCAAACTATGCTTGCAGTAAAAACATATCAGATGGGAATACAAGCAGAGGTCTGGACATGCCAGCAGCATCTCTTGAGCTCATTGGAGGCACGAGGGCTACAGAAGTCCAAAAACACATTTTGCATGTATGCATCAGCTGAATGAATGTGGGCACAAAAACAAGTGATTGATTGAAATTGCCCACATGGTATGAATGCCATGGTCTTAAGGTAAGGAGCACTGGAAGCCAGGACTGCAAGGCATCAAACAGGAGGTACTGTCAGCTCTCAGAAAACCCATGGGCTAAGTGAGGCAAGAGAAAAGAAGCATAAGCTTGAGACAACCAGCTATTTACTAGAGCTTGAAAGGGGTCCCCCGCTTTCCAACAATTCCTGGAATTCCCTGGCCATTGTATCCATTTGCTGTGCTGCCTGGATATTTTCGAGAGCTATACTCCAGAAAAGTCACTTTTTACTAGAAAACACTTTACAGGCCTAGTTTGTTCCATAGAATCCCAATATCTACCAACCAAAGGCAGGAAGAAAATAGAATCTGGGGGAAATAAACTCTAAGAATTAGGACATAAAATGCCCCTGAACTTATCTCTGGCCCATAGATCTGTGTCCAATGTCACTACTGCGTTCATAGTCCCTTCACACACACGCATGCACTGCAAAAAGCCTTTGTGACCCACAATATTCAAAGAAACAAAACAAAGCAAAAGAGAAAAACATGTGGCACCTTACAGACTATAATGTAAGAGAGCCATGCCCATCCTTTTGCCTCTCAGGAACAAAAGCAAGATGTCTCTCCTGTCCTCTCCCAGAGAAGATCAAAAAGAAAATGCGAGAAGGAAAAGAAGTGACTCCCGCAACTCTAAGAACATCAGTCTCAGAGGTTAGCATAGTTCAGAGCAGATAAACCCTCCATGGCTTGGGTCCTGAATACCTGTTGGAGCGTATCTCCCAGAGGTCATCTGAGGCTAGACCCACTCGGATGTCGCAGGCGCGCTCACTCCGGGTGCCCACTCCTAGGGAGGCACGGAGGTCTGCCACGTGCGGTCGCGCCTTCTCTGTTGTGGGCCCCTCATTATGGAAACATCTTCTGAGTGAGCTGCGCCTTGCAAAGTCCCTGCCTGCCTTCAGAAAGGCTTTAAAAACTCTGCTTTTCAGGGAGGCATATGGCGACCTGATTTAATTTAATTTAATGTTTCCTCCTTCTTTTGCCAACTGCCCTCGGATCCATCTTAATGTATTGGTTTTGTATTGTTCTTTTTTTAATCTTGTAAACCACCCAGAGTTCCATATTGGAAGATGGGTGGTATAAAAATGAAACAAACAAACAAACAAACAAACAAACAAACAAAGGATAAAAATATTCATTAACACCATCTTAGAACTGAAGACCTGGAAGGGGCCCTATGCATCATAGAGTCGAACTCCATCAACGGAGTACAGTGGGGAACTCGAAGTCCCAACCCCTGGCTCCATAGCCAGAGATCTATACCACTGAGTTGTCTAGCAGTTCCTGTTCAGCAGTGTTTCCCAGTCCAGCACAGATTATAAAATATTTGAGTTGGGAGGGCATATGATGCCACCGAATCCAAGTCCCTACTCAAGGCAGGAACCCAAATCAAAGTATAAAAGTAGATCTGACCGATGATTGTCCAAGTCTCTCTTGAATGTCTCCTGTGCTGGAATGTTCACCACCTCCTGAGGTAATGATTCCATCGTCATACCGCTCTAACAGGACATTTTTCCTGGTATTTACCTTAAATCTGGCTTCTTGTACCATGACCCCATTACTATGTATCCCGCATTCTGAGATGACTGAGAACATATCCTGCCCCTACTCTTTGTGACTTGGTCTTTTAGGAAACTTCAGGAGTCCCTTCTCTTTCTGTCTACTTCTTCCCATGCAAAGATATGTGTTTTATTCTGTGTAAGCAGAGATGAATCCAGACACCTCCAATGTGCCTCATGGGGGGGGGGATGTCTCAGTTTAGTAATATGCATGCATTTCCAAGGCATTTGGGGTCTTGTTTGCAGGACAAAATGTACCAGCAAATGTCTCATGCCTTGTCAATCTTTTAGCACTATAAAACCATGCCACATGTTTGTCTCTGTTACTTCAAAAGTCTCTTGCCCGAAAGGCAGCTGTTTATTTGTGAGGCTTCCTGATAAATGGTTGACTAAACTGATGGCAGCCTGCTGGCTGCAGCTTCAAAGACATTATGGTTTGGAAATTCCAGAAAGATAAAAAAATTGTTGAAAACACATTACCTTATTCTTTGAAAGCCACCCAGAGCGGCTCCCTGGAATGTTTTAATTCATCCAGGGCAAAATGAGAAACCAGGATTGTAAGCCTTTTGCTGTCATTCTTCTTCTTCTTCCCGCCTTTAATCTGGTTTTAAAAGAGGTGTCACCTGAACACATAAGAGATTGTTTATTCACTTAAGTGCTGGTGATATTATTACTCAGACCAAATTGGAAGCCTTATGCTTAGACAGGGGACAAATACTGTATAAGTTTCTCTACATAACACAGTAAGCTGCCTAGATGCCCTAAGCACCTCTGATCTTGCCTGATTTCGGAAGCTAAGCAGGGTCAGCCCTGGTTAGTACTTGGATGGGAGACCACCAGGGTATACAAGGTGCTGTAGGCACCTGGAGTAGGAACTGGCAAACCACTCCAGTATTCCTGCTAAGAAAAATTCCATCGTCATGGAGTCACAAAGAGTCGGTCATGACTGTAACAACACACATACATACACATAACACAGTAACTCTCAAACAGAGCATAGATATTATTATTTAAATAAACAACTGGACAAGAAAAGCCAAATGAAATTAGGATAGATTACTCAGGTGTACAACATAAAATGTCTCTATGAAGTCTGATTAATCAAGACCATCAACAACCTCCAAAATACTCACTGCAGCTTTTTCAGTGATCTGGTACTGACAGGCAGGGGAACCAAACAGTGAAGTGCTGCATGAAAGAGCTGAATCCAGAACTTCAGTGAAATCACACAATCCTTCCTTGCAAGACATGTGATGGGAAAGTACTGGTGAGATTCATGTCCAAGACTGCAAGTTAGAGCTGATAATAAGCCAACTCCAGCTCCCGGCTTCCTCTTCTTCGTTATACCACCATAACAGTCTCCATATGCAATGCTGTTTCACAGCATAGAGACACAATTGGCCTTTCTCTTTGTGCCCACATTGCCAAACTGGCTCAAAATGATTCAGCTCAATCTAGATCCAGTCTGGACCAATGTGCTCTGCTGTGAATTTCATGCAGATTGATTTGAACAGGACCAGTTTGGTTTAGGATGCAGCCAAACGGGTTACATACAGGAGTGTCCAAACTTTTTGCAAGGAGGGCCAAATTTGGCAAGGTGAAAATGTGTGGGGGCTGACCATTCAGCCACATTTGGCCCCCGGGCCGGATTTTGGACAAGTCTCTATAACATGCAAGGAGGAAGGGAGGATGCTGCAGCAACGGAGTCAGGGGCAGGTAGGCTAGGAAGGTGGCTGGGGGGTGGGAGTGGACAGAGGCAGGGAGGGCAGGCAAAACATAAAACTGCAAGCTGATGCCTCCATCCGGTATGTGGAAGGGCCAGCTGGCGGGGGTGCATGACAGGCTGAGCTGGCGGGGAGAAGAGGCTGTGGGCCACTCAAAATTTGAAAACAGGCCGCATTTGGCCCGTGGGCCTGACTTTGGACATGCCCGGGTTACATAGCTGTTATGTGCCTAGCAGGGTTACACATAGGTAAAAGTAAAGGTTCCCTCCGCATATGTGTGCTAGTCAGGTCCAACTCTAGGGGCGGTGCTCATCTCCGTATTCAAGCCAAAGAGCCAGTGTTGTGCAAGTCCGTGGCCACGTGGCCGGCATGGCCGCAAGGAAACACGGGTTTACCTTCCCGCTTTTTATGGCGGTACATATTTATGTACTTGCATTTACATGCTTTCGAATTGCTATGTTGGCCAGAGCTGGGGTTATCAGCGGGAGCTCACTCTACTGCATGGCACCCGGGATTTGAACTGCCGACCTGCCAACTTTGCAGCCAACAGTTTTCAGAGCCTTATTCCGCTGAGCCACCACACCCCAGGGTCACACATACTGAGTATCAATAGCTATTTGTGAAATCGAACAAATGTATTGTCAAAACCTTTGTTTTATTCTCTAAAGGCTGTCAAATGTTACTTTTATAAACTTGTAGTGTGGATCCTGTGAAACCCAGACGCTTCCACGGGGCATCCTTCTTCCATTCTTCCATCCATAAAAGCATGACAAATTCAACAGGATTAATTGTAACTTGGGAGGGAGAATAATCCAAAGGATAAGCAGCTTGGTCCTCCTTACCTTCACTAGTCCACAGACTGTGCTCTTTATTGCTCTCCTCCACCCGTTCGTTCCCTTCACCATCAGGAGCTTAAGTCTGTACATAAGCCCAGGTCCCATCTCTAGGCTCCCAGCTGCTAGGACCCCTCTACTATTTTGCTGCTTCTAAGAGGGTTGGGGGCTGGTGTGCCTGCAGTGAGGGTAGATATGCAGGGTTCCTGTCTCCAGAGACCTGTGCCTCCTCCTCTCCTTCTGCTCTTCCCAAAACTGGTGCACGACCTGCTTCTTCTTCTAATCTACCAGCATGACCTCTAGCTTGGCGTGGGCTCTACCAAGTTCATTTAAGTCCTTTCCTTTCTCTCAACCCACTTGGATGCCCTGGGAGGGAGTTTTCTCTTTCTCCTTCTCCCGTATGAACATGTAGCTGAATGAGAAAAACCATCCATGGTTTCATTCCTTGTGAAAGCAGTCTCACTCCCCTGGAGGTTTTAGTTCCGCTTCTGTGACATCCTTTATCCAGACCACACCTTCTGAATGTCCCCACAAGCTCCTTTACCAAGGTCTTCTTCTCTTTTCCTGGTGGACTTTGGTTTCCTTTCCTAAGGTTTCTCTACCATGTCCTTCACTACTTCCCCAAGGACCTTGGGTTGCTGTCCTCCTTCAGCTGGACTCTTCCCTAGATGCTTCTGCAAGGGTGCTGCTTCCGATGGTGGCAAGGCAGCACTGATAGTTGTCATCTACTGGGGTAATCCAGTTCCCCCTTTTCCCTTAAGGGTCTTCCCCCAGTCCCAGAATCAGCATTACCACAAGAGCCTTCATCTGTTCTCATGGCAGTGTTTGGTCTCAATGCTGCCTTTTCCCTGCTCAGCATAATGGGGCCCCTCATGAGCTATTGTTGTGCATAGGGCAAGAGATTCAGACCCTGACCAGAGAGCAATGGCTCACCAACTGGGGCATATACTGTATGTCCTGTCCTCTTCCCACATAATGACAGGAAAGAAATCTGTGTCGTTTTCTTATACTCTGGCTAATTCGGGCACCAAATCATTGCTAGATTCTCATTACCCAACCAGTATCGTTCCATGATTGAATTTAACATATGCCAAGTTTCATTTGTTCTATATGTACTTAATAAAGTATTTGGCTTAGATAACCACAAGTCATTACACTGTACTTTCCCTTCATTCCTTGCTGGTACAACCAGTGATTTGACATTCCAGTCAAGCGGCTTCAAAGAGAACAATGAAGCTTTAGCAGTTGAATTTTATTACTTTACTCCAGGATCTCTAGTGCTGGAAATGTAGGGCCTCTCCCCAAGGCAGGGATATGTAGAAAGCATCGACCTTGTTGGGTAACAGGTGAAAAAAAGGGGGGTGGAGGATGTAATCTATGCAGCATTTAGATTCTATCAGCTCCACTATGGCATCAAGAATATCCAATGATAATGCTTCTCACACTTTCCCAGAGTTTTGCTGGCACCACTGAAGGCTCCAAACCACTTTCTACTGTTAATTAATCATTTTAATGGACTCTTTTAGAAGAAACAACATTCATCACCTTTTGTACCACAACTTTTTAAAAAAATAGCTAAATGGTTAAGTAGGCAATAAATGCCTATCAGGCCAACCACTGTGGCCTAGTCTTCCATAACGATAAATCACTGGTAGATCATCATTGTCCTGCTTAATTAACACCCTGGAGGATTTTCATTGGGGTAGCTTTTCACTCCAAGGTTGGTAGCAGTGCTTGTGTGGGAAAGCATTAATCCTGGTGACCTGCAATTGGAAAGACTGGGAATAGATAAAAGTGGGGGGGGGGGGGGGAGAGAGAGATATCAGGAGGCACACCTTTTCAAAAGAAAGTCAATTGTGTGTTTTGTTATTGTTTTGGTGCATAGAATATCTGTTCCTCTTCACTTGTAGAAGTGGGCAGTGTTCCCAAAATGGAAGCAAAATGCCAAAATGGCATGTTTCAGGAGTTATTTTTATTTTTCCTTGTAGATGGAGCTTGTCAGGTGTTGCTGTGGCCCCTCTAGATTGAATTTGCCACCTACACAGTCTCCTTCAGGGTGCACTGTGGCAAGGCCAATGGAGCACATATTGCTTTCTTTAAACAGATGATTTTACACAACTCTGAATTTCAGGGGAAACCATTATTATGCCTTGCATTATAAAGGAATCAAGGCTTCAGGTGGTGGGGGTGGATGATAACTAATTAAGATGCAATCTAATCCTTGATGGTTTTGGATCTGGATCTTCTTAACTTGCAGTAATATGCAAATAAGCTTAATGTAAAAAAAATGATTGTTAGAGACTGGTCAAAGATTTATTTTATTTTATTTTATTTAAAATATTTTTACCCCACCTTTCTGCTGAAAAGGAACCAAGGTGGCTTACAACATTTAAGGACAAGATTTATACTTGACGACAATGAGTAAGTATATAACAGTTGTTAACAACATGAAGGCATTACTTAAACCTAAGGACAATGAGTGTGAAGCATATTTCATCATTAACAAGCCAATATCTACGGCACAGGCAGGATGTGTTGCCACCTGGCCCCAGTAATAATTAGTTTAAACTAATTAAAAGTTTCTTATCTCCTCCTTTCAGGTTCTGAGGCTCCATGGGGTGTCCTTTTGCCCTGGGGAAACTTTTGAGCAAAGCTGGAAGAGGAAGCCTTTAATATTCAAAAATGTTGCCAGATCACCAGTGGTGGTCCCAATCCAGGTGGCAGCTATCTGGTAGTGATGGTAGTTATTTTCTGATATGAAAGAGCTCCCTCTGCCCCAATCCCAAGGCTCCCAAAGGATGCTCAAGAGCAAAAGTAGTGTCAGAAACGGAAAGGTGAAGATAGGAAGCTGTAAATGAGTTTAATTAACTATTACCTGCACCACATATGACAACATTATCTGGTTTGCATCAGGTAACATGAAGTGAATAGGATTTTGGCCAGTGTGTGATAACTGCTGCCAGAGTAGAACTGTTTTAAAAAAGGAAATAAAACTATGTCCTAAACTGGGTGAAGGAACAAATTTCATCTGTGTTGTTACTTGTGAAAAGGATCTAGGAGTTTTAGTATATCATATACTGTAATAAACTTGAGTCCACAATGGATGCACACACAAAAAAGCACACACAAAAGCATGGGGGGCAGATCCTGGGGAAACAGTGGGGGAGGGAGAGAAGATTCTTCCCTTCTCATGCCCTCTTTGTGGGTCTCCTTTCCAGTTAAGGCTCTCCTGTGCAAACTGCACAGCATGCGGATAGTGCCAAGCAGGCAATTATTTTTTTTTACTTCCGTAGCACGCTTCCCCCCATCCTTTCTCCTGGCTAAGGCTTGGTGATCATTAGCCCGGGAAAAGGAGGAGAGGGAAGCAGGTGATGGGATTTTTCCCCAAGCAGCACCTCCGTTGCATGCTTCCCTCTCCTCCTTTCCCCAGGCCAATGATCGCCAAGCCTTAGCAGGGGGGTGGAGGGGGGAACAATCAACGGAGGTGCTGCTGGGGGGGGGAAATCACCTGCTTCCCTCTCCTCCTTTCCTCCAAGTAAGGATCACCAAGGCTTAGCGGGGGTTAAAGGAGGACTGCTGGCGGGATGCTGCATGGCTTTCTCCTCCTGCTCCCCCTCCAGGCACCCCAAGATTGATGCGCACCCCAGGGCAAAGGCACTCTTCTGCCCCTCCCTAGTTACTCCAGTGGTCTTCTGATGCCTTAAAGACTAACACATTTTATTGGGTATAAGTGTTTGTCACAGTAGTCGACATCTTCAGAATGCATCTGAAGCTATAGGCTGCAGCTCACAAACACTTATACCAAACTCAGCTTGTTATTCTTTGGTTGCCACAATTATTTTGATTCCTTTTGCAGTAGACTACAGGCGTAACATGACTCCCCCAGTGGAAAAAAGGTTTACGGCCAATTGTTTTATACAAAGCCTGAGCAAATGCCCATTCCAAATACCCTGCCATAATCCTGTTGCTTTGCTCTGTGTTTATTGTTTTGTTCCTCTTCTATCCAGGAGACATAGTGCCTCATTGGCATTGCTGATTAATGATAACTATCTCAAAGTTCCTAATTAGCATTTCAATTACAGAGGAAAAACTAGGACCAGTTTTGAAACAGTTCCTAGTTTTGTTTGATTTTTTTAAAACTGGAAAGTCCAAATTTAGCTCTGGGAAATTATGCATTTTTTCCAAATTTATCATCTTGCTCTAGTAACTGCAGCAAAAGAGGTTTACATCACAGTAAATAAAAATAATATGCATGTTTCAAACTGTTAGTTAGTTTGACTGGCTTAAGTTGTCTTAAAATACTTTAAATCATTTAAAAATTGTTCACTGGCTGCACATTGCCTCTAATACAATGTACAGTGGTACCTTGTATAAAGGACTTAATTCGTTCCAAATGAAATTATGTTAAGCAAATTTTCCTTATACAAATTCCCATAGGAATGCATTGAAAACAGAGTGGTCCCATTTTTATGTTGTATGGATTTTCCCCATTGGTGATTATGTTAAGCAAATTTCCCCTATGTCCAGAATTTTTTATGTTGTACCAATTTTATGTTATACAAGCTGTTTGTTATACAAGGGTCCACTGTATTGTCAAAGGCTTTTGCGGCTGCGATCTGATAGTTGTTGTTAGTTTTTCGGGCTGTTTGGCCATGTTCTGGAAGTTTTCCTTCCTGATGTTTCACCAGAGTCTGGCGAAAAACTCACAACTGCCTGTAATACACTCTGAAAGGTTTTGATATAGAGTAGCATATTTAAACTTTAATAAACAAAGGAAGAAAGAAATACAAAAGCACTTTTGGTAAACTAAAGGATCAGACCCCAAGTTTTTTCTCCCATACTTTAAAAAAAAACTTCCAAAGTCACTCATGTCTGAATCAAGGCAATGTTTTCTTAATACAGTATAGCTTTTCCTGGGCACAAAAAATCTAGGGATCTTCCAATAGCCCTTACTATGCAGCACACGGCAGATCCCTCTTCGTGGTTTTTATTGGCTGTTAGGGACCCAAGCATCTCAATTTCTCAAAAGCCTTCGAGAATACATCTCAATATAAGAGCTTATATATTATATTCATTTTTAAATGAAAGGCAGATTATATATGCAATACTTCTTGCCTTTAATTTCTCAACTTCCTGATGAGAATCCTAATTTCAAAGGACAACCTCCGTGTTGGAGAGATAAGCAGGATATCTCTCAATGCCATTTGCGGGGAATCTGTAAGCAGGTGAAGACATATGCTTGGGAATACCCTGAAGCAAATGGTGAGCCACTGTGTGAGACAGAATGCTGGACTAGATGGGCAGTGGCCTGTTCCAGCAAGGCTGTTCTTATGTTCTAACGTTCAAGAAGAAGTTGCCGGGATAAAATTAATCCAAAAAACCCATCTTTGAGTATAAAATCAACATTTGCTTTTTAAAATCGTGCCTTATTAAAACAATAAGACATCTTGTGTCACCTTAAAGACTAGGTCATTTTTTCATTGCATGTGTCTTTGTGCATTGCAATCTTCTTCATCAGATGCATCAAAAATTTCAGTTGGCACATTATTATACTCTTGTTTAGCTGGGTGAGGTATCCTGCAATTTTGTAATCTTTGGGGTAAAAAAGAACTGAAAATCTAAAATGCACACATTAATCATTACCTCAGGAGTGACAATTAATAAACAGGCATTAGATGGTAACATAGTTGTTCTTGTATAGATTACACATGATTATCAGGTACAGTCTTTCTTCTCATTCAAACCACAGGAGGGAAGAGATATCTCTTAATGAACTGATCTTTAGCTGTTCTGCACCAGCATTCAGTTCTTAATTTTAGGATGGCCAGCCACTCTGGGATAACTACCAGTGTGTCTTTGTACAGTACAATGATGTGTCTTCGTCCACCACTTTGAATACCGTTATTGCCAATACTAAATGTATGCCTGTTTATTGTTTTGCATACAATCTGTACCTTTTTTCCTGTAAAGTGTGCAGGCAGGGCAATGATGGCAAATGACAGCATATATCATACTGATAGATTAGCAGAAGCATGAAACTGTGAGTGGTGCAACTGGGTGCTAGGACAGTGACAGAATGATCATGCACTCCATTTGTTCATAAAGGGTTCATCTGAAAGCATGACTTGGGGAGAGTTCTACCCCCATTCCCCTGCTTGTTGATTTATACAACTGAAAAATGACAGTCTGAAAAAGAGGCAATCTGCCATGTGTGGAGCATCTCCATGCAAACAGAGACGAACCGGTTACTTACCTATAAAGGTGGTTCTTCGAGTGGACCTTCGTGAAGCCACACAGATGGGTTTCCCAGGCGCCCCTGCGCCGGAGGTCGGCCTTCCCTAGCATTGGGAAGATCGTTAGTCTCCGCCCCCCGCCCCGCACGCCTGCGCGAGGCCGTTCCCGCTCAAACCTCAGTTCCTCTTGGCCGCCACAAGACAGGTGAGCACCAGTCCAGGCGTGACGGTCCGAGGGGAGGTGGGCGGGTGCTGTGTGGCTTCACGAAGGTCCACTCGAAAAACCACCTTTACAGGTAAGTAACCGGTTCTTCTCCCTCGTGGCCTTCGTGAAGCCACACAGATGGGTGATTGCAAGCAGTACTCACAGGCTGGTGGGGAGTCACGCCGTAACACAGGAAAGCACGGCCCTCCCGAAGGCTGAAGAAGATCTCATGCGGGCGTCCAGCCTGTAGTGGTTCACGAAGGTCTCTGGCGTGGCCCATGTGGCAGCCTGGCAGATGTTCTCCAAGGAGACGCCCTTCAGGAATGCCGCCGACGAGGCCATGGTCCTGGTAGAGTGTGCCCTGATGGGGCCAGGGAGAGGCTTTTGTGCAAGCTCGTAGGCCAGAGTAATGGTCTGGATGATCCAGTGGGCGAAGCGCTGGGAGGAGACAGAACGTCCCTTGGCCGCGGGGTCGTGGCAGATAAAGAGTCTCTGGGTGGATCTCAGAGATTTAGTCCTAGATACGTAGAAAGCAAGAGCTCTTCTCACGTCCAGGGAGTGCATGTCTCTTTCCTCTCTGGTCGACGGGTTTGGGAAGTAGACCAGGAGGATGATGGGTTGAGAGACATGGAATGAGGACACCACCTTGGGTAGGAAGGTGATGTCGGGGTAGGCGATCACCTTATCAGGGAAGAACTGCAGGTAAGGTGGGTCGCAGCGGAGTGCGCAGAGCTCGCTGGCCTGCGGGCCGATGCAATAGCTACCAGGAAAGCTGTCTTTAAGGAGAGCAGCTTGAGGTCGACAATGGCAAGGGGTTCAAAGGGGGGCCTCTGCAGCGCCCGGAGAACGAGGGAGAGGGACCACTGTGGTGGGATGGGCCGTCTATCCGGGAACGTGTTGTTGAGCCCTCGCAAGAAGAGCTTTAGCCTCGGGTGTCTGAAGAAGCTGGCTGCTGGTGACAGGGGAGGCTGATGAGCCACAATAGCCGAAAGGTGTACCCGGAGAGACGACATGGTGAGTCCCGATCTTTTGAGATGGAGCAAGTAGCGGAGGACCCAGGTTAGATGAGGGTTCACAGGGGCGAAATTCCTTTGATTGGCAAAGGTAGTAAATCTGCACCACTTGTAGGCGTACTGGGAGATGGTGGAAGGCTTACGACAGGCACTGAGGATGGTTTCTAAGAGCTCTGAATCTTCCATGCCGTCAGCTGGAGGCGAGGGAGATCGGGATGCAGCACCTGCCCGTTGTCTTGGGACAAGAGGTCCGGGGTTTGTGGCAGGTGGAAATGGGAGGAGGCCATTCAGAGAAGAGGGGTGAACCACGGTTGCCTGGGCCACCAGGGTGCCACCAGGATGAGGTCGGGTGACTCCTGGGTGGCCTTGATCACTACCTTGTGTAGTAGGGGAATAGGGGGGAATGCATACAGAAGTGTGCTGGTCCAAGGGAGGAGGAGAGCATCCCCGAGAGAGCCCCGGTCCAGGCCTGCTCTGGAGCAGAAGCGTGGGCATTTCTTGTTCGCGGGCGAGGCGAATAGGTCGATCTGAGGAGAGCCCCACGTTCTGCACAGGAGGGCGAAGGTCGCAGGGTAGAGCTCCCATTCGTGGTTCGATTGCTGCATCTGGCTGAGGCTGTCAGCGTCTATGTTTTCTTGTCCCGGCAGGTACATCGCTATCGGGTGGATCTTGTGACGAATGCACGAATCCCAGAAGCGCATCGTGAGATCGAGGAGAGGCCGGGAATGTGTTCCGCCCTGTTTGTTGATGTAGTACATGGCAGTCGTGTTGTCAGTGACTGCCAGTACTACATTGCCGGAGAGGTGACGGAGGAACGCTCGACAGGCCTTGAAGATTGCCAGGAGCTCCAGCTCGTTGATGTGGAGCCGGCGTTCCTGCGGAGTCCAGGAGTCGTATATCTGGTAAGAGAGGCACACTGCGCCCCAGCCGGTGTTGCTTGCATCGGTGGTGAGCAGGGAAAGGGTCTCTGAAGGGCCTGCCGGAGAGGATGTTGTGACGGCAGGTCCACCAGGCTAACTGAGCCGAGAGGCTCTGGGGCACTGTGAGAGACTTGGTTGGAAGGTCACGCATGGGGTCGTAATGGCGCAGGAACCAAGACTGTAGGGGTCTGAGTCGCAGCCTCGCGTGCTGGAGGACGGAAGTCATGGAGACCATGTATCCCAGGAGCTTTTGTACCTGAATGGCTTGTATAGGATGTCCCGGGATGAATTGCTGAATCAGTGCCACCGTCTCTCGGATTCTGTCCCGAGGGGGGTAGGCCATGCCCCGAGTGGAGTCCAGGATGGCTCCAATGAACTTTGCGACCTGGCAGGGTTCCAGTCGGCTCTTTTCGTGGGTGACCTGCAGACCCAGGGAGTCCAGAGTTGACAGGACCGTGGCAATGTCGGATTTCGCCTTGTCCTTGGTATCCGCGACGACGAGCCAGTCGTCGAGATATGGAAAGAAGACGATGCCCAGAGTTCTTAGGTAGGCAGCGACTGGAGCCATGCACTTGGTGAATACCCTGGGTGCCGTGGCAAGGCCGAAGGGCAAGAGTACTCGTAGATTTGGTTGCCGATGGCGAAGCGGAGGAGGTGTCGGTGGGCAGGATGGATGGAGATGTGGAAGTAAGCATCTTTAGATCCACAACTCCAAACCAGTCCCCCTTGCGAAGTAGGGGGATAATTTTTTCCAGAGTCACCATATGGAATGTCTTGTATATGAGGAACTTGTTGAGTACTCTGAGATCCAGAATGGGCCGGAGACCTCCATCCTTTTTTGGGACTGTAAAGTAGCGGGAGAAGAGACCGGCTGAAGGGTTGTGTGGTACGGGATGGATGGTGCGCTTTTGGAGAAGCGAGGCGACCTCGTGCAGCAGACAAGGAGAAGGAGTACAAATGATGTTGCCCAAAGGGGGCAGGGAGGAGAGTTCCAGAGAATACCCGTTCCTCACCACCGACAGGACCCAACAATCGGTCATGATGTTTTCCCAGGCGGCGAGGAAGGGTCAGAGCCTGACGGCGTCCGAGTCAGTAGTCGTCTCTGTGTCTCCTCTCCCTGGACTTCGGGGGAGGGCCAGAGGACTTGGGCTTCCTGGGCTTCTGTCCAAGGGAGGCGAATGGAGACGGTCTTGTAGGCTTATCCCGGTGTCCCCTGGAGGTGGAGGGGGCGGCTGGCAGCCAATATCGACGTCTGTGTTGGCTACGAAAGGAGTGGGTCGGTTTGGAGGGGATGACATTGAGCTTTTTGGCCGTGTCATGCCTCTTGTGTTTCTCCTCCATCAGATCATCCGTCGAGGTGTGGAAGAGGCCGGAACCGTCAAATGGCAGGGCTTCGATTTGGGCCTTGTGGTTGTCTGTTAGGCCGGTGGTGCGAAGCCATGTGTGCCTTCTCAGGGTGATGGAGGTGTTGATCACCTTGGACGCGCAGTCAAAGGTGTGTTTGGCCGCTCTCATCTGTTGCCCGGCGAGGGCTAAGGACTCCTCATAAAGGGCGAGGGCTTCCGCTCTGTGGTCCTCTGGGATTTTCTCGAGGAACGGGAGCAGATGGGTGAGTTGATCTCTTTGCACCCTGGTAGTTACACGCCTTGTGAATGAGGGTAGAGCAGGAGTAGAGGTGCCTGCCGACGGTGCCCAGCTTGCGGCCCTCTTTGGAGGGCGGAATAGGCGTCTGGCTGGTCCTAGACTGGACTGCGAGTCGGCAACGACTACTGAGTCCGGCGGTGGGTGCTTGTTCAAGTAGGGAGCACTCTCGTGCACTCTATAGAGCGCCTCCAGCCGTCTAGGTCCTTCTTCGGTACCGTGTGGCGCGAATCCGAAGGGGATCGGTTGCGCTTACGGTGCTTGTCCGTCTTCTTGAGAGACTTTTGTCGGCCTTCCGTACCGGCGGGTCCGAGGCTGTGGCGGTCGGAACCATAACGGGAAGCAGGGTGGAAGCCAGTCTGGACTTGCCGTCGGGTTCGGCGGCCGGTGAGAAAAGTCTCGCGGGTAACGAGGCTGAGGGCGAGAGTGCCTTTAGCCCTGGGGACCGACGGGTCTCGGGTTCGGAGGTGGACCTACGGGTCCCTGAGTCCGATGGATCCTTGGACTCCCTCCCGAACAGGGCCAAGTTGGTTGCCTCATCATAGTCATCATCGGATGACTGGTCGGAGTCGTCAGACCGGAGTAAAGGGTCGAATCCGGGTCGGGAAGAGAGCCACATCCCCGAACCCGAGAACTCCGTTTCCACCGGGAGGGTCCCGGAGGCCGCGGAGCCTTGTGAGGCCGACGGTTTGGGCGGTTTCGTGGCCTTGGTGGACTTAGGAGATGGCGGCTTGGGGTTTTTTTTCTTCGAGACCGCCTGGAGTACAGGGATCTTTTTGGTCTTTCCCTCCCGCTCCGGGACCTCAGACTTACAGGGCTGGTCGACGGTGGCGTCTTTCTCCATCGGCTGTGGTCGAAGGGACTTCTCCAGGAGGTAAGAAGCAAGCCGGTTGTGACGGTTTTTCAGTGCTTGCAAGCTAAAACCCCGGCAAATGGCGCAGGCCTCGGGGCGATGTTGTTCGCCGAGGCACAGCAAGCACTTTTCGTGGCCGTCGGAGTGTGGAACCTTGGCCCCGCAATCTGAACAATTTTAAAGGGTTGGACAAAAGGCATTAGTCAGTCAGTCAGTCAAAAATCCGTGAAATATTGAGAAATTGCTGAGAAAACGCAGGGAAAAAAGCAGGAGACTAACGAGGGCGAACCTCTAGCCGAAGGCGGTAAAGAGGAACTGAGGTTTGAGCGGGAAGGGCCTCGTGCAGGCGCGCGGGGCGGGGGGCGGACACTAACGATCTTTCCTATGCTAGGGAAGGCCGACCTCCGGCGCAGGGGCACCTGGGAAACCCATCTGTGTGGCTTCACGAAGGCCACGAGGGAGAACCTACTTTTTCTCAGGATCTTGTATCTCTAACCCATTTATATGTGGCCTGCATTCAGGGATGATTGAGAACAGATCCTTTCCCTCCTCTGTATGACTACCTTTCAAATATTTGAAATGTGCTATCAAATCTCCCCAGTCTTCTTTTCTCAAGGCTAAAAATGTCCAGTTCTTTCAGCCGTTCCTCATAGGGCTTGGTTTCTAGTCCCCTGATCATCTTTGTTGCCTGCCTCTGAACTCATTCCAGTTTGTTGGCGTTCTTCTAAAGCTGCAGGGTCCAGAACTGGACGCAGTATTCTAGATGAGGCCAAACAGTGCTCAATAAAGAAGGGATTTGGAGACTATACAGTACTTCCGTTTGATGTTTTGTCATTACAGTCGTTAAAATGGCATTTGTCTATTTCCCTGGTCATGCTTTCACATCAGTCTTCTCGGAGTGCCTGAGTGGGGCTATAGCTGGCACACTTGGCAGCTCAGTTTGCCACAGGAGCTGGTTCCCAATTTATTTTCCTCTGGTTTCAAGATCTGGTGCTGTTAATTAGTAGCCTTTTAAAACTTCAGGTTTTGAGCACATGCAGGCAAACCTACAGAAGGCCTGCAAGGAAGGTGTGTACAGAAATGGGCTGAGATCACCAAAATATTTGAGTCATTTTATCTGGAAAAAAAAGTCACTAAACACAATCATGGTTCCTTTCTCTTCAAGGTTTTTACTACAGCATCTACACAACAATGGCGTTTAGACATTTTTTTCTTTGCTGCTGAAGAAGCTGTGCACACTATTAATTGGATGCCCTTTGCAATAATTAGAGATGGGCATGAATTTTTTTTTAAAAATGTTGTAAATGCTTTGCTAGTCGACGCGAGTTCCAAGCTGCATCCGAAGCCATGCCATTTTAGTCCATTTACTGTACTTGGTAACTGACACAAAATATTCTGCGGCAATTCTTATGCATTTTCCTTTAGTCTTCTTAGAACAGCAAAGGTGACATTGTAGCAAAATACAAAGTGCTTATATAGTTGCTTTCACTGAAAGAGATCAGCCAACAAGATGGAGAAACCAGTTCAACAGTTTCCCATGGCATTTTAGTACTGAAATAAATTTACATGCAGATCAAATTTTCATTAATCTTTCTAATCTTGATCACACCCAAATTGTTTTTCGAGGTTGTGCAAAGAAATTTCTTCCTTCTACCACTGGATGAAAGTAAATCTCTCTACAGCTACCTGACAAGAATGAAGAATTTAACCTACAAAACCCTAAATGGTTTGGACCCAAATTACCTCAAAGATCGTACCTCCCAGCAGGGCCGGTGCTAGGTTTCCCTGAATGACTGCCTGCCTACTATATGATGTTGTGATGGATTGTTATGCATTATTGCTTGGAGTGAATTTGTAATACTACTTGTGGTTTCCATTCTTGATTTTCAATCTCTCATAGTGACATTTTATTTTCTTTAATTCTTTGCTTATTGTTCTTAGCTTTAATAGTGCCTTTTGAATGATGTAAGATGCCTCTTCAAATTCATTGTTCTTAATTTTGAATACTATCTTTAATGTTTCTTGGTTGCATATTATCCTTCAAAGCTATAAGCTGCCTTAGGTCCATTCCAAGGAGAAAGGTGGAGTAAAAATATTTTAAATGAATGAATGAATGAACTTATTTGAACTAATGGGAGTATGAAAGACATTTAAGATGAACACTTCCAGCTTTACATGTCAACACTAACACCTTGTAAGACCATTATTCTCCACTGCTGTAAACTGTACCCTCTTTTTTGCCATCTAAATTAACCTGGTAGTCCAGTGGTTCTCAACCTTCCTAATGCCGCGACCCTTTAATACAATTCCTCATGTTGTGGTGACCCCCAACCATTGTAGTGACCCCAACCAGCGACAACAACTGCCTGTGTAGATATTGGTTGTACTATAGATATTTTTTATCTGGCAGGCTTTTCAAAACCAACCAACAGAAGAGCTGCTGAGAGCATTACCCTTTTATATCTAAATGCCGCCCTCTTTAATCTGTTTTGAGATGTTATGATAACTTAATTTCATGTTATTGCACTGGTTATGTTATAGTTCTTTTGCAGCACTTATTGCCATGAACCACTGGTTAGATGGGCAGTACAAAAACTAGTCATAGAATCATGGAAGGGGCCAACAAGGCAATGAAGTCCAACCCCCGGGTCCAGGCAGGAATCTATATTAAAGTATATCCGCCAGGGGATTGTCCAAATTTCTCTTGAAGGCCTCCAGCATTAGAGCGCTCACCACCTCTTGAGGTCAGGGATTCCATTGCCGTACTGCTCTAACAGTAAGGAATTTTTCCCTAATATTCAGCCAAATCCTGGGCTCTCTTAGTTGTACAGAAAAACAGACAGAGGTAGATAGATAGATAGATAGATAGATAGATAGATAGATAGATAGATAG
>JAHTLZ010000129.1:94765494-94783576 GCA_023846285.1 Phrynocephalus versicolor
AGATAGATAGATAGATAGATAGATAGATAGATAGATAGATAGATAGACAGACAGACAGACAGGCAGGCAGGCAGGCAGGCAGGCAGGCAGGCAGGCAGATAGAAGTCTCTGTCTGTGCTAGCTTATCAGGTAGAAACCAATGAAAAAAGAACATTAAGGACCAAAACCTTGTGACACTGGAAAGGTTTAAATGGCTGAATGTGAGTTTCCATGGGTCACGGCCCCTTCCTCATTCAGGAGAGGTCCCAGGGGGCACTTCCTCCTGCCTCTGAGGAAGGGGCTCGGCCACGAGAGCTGACCCTGGCAAAGGCGGCGTATCTCTCCACGCAGCAGCAGTGATGGCTCGCCCAAGGTTTCTGCCACTGCCTGAGAGGCCTTCCTCAGGTTGTCTGCCGAGATCTAGGGGACGGGGAGCTTTCCCCCCAACACCGGAGCCCAGGAAGCCCCAGGGGAGGGGGGACGCTCAGGAAGGGAGCCAACATCAGGGACCGGCAAGCAGGCATTGGTGCCACCGGCGGGGCTGCCCAGGAGTCGACCATCCTGACTCAGCGGAAAGGCCAGGAGGGCGCCTGCGGCTGACTCACCGGCAGAGGTGATCATGGCAATGCAGGTCCTTGCCGGCCAGCCGGGAGATTTGGTGGTGGAGGCACAGCAGGTGGACGAAGGGAAACTTTGGGACAAAGCCATGGCAACCAGAGGGCGGTGGCCGATTGGGGCTGTCTACCACAAGCACCAGCCTGGAAAAAGAAAGAGGGCCACTTTAAAAGTGGGGCAGTTGGAGAAGCAGCAGCCTTGTTCCTCTGTGTCTGGGAGCCAGAGGAAGGGAGGAAGGGAGAGACAGGGGAGCCATCTGCCTTACCACCACCACCGTCCCCCTCCTCAGCCTGGCCACGCAGCCAACCTTAAAGGAAAGACACAGGAAGAACGGAAAGTGGTGGCTCAAAGCCGGCAGGCGGGCGGCGGCGGCGGGGGTGTCCTAGCAGCTTATGGCAACCCCTGTGAAAGGGCTGTTTGACCCCCAAAGGGGTGCTGACCCCCTAGGATGAGAACCGCTGAGGTAGTGGCTTCAAACAAAATAAGGATTACAGGAAGCCGAATGAGCTGGAAGACAAAACAAAGAACTTATAAAAGCTTTCTATACAGGCCTGCCCTTATACCCTGGTCCTTGTGGTGTCATCACATCCAGCAAGGACTCCATAACTACTTGATAATGACATCAAGCATAGGTGTCTACCAGAAGTACATGGGGGGGGCTGCATACCACACAATGGAATCCTACATTAAATTTCTTTCATATACAGTACACAAAGAGACATACTGAGTTGTACTAGTATTCACAATGAATTATGTGAATGAAGTTTCCCCCTGGCCTGGAAGAAAAAAAAATCTAGCAGACATTCACAACATCAGACCTACCAAATAAAATTTGTTTCAAGGTTTCCTAAGGCTGAGGAGGTGCTCTATCCTTCTTCATAACATTATCGCCCAGAGTAGCCATGTAGCTAGATGGAGCGGTATATAAATTTAATAAATAAATAATAAATATCCCATGTACAAAACCATAGGAAATCTAGTGTCCCAGTGTCTGATATTGCTAAGCATGCAGCCACTCAGTGTTTTTTCAGTGTTTTCATACATCAAGCAGTAATAAAGATATTTGCCTCCCAGCTGGCACAACTATCATAAGAAAGATTTCAGTGGATTTAATCTGAGTTTCACGATAGTTTTAATCTGTACCATCTAGATTTTAGTACCATCTAGATTTTTAATTTGATAGTTTAAGCATTTGTCTTTTACTGTGAGTTCATAATTTATTATTACAAATAATAAATTCGGAGAACATTGCTGTGGTGCGCACAGAAGTTTAACAAAGAACACCACCAGCACGGAGACTGCAAGTTGTCACTGGATGCATTATACTGAAATCTGTTATTGCAGGATAGTAAAAAAGTACTTCATATTCTAAATGAATGCACACTACATCACTACATGTCATTCTAAATGTAGATTTTGTTTTGGTAACAATTCAAAGATAAACAAAGTCTGCATTATCGGTACTGTTCGTCAGGAGATAATTTTACTATGCATGTGATTGCTGCCTGAGAGAGGTTGTAAAATGAATTGCTGTGTCTTTTCCAAATGTATTTTTATGTTGCTTTTGTTTACCATTTCTAGCATGGTAGTTGTTTGATCCTTTTAAGCATTTTTCTACTTAATTCTCTTAGCTTTAATGATGCAAGCCTCCTTGGGTCCTTTTAAAAAAGAAATTGGGGAAAATATTTTATATAAAATAAATAATGGTGTACTACAGACCTCTGAACATGCTGAAGTTACCTACTGTTTGATACTAATTTTAATTTAAAAATTGCTTTTTTGATGGTCAGACCCCAATCACAAGCAAGATATTACTGGAGAAGTAATGAGGATTCAAAGCAGTCATATATGATTTCACAGCAGTCATGTATTGGTTCTCATATCTAGTTTGGGTTTCACTGTCACTTCTAACTCCCAACATGTATTAATCTATCATATTTTTTTATTTACAAATACTCTGTTTAATACTAAAATTCCAGTCGTGTAATGTGACCATTTTTGGTATTTCAGAAGTATGTTCAGCTTGACAAACATTTCATTTTGTTATTCAAGTTAAGACTCCTTTGGTCCATCTGATACAACTCAGCAAAATCTGAACATATTCATGCAAATCATACTTAAGAATGCTCTTCAGAAGGCCACCATAATAGTATCTCGAGGCTGAATCTCATATTTCTGAAGCCAAATGTATGGTATGCTAATTACTTACCTTCTTAAGCTTTCAGTAATCACACATAAAGCAATTAGATCCACAACTCCCCTGATTATCCGGTGGAGGCTCAGCAAAAACATCTTTGAAGTGTTGATTATAGATATATATAATCTCAGCCTTGGTTGCAAGAATATGTCAAAATTCATTTGAGAGCACCAGATATTAGATACTAGACTAGAAAGCTTTAAGCCCAACTGTTTAGGTTGCTTTACAAATATGCATACAGTATTTTTTCTGTGTAGAAGACTATATTGTTATCTAAAATTGTTAGACTAAAAATTGACCGTAGTCTTATACACAGAAGTAAGATAAGGAGAGAACCATGCAGTTGTGAAACTGTAATTTTGAGTTTGGAAAATGGGAGTCATCTTATACATGGGGCGTCTTATAGATGGGAAAATACAATACATATTTGAATCAACCATAATAGACTGAACCTTCATTTTAGCTGAAATGGCTTGGATCCCAAAATTTTGCTAATAACTCAATTGTATATAATGTGTTATATAGGGTAAAATAGTAATTATCTTTGAAATATCTGATCTGTGACCCAAACCAACTCTTAGTATTTCTGTGAGAGCAAAATCTTTCTGGCATACAGCTTATCACCCTAACTGTGATAACCATTTTTAAGTAATTAACATATTGTTAGTCCTTTTTTCTGTGTCATATATGGTGACTTTGGCTATTGTCTGTATCCTCACCTGGTCATAACTTTCTATGTGAATATGTATAGATATAAAATATGAAGACTGTTTATTTGAAAAGCTGCTCTGATGCCAAGAGTGCAATATTTTATCCTCCCCCCTTTTCTGCATTTTGCTAACATGACAAAAGTCTTAGCAAGCTACAACCTTTAGTGTTCCACATTTAATGCTGATTTGTGTGACAAAGTACTGTATAACTTCATTACTAGAATTTCTTAGTGCTGCCATGTCTCTTCTAGCTCATGGTATAAAAGGTGTATGCATTCTGACTGTTAGATTCCCAAGTCAATGTGACAGAGATTAGACATAAATTCCTTCACCTTAAATAAAGGATCAGTGAGATTTATAAGAGGATCAAAATTCAAAACAAGGAACAATAGTTGGAAAGCAAAATCCGTCTATTGTATTGATGGATACAAAATTACCTGCAGGTGTTTCTCATTCAGATATTATGCAATCTAAAAATGTATTGGATTCTATTCTTCAAGCAAGGCATATCAAATCAGAAAGGATATGCCCTCTTTATGCTCTTTGCTGTGAATGACCTTTCATCTCCTGTTTCTATGCTAGAGGCCCTGTTCATTAAAAAAAGATCAGCATCTTTCCATGTAAGCAGCAGGTGATAAGTCTGGTTCCCATACCAGCTAACTTGTTCCTAGTCAAATCTTCTGGTGCACGGAAAACATTTTCTTCAAGATTTTCTCACAGCCCTGAGAAACTGAGAAATAATATAACAGACACAGGAAATTCTTTCATGCCCAACAATTACATTTTCTTCCATCTTCTTCAAATTTTGAACCCTGGAAACTGGATTCCTTTTTCACGTCTTACCACAATGCTGAAATTTTGTTCCAGATAGCCAAGTGATATAATGGAGGTAGAAGTAGAAAGCTGGTAGTGGACTTGGCTATGGGTAGGTTCTTCATAGAGTGACAGGATACTGAAGTTGGAAGGGGCCTGTACAGCCATCAAGACCATTCTCCTGCTGAACACAGGAATACAAATCAAGGGATATCTGCCAGGTGGTTGTCTAAATTTCTCTCGAATGCATCTCGTGGTAATTGGTTCCATTGCCGTACTGCTCTAACACTTAGGAAATGTTCCCCAAGATTCAACCGAAATCTGGCTTTGTGTAACTTGAGCCTATTGTTGCATTTCTAACACTCTGGAATGACTGAAAACAGCTCCTGCCCCTCCTCTGCATGATAACCTTTCTGTGGGGTGACATGATAGCACTTTTCAAATATCTGAAGGGCTGTCATACAGAGGAGAGAAAGAATCTGTTCTTGATCTTCCTAGAGTGCAGGACACACAACAATAAGCTCAAATTAAAAGAATATGATAGTGCGCTGAATATCAGGAAAACTTCCTAACTGTTAGAGCAGTATGCCAATGGAAACAATTACCTCAACAAGTGGTGAGTGCTCCTACACTGGAGGTATTCAAGATAAATTTGGACAACCACCTAGCAGATATCCTTTGGTTTGTATTCCTGCATCAAGGAGAGGGTTGGATTTGATGGCCTTGTAGGCAGGCTCCTCCCAACTTCATTATTCTATGATTCTATTATCTCTCCTCAGTCTTCTATTTTCAAGGCTAAATGTGCCCAGTTCTTTCAGGCTTTCCTCATAGGACTTGGTTTCCACACCTCTAATAATCCTTGTTGCCCTCCTCTGAACTTGTTCCAATTTGACAGCATCCTTCTTGAAGTGTGGGCTTCAGAACTGGACACAGTATTCAAGGTGAGGCTGAACCAGTGGAGTTAATACCACACAGGATGCAGCCTAAAATGGCATTTGTCTTTTTGTGCTGCTGGCACATATTCAGCTTGTGAACTGTAATGATTACAAGATCTAGAGTGCCCCTGGGCTAGATGGGTGGTATACAAATTGAATAAACAAACAAGTAAATAATTACTAAATCCTTCTTGCATGTAGTATTGCTGAGACAGGTATCCTCCATCTTGTGACTGAGTGTTTCATTTGCAGTACTTTGCATTTATCCCTGTTGAATGTCATTCTGTTGTTTTCAGTCCAATGCTCAAGGAAGGCTATCTACATCATTATGAATTTGTTTCCTGATCAGAGTTTTGGGATCAAGGCCGCTTGATCCAGCAAGGGTTTCTGATATTTAAAGGCTTTCCTCCAATCATCCTGAGGTTTCCAAAGCCTTCTGCGGGGCAAAGGGGAGCTCTAGAGAGGATCAGAGGCTAAATCAGGGAGTTAGGAGGTTTTTAATTTGTATAAACTGAATGTTTTCAGCACCTGATCCAGGCAACACTGGACACAAAGTTAAGCATTAGGAACTTGCCCAATGTCTCCAGTGTGCCTATTGATGAATGTCTGTGAAGATTCTCAGTCATCCAGGTGAGTTTATCTGGAAGTTGAGTCATGGCTACTGGACTTCTTTTTTGAGAGATAGAAACGTTTCGTTGCTCACCTAAACAGACTGATGAAGCTGTTTGGATGAGCAGCAAAACGTTTCTGTCTCTCAAAAAAGAAGTCCAGTAGCCATGACTCAACTATTGATGAATGGTTTATGTTATGAAGACCATGTCAATTCAAAGTAGAAACATGTTGTAGTTATCATTATCTCTGATAAGGGCAATTCAGAAAATTCTTTTCAATGCTGAAGTCATGCCTAATTTCAGTATTGGCTGGTATCAGATGGTGCAACAAAAAGGAACAGGATGACTGAGAAAAAAACTACCCTCCCTGTGGTGTGCAATTTAATTTGTTGACACTATTCAAGACCCTGACATACTGGATAGTGTAAGCCTGTATATCAAACAAGCTTTGAAACACTTACATTGGATATGGAGTTCTTAAGCAGTGCTACAGGGATCTTGCATAAATATTTTCTACATGATCTCAAAATACCTAAAGGCCATAAGAAAGGTGTATTAATTTAAAGGAATTTGTTGATTCCTTCTTCTTTTGTTGTTTCTTCGTTAATTGCAGCCTTTTCTTTTATGTCAGAGCCTGAGGCTTTGCTGGAATTAAAAGAAAAGGAAAAAGAACTTGAAACTTGCCTTACTACTATCAGGGTGGGCTACACTGGAGTTTTCAAGTGCAATCTTAAGTAGCACAGAGAGCTAAGTCCAGCTGAAGCCATGGTGAATCCAACTCCTCCAGCCTAACCATGTTGGATATTATTTATATATATATTTATTTATTTTTGCATTTGTATGCCGCTCCCATTTCCCAAAGGAACTCTGGGCGGTTCACACAATAGGCTTAAAAACAGACAACAATAAAACAATATAAAATAGTAAAATAGTGCTGGGCAAGAGGCAAAAACTTAACAACCATGAAAAAAGAGAAGGGGAAAAAACGACAACTTGGTACCACATTAGCAGTCGCCAAAGGCATCCCTGAACAGCCAGGTTTTAAGGGCTTTCCTGAAGGATGCCAATGAGGGAGCCTGGCGTATCTCACCGGGTAGCTTGTTCCAAAGTGATGGACCGGCCACCGAGAAGGCCCGTTTTCGAGTTACTACCCTGTGGGCCTCCCTGGGGGTGGCCACCTGGAGTGAGAGAGCCATAGAGGAACGGGTGGGTCAGCCCAGCTCTGATCATAGGGAGATACGCTCTGCCAGATAATCAGGACCCAGGCCATGGAGGGTTTTGTAAACCAAAACCAACACCTTGAATCTTGTACGGGAGGCAAAGGGCAACCAATGCAGGCAAGCCAGAATGGGGGTGATGCAGTCAAACCTGCCCGCACCAACCACCAACCTGGCCGCTGCATTCTGAACTCGCTGCAGTCTCCAAACAAGGTTCAAGGGGAGCCCCATGTAGAGAGCGTTACAATAGTCTATCCTCGACATGACCAGCGCCTGCACCACTGTCCTCAGGGAGTCCCCATCGAGGTACGGGTGAATCTGGGCGATAAGCCTAAGATGGTAAAAGGCCAACCTGGTCACAGCTGCCACCTGGGATTCCAGGGACAGATCCGGATCCAGAACGACGTCCAGACTCCTCACTCGTTCCACCAGCTGGAGGGCGGACCCACCCAAGCTGGGAAGAGGGCCACAGTACCCGTCCGGGGCAGCCCCCTGTAATCCTAAATATTACAGTATTTAGGATTACTCTCAGTTTGATTCAGCTTTGTGCTGCCATAACAAATACATCCCTTGAATGGAGAGATTTTGGATAAGGCATATTTCTGCTCCTGCTCTTCTTCTCCAGTTATCTGCCCCTTTTCTGATTTTTACTCTGACAGATTTTGGTCAGTACTGCAGTTATGTTGGCAAGTCCCACATTCTGGTGGCACAAAGTGATACAGTACTGCATACTGCTGACAGTGTAAGAGGTGTCTACTGGAAGAAGAAACTTCTGACTCTTTGAACTCCTTTAAAGCTAATACATATTGGGTTATGATTTCACTGCAATTAATTTAGATATAAATAACTACATTAGTAAACCAGTGAGGCAGAGCATCGAGAATCGGATATTCCGTTCCCTACTCTGCCATATTAGAGAAAAGCTAACCTTGAGAAAGACACATGGTCTCACAGCATCCTTGGGGAGGGGGGAAGCAATATTAACCAATTCTGAATGTGCTGTCCTTAGGAAATCCTAGAAAGAGTCAGCTTGAATAGCATATGATGATGATTATTTAGTGAAATTGTTACTGTGTGCCCTATGTTTATACCAAATAAAAGGCATCATTCAGCAAACGGTTATGTGTGCAAGAGATCAACAGAAATAGTGCAAATCTCAAGACATGGCTAGACATCCCAATTATAGATCCGTCTAGATCAGGGATGGCAAACCTATGGCACGCATGCCAAAGGTAGCACACGGAATGCTTTTGCCTGGCATGCGACATGCTCCATGCCCCCCCCCCACTTCCCCCTCTGCTGGACCAGCCATAAGGAATTTGCGGAGGAAAAGGAGTAGGGAAGAAGCAGGGAGCGGAAGAGGCCAAGCTGCTGGGTTTCAGGCTCTGTGGGGCTTGGGGGGTGGGGCGCCGGGCAGCTGCAGCCTCTCCTGGGCCCACGTCCGTGGCCACTGCGTGCACCCGCTGGACCTGCCGATGCCATCCCTGCCCCTGTCACCCCACCACCGCCATCCCTCCCCCCCCACTCCCTGGGGATTTCTTTTACTGGGGCTGCCGAGAAACCTGGGCCGTGGGCGTCTGGCTCCACATCCTGTGTCTGTCCCCACACTCAACACCCCATGGGTCTCTCTCTCTCTCTCTTTCTCTTCCCCACCCCCTCGGGGTTTTGATAGCCTACGGCCTCACTTCAGATGCAGCCTGGGTGGCGGCGCAGCCCCAGCAACGAAAGGAAAGGAGGGAGCAAGTCAAGTGGGAGGAGGGAGAGTGCGCGCACATGCAGGAGCTGGATGATGGGGTTCCCATGGCTGCGGTGGCTGCTCCATGCTCGCCCTCCCTTCTTTTCCTGGCGCTCAAGCAGGAGGAGGAAGCCCGGGCGCTCTCCTCACACTCTGGACCGTCTCCCCCTCTTCTCCCCCCCCCACGGCTCCCCGCCTGCTCCCAAGGCAGCTACTGGAAGGCCCAACCAGGGCAAGGGCCTGGCAGCAGTGGCAGCAACAACAGCACTGGCCCACCTCTTCCTCCCTTCACCACCTCCGCCCTGCCACCTCTGCCCCCGCCCCTGCCGATGACCCTGACCCCACTGCCCTGTTGCCCTTGCTGCCCTCGCTCCCTCCCCCCACTGCCGCCGATCCTGACACACACACACCGCCACTGCCGCCGCCGTCCCCATCACCGAGTTTGGGCACTCGGTGTCAAAAAGGTTTGCCATCCCTGGTCTAGATCGTGCTGAACAGTGTCACTTTGAGATGCAGTACAGTATATTATTTGCAGCAATCCTCGCACTTACATGTAAGGATGGACCACAACATACCTCAAGGGATCCTGTTTAGCAGGATCATTCTATCTGATCTTGTTTCTCTCTAAAAGGCAAGCAAAAACAAACAAACAAACAAACAAAACCCTTCTGTTTCCTCCTGCATGCTTTGTCTAAGCAGCTCAACAATCTTGTGAAACTGAAAGTTTTCTGCCCATCCAAAGAGGGGAAGGAAGAACAAATTTCACATTTCTTTTTAATTGTTGCTAATCAGGAAATGTTGTTGTTGTTGTTGTTCAGTCGTTCAGTCGTGTCCGACTCTTCGTGACCCCGTGGACCAGAGCACGCCAGGCCTTCCTATCTTCAAGAAATGCTAAATGTAAAATAAAAAGGAGGTTGTGCTTTTCCATTTCTTTTTTAGCAACATTTAGCAAGAAATGCTAAATTTTGCTAAAAAGAAATGGAAAAGCACAACCTCCTTTTTATTTTGCAGGTGGCCACGAAGCTTCTCGTTTCTCAGGGTTGAGAAAGGGCAGCTTCAGAAAAAGGACAGCCACACACATGGGAACTGAAGCAAAATGGAGAAATCCTACCCCCCCCCACACACACTCACATAAAACCAGTAGCTCAAAACAGCAACTCAAAAAGATGTAGGTGCACATCAATCAGGATGGCCAAGCTTGTGATGGTGTTTGTGTTATGTGGTCAGGAGCAAACCAACCCATTCCCAATCAAGATCAAAGTGCAGGACAAATGCCCATCTGATTGCATTCTGTCACTCACTTCTAAGAAAGTAAAAAGAAACTCACATTCAACTCTGCTGTAAAACAAGTTGTTTTCATGGCAGCTTAGTTGGCAATGCTAAACAATGAATGTCATTCTAAGACAAATGGGAAAATGTAATGCAATTTGGATTGCTTTCTAAGATTGTAAGTTTTGTGAAAAAAACATCTATTTTATCTAGAAGATGAGTCATGGCAACTGGACTTTTCTTGAGAGACTGAAACATTTCGCTGCTCACCTAAACAGCCTTGTCAGTCTGAGGAAAGCTAGTTGCAAGTCCTCCATTTTATAGTTCACTTTGACTTCATGTCACCCTGGTCTAAAATAGACTCATAAGCTGAACAATGGCCTGAATAGGCTCGTTAGGTGCACAATAGTCTCAATAGGTGAACAATGACCTAAGGTACTGAAACCCATATGGCCCCTTAGCTATGGCCTTGGTGGTGGAGATGTGAAGTATTTTTGATTTGTCTGGGGATTGTTGAAATCACTGCCTGATAAGTAGTAGATAGAATGTGCCTGAGTCCCCCACCTCTGTAGAGAGAGGGTTTTTCAATATTCACATGGATGGCTTTCTTGACCCCTCTCTCAAACCACCCATCTTCTCTGTCTAATATGTGTACATCCTCATCTTTGAATGAGTGCCCTTTGTCCTTCAAGTGGAGGTGATTCTGCTGATTAGGCACCTTAAGGCAGCACTTAAGGCCTGTGGATATCCAAAGCGGGCCTTCAACAAAGCAGTGTCCTGACCCAGAAAAACAAGGGATCAGCCTGAGACCCAGAGCCGACGGAAGAACCTGGTCATTCCTTACACGGCTGGAGTGTCTGAAAAGCTTAAAAGGATTTTTTGGTAAACACCACATCCCTGTTTATTTCAAACCCACAAACACACTAAGCCAGAGACCTGTCCACCCAAATGATCCAATACCAAAACAAAAAGGAGCAATATAGTATACGCGGTCCAATGCAGTGAGGAGTGTGCAAACCTCTACATTGGAGAAACTAAACAGGGGGATGGCCCAACATAGGAGGGGCAACAGCTCAGAACAAGAATCAGCAGTACACCTCCACTAATGGCCTACTGAGACTATTATGCACCTAACAAGCATATTCAGGCCATTATTCATCTCATGAGCCTGTTTCAGACCAGGCAACTGGACTTCTTTTTCTTGAGAGATAGAACCATTTTGCTACTCATCCAAACAGCTTCATCAGTCTGAAATTGGATGAGCAGCAAAACGGTTAAATCTCTCAAGAAAAGAAGTGCAGTGGCCATGACTCTACTTCCAGATAAACTCACCTGGATGACTGAGAATCTTCACAAACATCTATTTTAATTTAGCACATTATTAATGAAATTATATATATAAATGTAGGCTATACCTGGTGTGGTGCAATAGATAGGCCTGGGCTCAAATTTCTTCTCTTCCATGGAAACTGCTGTTTACATTTTAGGCCAGTATGCAATGTCAGTAATGGACTGTATGAATGTGAATGAACTGAAGCTTAATCCAGACAAAACAGTTATATCCCCCCCCCCCCAAAAAAACCTCAAGCTCATAGCATGGATGTACTTTGATTGGATTCATCTTTGATCCAAGATGCCAAGGTCTTGGGTGCACCAAAGTGCATTTTCTTGGTTAAAACCAGTATGCCAGTTGTGCTTGGTTTTGGAAAGGTCTGACCTAGCCACAGTGACACATACTCTGATTAGTTGGATTACTGTAAAGTTGATTTATGTGAGGCTGCCTTTGGAAACTATTTAGAAACTTCAGCTGGTTCGAGCTGGTTCTGCCAAATTGCTGACCAGGAATGGTTACAGACAGTGTGATGGTTCCTTGTTATAACAACTTCACTGACTACTGATCTATTTCCAAGCATAGTTCAAAGTAGTAGTTATATGTATCATGTTATAATATAAAGGGTACATGGTAAACAAATATAATCCATATACTGTCCTGGGTCCTCACTTTTGTATAGATTTACCCAGAAAACTACAGGACATGATACCTGGTAAGGGGGATGGAGAAACACCACTAGACCACTGCATCTCCCCATTCCCTAGGTCTCATCAGTTGCAGGCAGAGAAAACTCAGAGAGATTACACATTCATACACAAAGAGCTTTATTCAGTCAGGTATCTATAATTCAAGCAAGTCAGGATGCTCAGAATTAAGACTTGGATGTGTGTCGGTTTTATCATTCACTGAACTGGCATTTAGCAGTGGTACCGTATTTTCAATTGGGAATAGAAGACTTGAGTGTATCAAGGCTATTTGAATTAAATAACAAATTAGAGACTACAAGCCTGCTTTGTCAGAAAATTATTTGCTCACCATTGTTGACCTGGCACTGTATGCTTCCCATAGGCCATAAAATACTGGTCAGTGTCCTTAAGCTAGATATTTGCATTGACAACAAGTTTGGCAGGGATTTAACATTTTACATAAGCCTCAAGAAAACAAACAACTAGGCCAATTTATTGGGAAAAACTCATCCTAATACATGTGACATGGCAGGAAATAAGCAGTGTATCTGTTTTTACTTTGTTAGTTTTAAAAATAAAAAATATTATTAAAAAAGAAAAGAAAAGAGGCATCCCAAATTAAAAGTGAGTCAATATAGCTCTGAACATCCCTTTTTTCTTCCCTGAATTAAGGAAGACACTGTTCACGTATTGGGAGCAGTGTATTATAAAACCTATTAAAACACAGATAAATCCATTTAGAGATGAAAATTGTTTACTGGAAATCTCCTGAGACCATTTATAAGATATACCACAGATATCTGAATCCTGGAAGCACTTATTTTCTTGCAGGATAAGAAAATGTGCAGTCATTAATTGCTCCTGCAGTGATGAGCCATTTCAGACTTAAAAGGGTTGAATACTTAGACTGCCCATTAATTGACCATTGTGTGCCTCTGAAACTTAGCTGGCAAGCAGTAAGTAACACTTTTACAAGAAAGTGCCTTGACATCCAGGAGAACTCTAAGATGAAACCTAATTTAGGAAATGTAGCAACCTGCCTTGGTTATTGGGCAACTGAACAACAATCCTTGGATAAATTTCATTTTGAAAGTCTAAAATGATCATAGTGAATATCTAATTGATTGAATAACCCCTACTTGTTTCCCACAATGGGGGAGGGAGACAGTAATATGAGGTAATAGTATACAAATCAGCTTTCTTCCAATGAAAAATAGTTCCTCCTGTTCCCAGCAAAGTTCTGCGTAGCACAGACCAGGCAAAAAGGGATTTCTTAAAAATGGAAGAGTTACCCCAAAACATTTGTGTTATTCTTAGAGTCTAAGATGGAGGAGTTCATGCATCAAATTTTCACTGATCCAATGGGCCTAATCTAGTGATGAGGAGAAAACAGGCAAGAGCAACCATTCAACTACTGATGACAACGTACTGTTCCTGATGGAGGAAAGGCAGGAAAATAGACAAGAAGGTCTATATAAGAACCTACTCTACTTCCACTGCTCTATTCGATATATGTAGTAGGTGCTAATACTAGCCCATGACTGCGCCAAGTGCAGTTCCAAAACAAGAACAGCAGACCCCACCACCAAGTGGGACAAATGCTAAGAAAAAGAATTATGTTCTATGAATTATGTTCTATGACTATGGGAAGCTAGGAAGCTGAAGGAGGCCTGATGACCCTCAAACTGTGGTAAGGGTATGCAACTGTGTTCTACACAGCACCCAGATTTGTGTCTGACAGGATGAAGTGCCATGGTTCATTGGACAGCTGAGGCACAACCAGTTGACTGGAGTTGAGCAATAGCACTGCCTTAATCTCTGCCAGAAAATGTGAAGGTAACAGAAAAAACAAAACAAAAATATGCTCACAAGCCTTTTAACTCCTTTTGACACTGATTCTTTTTCTTCAAGAAACTATGCCAGGCGTGGAAGACCATGGCTTCTGAAACTTTCAGCTCTCAACAACACTCTTCCCCTTTAGTCTTTGGGGTCAGCGGCCAGGGCACAACAGGCATGGCCTAAATCCCTGCCTCAAAGGGCGGTTTTCTCCTGCAAATTAATTAGCACAATGTTAGAAGCAGAACATGGGTGCATGACTTTTTTGCAGTACAACTTCCAGAATCGCACAGCTAGGAAGGGTTTTTGAGAGTTGAAATTAAATCACTTCCAAGTTCTCATTCTAATGACTCCGTTACCAGCCATGTAATGCTGTCTGCTCGTCAAACAGGACTGGTAAAGGATTGTTCCCTTTGACCCTGGTCTTGCTCGAGACCTGGTCTGCCAACACGAAACAGCAATGCCTCAGTACAATTGGAGAACATTGTTGTTATAGCATAATTTTATTGTGATTAAAATATGTATGATCCAGTCAAAACTCATTTTTTCCTCAGTGAATTCTGTGTACATTAAGCCCAGTGACATCTTGTTCTCTGAGGTGAAGGACACAGTAGCATTCTTTCCTCCCCAGTTTTCTCCTCAGAAAGCAAATGGGCTGACATTTGAACCTAATTTTCACCCTGGCAGATGATATTTATTTATATTATTTATATGCCACCCTTCTCTCCATAAGGAACCGAAGACAGCACACAGTAATTAAAAACTGTATAATTCTCATAAAAATGGAGGTGTGGGAGAATCTCTGAATTGTTTTTAAAGGGGGTCCTTCCTACAGCTCTCCCTCATAATCCCTTCCAGAATAAAAATGCTTGCATTTTTGCACACCAACAACCAGCGGGACTTAAGCCCCGCCTCTACCTCCTTTCTTGATTGGCTACCTGGCTGAGCCCAGGGAGAGACAGACACAAAACAGTCACTGCTGGGCAGGGCACATGTTACCTCATGATTCCTTTGCTTCCCCACAAATATTCCTGTGCTGAGGACAAGAAAATTATGGGTTTTGTAGCACAGGGGGCTTTTCATAGGCCACAAAAACAGCAGCAGAGGGAGAGAGAGTAACAAGGAGCACCCTTTCCCTGACTTTTTAAACAGATTACACACCTTTCCCATTATTCCCTCTTTTCAGCTTTGTAATGGCCTTTTCTAGAAAGATAGATTGGTCTTTATTCACTTTATTGGAACAACACCAACAGTCCCTCAGGGAAGCAGCAAAGGAACCTCTTTCTGACAATCACAGTTGCGAGATATCCAGGTAAAGGCAGAAAGATGTGCATTAAACAGCAAGTAGAACTTGGCCCACTAAGAGCAGTCCAGAAACACGGACACTTCCTATTAGTACTGTAATAGATAACATGGAATTGCATGCAGATTGGCTGCTGGCACTGATGCCCACACTTCCTTGCACCCTGAAATTTCCACTCACTTGCCTCACATTCCACATTTTGATCAAGCAGTCGTATGTGAGTTTGTGCATATAATTACCCCTCCCCACCTGCCTTACAAATCTGTGGGGCATGCTTTGGGTGCCCAGTTCAGAAACACAGATGTGGGATTTCTGTTCTCCCATCATGTAATTCATAACTCTTGCCCAGAAATTAGGAATATGCAACCACTCCCTGATCAAAATGCATGAAGCCAATGGGTAAATTAGTTTTGCTATGCAGAAGTGTACTTCAGGCTTAAAAAAATAACTCAAACACACAACAAAGAATTTGGAGAACAGAAACTATTTTTGTTGTTTAGGTAATCCCACGAAGTCTGGACAAACTGGGCCTTTATAAATCAGTCTAGAATCCCTATTAATTTAATCAAAACAGTAGGCAAATACCAGTGTGAAGGATTTCCCCCTTAAAAATGTAGTCACCAGCAATGAGAGGCATTTGCAACTTTGCTTCAGGCACATCCTAACTTCCCAGTTCCAGGTGTCACATGAATACAGTCACAATTATCACCAGAGGGCTGGGGCATAAACTCACATGTTGTGAGAATATGGAAATTGCATTGTAACTGACATTCCTGTTCTACCACCTAAGGGCTGAGGAACCCACATCAGGAAGGGCTCAGAGGTACTATAACATATGCCTAAGGCATGGGTGGGCAAAATGCAGTCGTCAGATATGGATGATGGGCTGCAACTTCCAGCACTAGTCAACCTATCCACTGTTGCAACACACTGGGAACGAGACAAAGGCACCAACTGATTTGGTTTGAAGTGAGAAAATTCAACAGCCCAGCAGCCAATCACAAAGCCTCACTGAATAGTAATTTTCTAACCTCTGAAGCTACACATATTTACAAATAAGTACAGTGGACCCTTGTAAAACAAACGGTTTGTATAACATAAAATCTGTACAACATAAAAAATTCTGGAGAGAGGGGAAATTTGCTTAACAGAATAGTCTATGGGGCGACTCCGTACAACATAAAAATGGTCACGATTAGGGATTAATCTGTTTTCAATGCATTCCTATGGGAAATTTGTATAAAGGAAAATTTGCATAACATAATTTCATTTGGAACAAATTAATTCCTTTATACAAAGTACCACTGTATTTCCATTATGTAGTTGTTTTGTTTCTTCTTGTTTGTTTTTTAGGGATGCTGCATTTAGTAAAATTGGTGGGAATGTGTGTGTCAAGGTTCCTACCAGTGGTTTTTAATGTTGTTAAACATTCTTTGTTGATATTATATCTCATGATGTTTCGAATTGTGGCTATCGTGCTGCTTTAGTTTACTGTGAGCCACCTTGAGTTCTAGGGGTGGGTGAGAGACATTTATAACATTAACAATAACAGTGTAATTTTAATCAACAAGTCAACTACAACACTGACTGTGAAACTGTACTATCTTCAAATTCTACCAAAAATAAATAGTAGTACTTTTTTGATGTGTATAAAGTTTGCCATTTTAATACTGCAGTACCTACTTAAGCAAACTGTTTTCCAAAGTTAATTTCAAATATTTTTTATCTATGTTTATATACCAGGTTTGCCAACACACACACTTTCTCTCAAGGATTAATTCTGTAACTGGATTTAATTCATGTTGTGAAATAATGATTTAAGTGCATTTCTGTTTCTGTTGCCAAAAACAAAGAAAGAATGCTCATGCTGTGACTTGTTGGAAACGAGCTGACAGGCCTTTTCCTTGTGTGATACATCTGTAGTTCCTTGCTGTTCCCAGCTTAAATTTCTCTGTAATTAATGTTGAGAGCTTTTTAAGTTGGCATGTTTGACCATTAATGCATCTTTTTCTTCTTAAGGGTTACTTCATCTTTAAGAAGTGGGAGCTGAAATGAAAGAAGAACATATGTGGTTTGTTCCAAAGAGCATGCCATTCAAATCCTTCCCTTTCTCTTTTAAAGCACTTTCAACTTCTGTTGGTTTTAAACCTCAGGCATTAAGCCTGGATGTGAAAACTGAATTTATCATTTGGCATCGTTTACTTACCCACACAAAACAGTAGGAAAATTCAATACCCATTGAGTCATAAATGATCATTGTAACTGCAGGGACTGGAGGAACCAGAAATAACTTGGTAAAAAAATAATCAATAGAAGTTATAGCAAACTTATAGTTCCAACAAACCCCTTTTTGATAACTTTATCCATCAAATTATATTTAAAAAGTTTTCAGTCTCAAGTATAAGGAATTTCCAAAGTAAACATATCTAGAAAGTAGGGATTAGCTATGCATGCCCTATAGTACTGTATATGCTTCTGATTCTGAGGATTTCCTACTTTAAAAGACATGAGTAATATACAGTCATCTTCAAAAAGAAACCAGTAGTTTCTTAAAAGGGAGGAAGCACATTGTAAGTGTCTGAGGTTCACTGTGATATATTCCATAAATGTGCTCCTATTTAGAAAAGGGCCATATTCTTTTCCATAACTGAATGTGATTTTTAGTTGTTTAGTTTATATCCTAAGAATCTCACAAGTGGTTCGGCATGGTAAAAGCAGGTTTGGACTTCTGTTCTTTGAACTGAAGCCAAACTTCTCTCCAACCCACCATCTTCATTCACATATGAAACCCAAACATATCTATCTATCTATCTATCTATCTATCTATCTATCTATCTATCTAT
>JAHTLZ010000129.1:94787540-94813215 GCA_023846285.1 Phrynocephalus versicolor
AGAAAGAAAGAAAGAAAGAAAGAAAGAAAGAAAGAAAGAAAGAAAGATCAATCTGACTGGAACAAATTTAAACCATGCATTTTGGCTAAACAAAAAAACCACAATTATCTATTCAAAAAAGACAACCCACAATGGGATTCCTTGCATTGGCTATTGCATTGCGTGGACACTGAGTTTTAATTCAAATTCATCTGTGACCAATGTGACATGAATGGCCAGTGCAGTTGCCTCCTAAGTTGATCTGTCACAAAATGGGAAACAGTTTTTAAAACCTCTATGTAACACCTTGAGTTTATTTATTTTTTATTTAGTTTAGAGTATTTTTACCCAATATTCAATGAATGAAAGGTGGAATATCCACATAATGAATAAGAACATTGCACAGAGTGAATTTATTTACCTAACACAATGAGTCTGGGGACAATTTGGTTTAAGAATTAGGAAAAGAAAAAAACTGTTAGCCTTAGCAGATGAGCAAGCAGTAGCATTATGCTTTATGCAATTCCAGACACCAAACAGTTTTGCATCACAAAATGAAAAAACTGTACAGTATTTGCTTTAAATAGACCTTCATAAAACTTTGTCTTATGTCTAATTTCCATTTCACGGTAGTTTGAATTATGAAAAGTACACAGCAGGGCTAAAACAAGAAAAAGTTGACTACTGCTGATGTGCAGTATAGATGAATTCACCTAAACAGGAAATATGTAATTATGATCTAGTTGCTGTACCCATCATTACTCTTTTATATTACAACATTTCAGATGTTTTCCTACATAGGGAACAGGACAGGAAGAAGTTCATTACTAACATAAATACAACTGAATTCCATGGGTATTTTACTAGGGCTAAATACAACAAAATAGATTACGGACTCTCAGGTTTACTGAGAAACTTTTTGCACAGTGTCTTCTGCCACCTTCAGGAAATAAAATGTAATGGATTAAGAAACCAGCTACTTCATATTCTGTATGCTGAAGCCCCAGTATTATACTCCCAGTCAATTAATTTGATATTTTATTTTGATTACATTTACCTACAGCATGTTTGTTTATCATTTTTCAATCTAATATATGTTACTCTAGAAGTAAATACTATATATTTTCAATTTAGGAAAATACTAAAAAAGACTGTTAAAAAGTAACAAACTAATGTAGCTGGTGCAGTTCCCTAAGGGATAATGCATTTCTTTTTCATATATTACAAATAATGATGTATTTCCTAAGGATGTCTATAAATCATAATTTACTTAGCGCCTGAGCAGTGCTTATACAAGCAGTGTCATTTGTGGCACAGAATAGTTGACAACACACAGGAATCACAGCTACTTCCAGAGACAAATCTTCAGTGAACCTTAAAGAATCAACTTGATTGCTATTTCCTTCCCATTACATAACTGTCAATCTTTAGGGGGCCCTCCCCCATGTTCTGCAAATAGTAGACTACAAGGGCAGGAACAAAATCAGCATGTCTACAGTATATCAGCACAATGAGTAGTAGTACACAACTGATGTTACAACATTGCCTACTGGATCCTCACCCCGCAGAAAAAAATATTCTGCATTTAAAATACACCCCTAACACAAAACTAACATATCATGGACACAAGCCAATCAACACAAGGCAATAACTCACTGAAATGCCAAAAGATGGCTCATGGAACAGGTTGGGCAGGACTCATTTTAATATAACATCTGTGTTAAAACTGGGAAAAGGTAAATTTACAGTACATATTGCAGAAATCACATTTCTCCAATTTTACTCAGAAAATGGCTTTGCGTTCAAAATAAATAAAGAGAATTGTATTTCTTCTGTACATAGCAATAACTGATCTCCTGTCACACCAAACTCTGTAAATATAGTCCAAAATCCAGAATTACACATTTAATTGGACAGAATCCTCTTACTTAAATGTAACATCTGAATTGCTACTAGTTAAGGAGTTATCAGTTGTGTTCCTTCTTACATGCCATTCACATGTCCTCTTTATTGTTACTCTGGTATAAAAAGCTCAATAGATCAAATAAAAGTAATAGGGACAAACTCTCACTGTTCTTCTGACAAGGCTAAACAACCGATCAAGACAGATTCCATCCCATGACTGGAGTCACAATCATATCACTGGTGTAACTAGGGAGGGGAGGAAGAGTGCATTTGCCCCAGGGTGTGCAGCAATCTGGGGGTGCCTGGAGAGGGAGCAGGAAGAGGAAGCCATGTGCCATCCCGCCAGCAGTCCTCCTTTTACCCCTTAGTCAGGGAAAAGGAGGAGAGGGAAGCAAGCAATATTTTTTTACCAAGCAGCACCTCCATCGATTGCTCCCCCTCCTCCTTCCCCCCTGCTAAGGCTTGGCGATTGTTAGCCCAGAGAAAGGAGGAGAGGGAAGCAGGCGATGGAGGTGCTGCTTGGATAAAAAATCCCATCGCCTGCTTCCCTCTCCTTCCTTTTCTGGGCTAACAACTGCCAAGCCTTAGCCAGGGGATGAGGAGGAGGGGAAAGGGTGCTACGGAGGTGATGCTTGGGGAAAAAATTGCCTGCTTGGCACTATCCGCACGCTGTGCTGTTTGCACAGGAGAGCCTTAACTGGAGAAGGAGACCCACAAAGAGGGCAAGAGAAGGGAAGAACCTTCTTCCCCTCCCCCACTGTTCCTCCAGGATCTGCCCCCCCTTGCTGGGTGGGTGAGACATGATGGGGGAGAGGAGAGGGTGCAAAATCTGACTTTGTCCTCAGGTGCTCCAAACTCTAGCTACACCACTGAATCACATGTGCCTTAAATGCATTAGAACACTTAGCTTTTCCTGGCCTTTTTTCATAAAGACTTCCTTTAAATTGCACAAATAATACAAACTATCAAAACCAGCAATTGTTATTTCTTTTTTATAACTCTCTGGGTTGATTGATAAAATCACAGGTTTGAAGACTATGTAGGCTTGCAGATGACATCTAATTGTAAAACAAGAAAAATAAGAAGTGACTGTCCTAAATCAGCAACTACATATGGTAAGATAAAGAAACTTTGTTTCCTTTACTATTATAGTCTGCAATAGAGAAATAGATCTCAGTTCTTAAATACAGTACAGTACTCTATAAGGTATACTATTGAAATGTTTTCTCAACAATTTTGAACACACACATACAGTACTGAAATAGCTATAGTAAAGGATTTTGTCCTAAAATTTGTGGAAGTCTGTGGCAACTACATATATTGTATTTCAGATTAATGTCCTTTATATTGAGACAGGACTTAAATGATCATGAGGCATGTTAATCCCATTTTCAGCAATATTTTTATTCTGTGTTTGTTAATACAGCATGACCATCATATCCATGGGAGATCCAAGTTGCTGAAAAACATGGACGACAGCAAATACTATAAGTGTACAGAATATACACTGTACATAGTATGATCTTTTGTCGCCAGTTCTGGTAATGAGATTGTACTGATCGTCCTATAGCCAATATTCCCTTCATGGGCAAGGTGGTTGAGCGGGTTGCCGCCCTGCAGCTCCAGTTGTTCCTGGAGGAGAACTCTGTCTTGGATCCTTTCCAGTCTAGGTTTAGGCCACGTCATGGGACTGAGACCGCCCTGGTCGCACTGCAGGATGACCTGTTGAGGAGGGCTGACAGGGGTTGCTCTACCCTGCTGGTCATTCTCGACCTATCAGCGGCCTTTGATACCGTCGACCATGGTATCCTGCTGGGCCGGCTCTCTGAGGTGGGGATTTGGGGTCTAGCCTTTCTTGAGGGCCGTACTCAGCGTGTGAGCTTGGGGGGTGATCTGTCGTCTCCCTGGACACTCTCTTGTGGGGTGCCTCAGAGAGTGCTCTTTAACATCTATATGAGGCCGCTGGCTGAGGTCATCCATAGTTTTGGAGCTTGCTGTCATCAGTACGCTGATGACACGCAGCTCTATCTCTCCTACTCCACCTCTGCAGTGGAGGCTGTCTAGACCCTTGATCGCTGCCTGGCTGCAGTACTGGAGTGGACCAAGGCTAACAGGCTCAAACTCAATCCCGGGAAGACTGAGGTCCTGTTCTTCGGGGGTGGCCCGGATGGGTACAGTGGCCCTCTTCCCAGTCTGGGTGGGTCCACCCTCCAGCTGGCTGACAGAGTGAGGAGTCCGGGTGTCGTCCTGGATCCAGATCTGTCTCTGGAGTCCCAGGTGGCCGCCGTGACCAGGTCGGCCTTTTACCATCTTAGGCTAATTGCCCAGATCCGCCCTTACCTTGATGGGAACTCTCTGAGGACGGTGGTGCAGGTGCTGGTTATGTCGAGGATAGAGTATTGCAACGCTCTCTACACGGGGCTCCCCTTGAACCTTGTTCGGTGACTGCAGCAGGTGCAGAATGTGGCAGCCAGGTTGGTGGTTGGTGCGGGCAGGTTTGACCGCATCACCCCCATTCTGGCTCGTCTGCACTGGTTGCCCGTTGCCTCCTGAATAAGGTTCAAGGTGTTGGTTTTGGTTTACAAAACCCTCCATGGCCTGGGTCCTGACTATCTGGCAGAGCGTATCTCCCTACGATCAGATTTGGGCCGACCCACCCGGTCTTCTATGGCTCTCTCACTCCGGGTGGCCACCCCCAGGGAGGCCCAAAGAGTAGCAACTCGTAAACAGGCCTTCTCAGTGGCCAGCCCGGCACTTTGGAACAAATTACCGAGCGAGATTCACCAGGCTCCTTCTTTGGCATCCTTTTAAAAAGCCATTAAAACCTGGCTGTTTAGGGATGCCTTTGGCAATCACTAGGGTTTGTATCACTTTTTTTTTCCACGTCTATTATTAGTCTAATGCCTCCTGCCAATTACCTTTTTGCTTGCTCCTATTGTTCTCATGTTTTAATCCTTTTATAATTTTGTGTGAACCGACCAGAGTTCCCTTTCGGAAATTGGCACGGTATATAAGTGTATAAACAAACAAACAAACAAACAAACAAACAAACCATATTTCTGTAGCGGAAGCACTATATAGCATGGCCTCTGGCTCCCTCTAGTAGCTTCATCTTTAATACAGATACTTCTAGGATGTTTCTATTAATATTTTCAGACCATGGAATGAATCAGTAGATACCAATACCAATTCTGGGAATAAGGGAGTCCTGCTGTATTTCATTATGCAGCTAAGGAGATCTGACTGCACAACCAGACTTACTAGACATGCATCACTGTCAAGAACCAGAGACATCCAAAGACCTACATCTAGAACTGCATTTGGGCATGGCTGATGACTGTATGCCCTGTACTCCTTGCAGTGATTTGCTTATCTGATTGGACCCCTTTATCTTCATTTTGGAATAACTAATGATAGATAGATAGATAGAGAGAGAGAGAGATAGATAGATAGAGAGATAGATAGAGAGATAGATAGATGATGGTAACTAAGTCTGGGGTATATTTGCAGTGAAAACATTTTAATCTAGGAAATAAAGTTTTCCTTGCAATATGATCAATGCTCGGGTACAGAACAAGGTAGAATATGAGTCTGTGGATGACCTGATATCTTTTCAGACTTAGACAGGACACTTATAATTGTAGCAAGGGACATGTATCTATGAATGCAAAATTTATTTAGTAATACATATGCACAGAGAAACACGCAATACTGTAAAAGGGCTTTGAAAATACAGCTAACATAACAGCATTTTTGGCAGAGTCAATAATACCATGTCTAATTTTATCTTTCAGCTCTATTCCTTAAAATGTTAGCTATTATTTACAAGCTAGTGCAGACAAATACTTATGCAACCAAAAGGTAATAATTATGTGAATGTAATTATAAAACTAAAATATATTAAATATTAAAAAAACCTAAATTGACATGTTATACAGTATTTCATGATCCAATACTTTATGAAGTATTTAAAGTCTTTTATATCCTGCCTTTCTTCTAAAAAGCTCAAGGCGGTCTATACAGTTGTTTTTCCTATGTGCTCACAATCTTGTGAAGTCGATTAGACTGATACAGAGTCATTCAAGTCTTATATTTGAGTTGGAATTAGAGCTTCCTTAGTCTTAGCACAGGATCTCAAGCACTGCTTTATTGCTGTAGACTTTCTGTATTAGAAATACTGTACTGTAAATACTCCCTTTGCTGCTTTTCTATGACATTCAACAACTATCTCCTGAAGAGAGGAAAAAGGTGGAGGCATAGGAGTTTACTGGTGGTTAGCTCAACATTTATGAACATTGAAGTGTTCCATATGTAATATTAGATACATGTAAGACTATTACTGTACTCATTTGTTTTTAAATTATAGTGTTTTATCTTGGCAGAGACATATTTTACACTGATACAATACATTTTGGTAACCAAAGAATTGTGGACAACATTGTTAATGACATTTCCTGCTTGCTCAAGATACCTAGGAGGAGTCTACATATTGTTAAGTATTTTATAATTCATGATCTACAAATATATTTAACACATTAGGAAAATGGCAGAAAATAATAACTTATAATCAAAAAAAGTTCCTGAAAGCATGGAATGACCAATAGGGACTTCCGCTCATCTCTTGGGCAGTACAGTTAATGACAACAACAACAAAACAGTTTGGGCCTTTTTTGTTTGTCTGAGTTCCTTTCCCTAAGATCATCCCACCCACTCTGCCCAAGTTATAATGCTACGGGGGGGAAGCCTGGAAATGCCAACCAGGCCTTCTTGGTGGTGGCTGTTACACTGTAAAATGCCCAGCCAGCAGAGTGTCTGTGAAGATTCTGTCATCCATATGAGGTTATTGCGAAGTTGATCCAATGCCATGGCAACTAGACTTCTTTTCTTGTTAGACTGAAACATTTTGCTACGCATCCAAATAGCTTATTCAGTTTGAGGAAGGTTGATAGGCTTCCTAGCAAGGAAGGTTTGTAGCCTCTCCTACCAACCTTCCTCAGACTGAAGAAGCTACTTGGATGAGTAGCAAAATGTTTCAGTCTAACAAGAAAAGTTCAGTTGCCATGACTCAACTTCTGAATTGCCAGTTGATGTATGCTAGGCCCCATTTTTCCTAGCATTTAGATTTTTTTTAAAAATGCTTTTAGATAATCTTTTGAACACATCCTTCCTGTATGATAGCTTATTGCAGGCCTGTCCAACAGGTAGACCGGGGGCTACCAGTAGCAAGTGAAGGGTTCAAAAAAAAATGTGAGGGGTTAAGTTCTCCACCTCTACCTCCCCCACCACTGCCCCAGCAAAGCTCTGGGTCTGCCAGTCCACTGTCTCAGCTGAGCGGGGCAGTTCAAGGGCCATGACACAGTCCCCTGCTCTCCCTACTGGCTAGATTATTGGTGTGCCACTGTCTCGTGACCAATTGAGTTTTTGGTGCAGAGCGGAGGAAGGGGAGTGGAGGGGACAGCAAGGGGCGGATCATGGGCGTGCCCACCTCCTTTGCGTAGTGACGTCACCATCTTCTCCCCCCCCCCTGTGTGAAGACACTTGGATCTGTCTGATTTTTTTTCATGTAGCAACTACAGAATAATGCATTTCATCCTGTAAACTATGTAATGCTTGAATTGGCACTTTATTTTCTTCAGCTATCTACCAGCAAAGGCTGTATTGCTGGTAATTTAAGTTATATTGAAGAAGATGGTACAAAAGTCATTTGTACCTTCAGCACAACAGTACGTATTAGCAAATTATTTTGTTATTCACTTATGTTATTTATTTTATAATTTCAAATACAATATATAATTGTGGTTGTGCAATTCAAGAAATGAAGACCTTAGAGATAGTTAATTGATTTAACATTAGTTAAGATAATCTATCCAATATATTAGATAAATTAATAGTTAGATAATTATAGATACCATACATTAGGTGAATTGTGAGTACGTATTACAACAGTTCCTTAGGGGAAATTTGGATTCATCTGTTTCAAAGTGAGTTTTAAATTCTTTGATACTACCTCTGCTTTGAACAACAAATTATCTTCTCTGCATTTTCCTATCTTCAACGCCTCTCTGTTGCTTTGGAAACTGTGTTTCACATAGTAATATCTAAAATCTACATATTATTTTTCAATATTTACAATAAAGGATATGGCCTTTAATATATGTTGAAGTGAAGTCTGCATATAATTTAATTAGACTGACTTATACAGTGTAATTAAAGTTAACTTTCAGTTACAGAAAACTACAACAATATTAATTGGTTATATTCAGACATAACAACCACTAAATCATGGAGCAGTGTTCCGTGAAATAGCAGACATGCATCTTGTGCTTACTTAGGGCATTTATACACGACCCCTAAACTCCGCAGCAAATGGCTGCAAGCTCCGGAGCTTACAATTGTTTCCCCACCAGCTCCGGAGCTTACAGAAAATTAAGTGCGACCACACCCCCATAAGCGCGTCCCAGCACACTTTTCTTGTACCTGCTCTTCCCCGGTGAAAATTGCTTGATGCGGTGTAAGGATAGTGAGTGCAGGACTCTCCTCGCTTCTGTTTGTTGTTGTTTTGGCTCCCGCCCCTTTAAGAGCTACTTTACGGAGACAGGAATGTTGCCGGGGCAAGAACGGAGGCAGAACGGGAGGTGAGCCACGATCTTTTCTTCCTTTTTTTTCTCCCTCCCCTCACGCAGCCAGCAGCCAGGGTGGGGACACAGGAAGAGCGACAAGCCCCTAAGATCTCTGGTCCGAATTTAAGGGACCAGTGGATCTTAGGGGTCGTGTAAAAGCGCCCTTAGTCTTGCCTCATCATCCTTGGTGCCTGACGACAGCAAGTTAGAAGCTTCCTGTCCTGGTTTGTAGAAAACCATTGATTTCCTAATTCACTCAACCAGGTAAACAATGACATACAGTATTTGCTTTTGTTCTGCTGATAGGTTTGAGTTGTGCAAATAATAGATTCCAATTAATAGGAATGGAAGTTTCTAAAAAGGAAAGGGAAAGATAAAGAAAAATGAATGAAGACTTCCAAAGAATAGCGAGGAGAGACAGGATGACCTTCTTGAATGAACAATCCAAAGAAATAGAGGAAATTAATAGAAAAGCAAAAACCAGAGATCTATTCAAGAAAATTGGAGATATTAAAGGGGCATTTTGGGCAAAGATGGGTATGATAAAGGACAAAAATGGTAGGGATCTGACAGAAGCAGAAGACATCAAGAAGAGATGGCAAGAATACACAGAGGAATTATATTAGAAAGATCTGGCTTTCCCTGATAACCAAGATACATTAGTGTAGTTGCTGACCTGGAGCCAGACATCCTGGAAAGCAAAGTCAACTGTGCCTTAAAAGCATTGCAAACAACAAGGCCAGTGTGGTGATGGCATTCCAGTTGAACTATTTAAAATCTTAAAAGAGGATACTGTTAAATGGCTACACGTAACATGTCAACAAATTTGGAAAACTCCGCAGTGGCCAGAAGACTGGAAAAGATTGGTCTACATCCCAATCTCATAGAAGGGCAATGCCAAAGAATGCCCCAACTATTGTACAATTGCACTCATTTCACATGCTAGCAAGGTTATGTTCTAAATTCTACAAGGGAGGCTTCCCAGAAGTGCAAGCTAGGTTTCAAAGGGGCAGAGCAACTAGAGATCAAATTGCCAACATATGCTGGATTATGGAGAAAGCTAGAGAGTTCCAGAAAAAACATCTACTTCTGCTTCATTGACTATGCCAAAACCTTTCACTGTGTGGACCACAACAAACTGTGGAAAGTTCTTAAAGAAATGGGAGTGCCTGACCACCCTATATGTCTGCTAAGAAATCTATATGTGGGACAAGCAGCAACAGTCAGAACTGGATATGGAACAACTGACTGGTTTAAAATTGGGAAACAAGTATGACAAGGCTTCATACTGTCACTTTGCCTACTTAACTTATATGCAGAGAGGCAGGACTGGATGAATCACAAGTAGAGATGGGCACAAACCGAAAAAAATGGCGATTCGTTTCGGTTTGGTTCATTTTCTACTTCGGTTCATTTCGTTAATTACGAATTGAATTTTTAGAAAAAAATTCATTTCGTAATTCATTTTATTTCGGGTTCATTTTCTTTTCTCTTTTTCTTTTTTGAACCCCACCGGGGTTCTATATCTTGAGATATAGAAACATTTCACTGCCCATCCAAACAGAAGTCCAGTTGCCATGACTCAACTGAAAGACATTAACCAAGGCATATCAGGTAAAGTCTATAAATACGTCAAGTATTACTGTAGAATACTATTTTAAAACCTAAAGATTTTAGGTCTCTTATTTCTGTTTCTTATTAACCAATTATTTTAAACTATTTTCTCTATTTCTAATAGCACTTTACTTCTTGTTTTAGGCAGCAGTACCATCTAATGTTGAAGGAATGAGAAGTATCCTTTAAGTGAAACAACTACTTGTAGATCAGGAGACATTTTAAAGTCAGAGACTAAAGCATAATTTATTATGCTTTTTCTCAGGGCAGGAAGCGGAACAGATACAGTGGTTACTCATACATTAATAAAAAATTAAACTCTCCAGTATTCAAAGCTTTATGTGGTGATGTGGAATTCCAATAGTGTGTTTTCCTGATCCTTAAAACTATAGATTTGAAAACAGATGCAAAATTTATTCTAATTGTAGAAAAAGATGCAACCTTTCAGCGACTGCTAGATGATGATTTCTGCAATCAAATGGCACCCTGCATAATGATTACAGTATAAAGCTAATATTTTGACTGATTTGAACATTCTTAAATGACAGTGATTGTATTCACTTCCACTGTTTATTCCTGGTTTTAGCACCAGAACTGTCTTGGTTGCCTTATGAAGAGACACGGATAAAATAACTTAATATCTCTGGACCTTTTGTGATTTTCTGGACCATTACCCATGATATCCTTTTGGCAGGTCCTCTGAGGCAAGAGGTGTAGATACAGTGGTTTTGCAGACATCCATGCCATTATTTCCAGAATATGATGTTCATGGGTTTCTTTGTTTTCATTTTTATGCTATTACTGTATTTCCAAAGAGACCAAGAACATCATTGACTGTTTTCTATAGCCAGTGAGAGACCTTTCTATTCTTTATACACTATTTCCTTTTACTCTGTTATTTTTTACAGTGATGTTAGCCATTTGAATTTTGAAAACCCATTTAATGATATCTGCATGCTAATCTATTTATTTAAACAGATTTTTAAGCCAGAACTCTTTGATCCAGCACCTGCTCTATCTACCCTGTTGATAGAACAGGCTTGGAGCAATTATTGTATGAATGGAAAGATTGCTTTAAGGAAGCTCATTCTCAGTGAAGCAAGCCTTTCCAACATGATCAGATGCAATTCTTTTCACTTTATCATATCATAATAAGTACTCTAGAACGTGGGAGGAAATGGCTTCTGAACATACATTAGGATCACTATTTTTATTAAAACTATAAGCAGATACAGTAGTATTCTTTTCAGGTTACGTTGCACAATGCTTTCTAAAAATAAATTCAAAAGCATAGCTAACTATTATAAAACCAACAACCAAACATTATTTTCATAGGGGAAAGGTGTACCAGATGTAAATACAAGATTGCTAGTCAGAAAATTGTGGGATACTTGCTGTGTACCAATCTTTGCACTCATGGATGCTGACCCACATGGTAAGTATGAAGAGCATTTACAGAACTAAACTGCAAGGTATGTTTAATGTAGTTAGTAAAAAAGGAATAAATGGTCTTCTCCAATACAGGTAAACCTCTTTACTCACTAGGATAGACCACTGCAATCTTCTCTATGGGAGGCTGCCCTTGAGGGTGGTTCAGAAGCAAATATAACAGCCAGGGTGGTGGCCCTATCATCAAATTATGATCATATATCACCTGTTCTGATGCACTTCCAATGGCTGCTAGCATGCCTTCAGGCTAAGTTTGAGGTGCTTATGCTGACATTTAAAACCCTACATGGTTTAGGAGCTTGCTATTTGACAGAGTGCCTCTCTCTCAAAATGGCCACCAGTCCCCCCTGCACCTCAGATACTGGGATGTTACAGGTAGCCAACCTGAGGGAGACCCAGAAAGCAATAATGCAAGTCTGAGCCTTCCCTGTAGCGGATTCATCTTTATGAACCCTCTTTAGCTTCAAAAAACAAGTCAGAACATGGCTGTCCACACAGACCTTCCAGGACCTACACACACACACACACACACACTTAATTATATCAAAACTGCATTCCCTTGAGATAACATGCAGGCAATGAACAGGACTACAATACTGTAATTCCATACTAACTCACTTTTTCTTAAGAACTTTATGAAAGAGAAAAAATAATGAAAGCTGCCATGGAGTGATAATGATAATCACCAACACTCACCTCTTCAACATATCCTTATGCATGCTCTTACCTATCCAGAAATAAAACTGGTGCCATAAGCCCCACCTGGTGTACAGGCTGCTGGTACTACATGATTGTCTAGTTTCAAAAGATTTGAACTGTACCATACAGTCTAAGGGCAGAGCTGGAATTTATCTGGGAATAAGGGAGTCCTTAACTTTGCATTTGTCTTGTAATGCAGTACAGATTAGAATTCATCTCCAAATCTGGATTCTGGAACATAAAATGAAGTCAGATAGAGGGTGAGAAACTAGCACACTTAGAAAAACATTAATTGTCCCACTCTTTCACATCTTTATTCTCTGCCACAAGTAGCTCTTTTCCTCATATTCTAATTGCATGTAGTAAAAAGTCAAATAAATCACGGAATACAGTTTGCTTTACTAACATAATGTCTAGTACTGTACAGTATTGCCTTAACAAAAATTGTGGGAAAGAAGCAATGGTTTTCCCTCTGCCACTGTGACAAAACTCAGATTTGTAATATTTGTGATAATGTTGGAATCTTGATTGATTTATCATAATTATATGTTGCTAACTCAATTCTAATTTATAGTGACCTTTTCCAGAGTTTCTAGGAAGAGAATACTCAGAAGTGTTCTACTAATCTCTTTATCCAGGGAGTGCCCTGTTATTGTGCAGCTTGCCCAAGGTTATACAGGCTGAGATTTGTCCTGGGAAACATAATGGGAACTGAACTCCCAGTCATATCTAACTCACTGAGCTATCTAGTCAAATTACAGAATTAAGATTTAAAGTCTTTAAAAAACTTACCATTCATTATATTTTGCTAAGTGGTTTAATTTCATTATCTTTGATACTTTGTACTAGGTATTGAAATAATGTGTATCTACAAATATGGTTCTATGGTAAGTTTTTCCTCAACTTTAAAATCATAATTTGGTCACCCTTTGGTGGCCTAGGTAAAATGTAAATACTACTCTTTGTTTATTGGAGATGATATATTATACCTCTGTTTGATTAAGAAGTGGGGCATAACATTTGGGCTTGTAATTTAAAATATCAGGTCAGAGTTTAGCAGTGATGAAAAATCTGAATTCTATTCTAGAATATAAGGAGAAAGAATTGAAAATATTACTAGGGAGAAGAAAGAAATGCTTTACTAGGTGTTAATAATGACTGCAAGCATTGTGGCATGAAAAAAAACCTAGCCCTGCAATCACATAAACAGACAGAGAGGAATACAAAACTAGGGGTAGGAGTCATGAAAGAAGCTTTATCTCATTCACAACAGACTAAATCTCAGTGGTGGATGGATCACATCTCGTAATTCAAAAACTGTGGTGGGTGAACAACGTAACACGATAGGAAATAAGTAAGTTGAGATTTAAAACTAATGAAAAGCTTCCATGGATAAAATCACAAAGCTGATTGATGGAGAAATCCGATATGCTTAGACAAAAGAAAAAGAATGACAAGAGCAAAAACAAGTAATAAAATTAGGATACTATACCACTGTAACTTGAGATAGAATGGGAAAACTTCTAAACATTGAAAATCTACAATCTCTATTTTAAACAAAAATGCACAAATTCTTCAAATCATATAGCCTGTAAGATGATAAATAATTTTTATCCATTTAATTCTTCTTTACATTACATTATAACTTCTTCCTCCAGCACGTGTCTTCATTTATTCCTAATACTTGAATCTAATTTATAGAATTTCTTATATAATGCTTGTGGAACATGTTTGTACTCCCTAGACAGAAATAGATGCAGGTTATTTAAATCCTGTTTCATTTTTCTGATCCACAAGATAAATACACTACACCTTTATCCTAATCTACCCACTATTTTCCATTACAAAGCAGAGACAATCCTTGACATCATGGTATGGTTCTACACTGGGATGCGAGGGGGTTGTCCTTCTCTGTTTACTTACCTTCCAGTTGCGAGGAACAACATATATTAAGTGAAACTATCTATTTGGAAACAAATACAGGACAACAGGCATGTCCAAAGTTCAGCCCTCCAGATGTTTTGGACCACAACTCCCAAGGTCCTTTGTCATTGGCAATACAGGCTTGGAATTCTGGGAGTTGTGGTCCAAAACATCAGGAGGGCCGAACTTTGGACATGCCTGCAGTACAAAATTACATTTACTGTCAGTGTGCATGTCAGTGGCAATGGAAACATTTGCATAGTAGCTAGTGGAAAAGAGAATATTTTTTCCTATCCTTGCCAATTACTTTTCCTTGACATACTTGGCCCCCAAAGAGATAATTTCCCCTAGAGAAACAGACATATATCTAACCCCTGATTTGTGGAAATGCAGCTGGTGAAAAGGCTGCAGAGGAAAAGTGGCAGCTAGAAGAATTATGAATATCCGATACCTAACCTTCTCCTCTAGAAAATGCCTATCCATCACCTCTGAGCACATAAGTGGGGAAAATCAAATGGAATCCCATACCTGCCATATTTGTGATTCTCTCTTTTGCATAAATTCAGTCTTATTACTGCAGAAAGCATGTTTATAATTTGGCCCTTGATTTCTTTCTGTTTTTCTCAGATTTATTTAAAAGGTGCTAGTGCATACATGAACAAAGTGGGCAAATCTATCTGTAGCAAAGTTTAAAAATCCGCAGGAATTTTTAGGAAGCCCAGGGCTCAGTCAACACCATTTACTAGAGTAGAAAGAAAACATGGTTCATCTAATATTTATTCCAGTACCAGCAACTGCTATCCTTTTTTTTAATGCAAAACATCCAAAAATTTGAACTTCATGACTCTGATTGAAATCCTTCTTTTATATTAAAGTTCAGTCTAATAAATGCAAATGTAAGCAGTACTGAGCACAATGGCTTCTATTTCATCTTTCAGTCTATGTCATTTGATTCCCACCGCCTCACAGTTCCAGCTATAAGATGGCTTGGTCTCCTTCCATCTGATTTCAACAGGTTAGATTTTTATAATTATAAATATGTTATCACTTCACATGTACATATGTAACCCAGCCCATTTGCTAACTTCCCCAACTTTTTCCTTTGTCCTCCTCCTACTGAAGTTGTCACCCTTCTATTATAACAATAAGACTGGTGCGCATGTGCTTCCACTGGGCTGGTGGAAGCCATTCAAAAGGATTTCAGCAGCACCAGCAGTTACTGTTGTTGAGGAGGAATATATTTTTGTGAGTTTTTTGGGCTGTTAGGCTGTGTTCTGGAAGTTTTTCTTCCTGATGTTTTGCCAGACTCTGTGGCCGGCATCTTCAGAGGGCAAGGACCTCAGGGAACTAGGAGTTCTCTCTGTGCTCTGGGGTATATAGTGGGTGAGGCTGTGGGGTTTTAAAGTTGTGGGAAAGAGGAACCTTGTCCTATGCAGGAGACTAGGTGTTAGTCATTGTATTGTGATTGAGGGATGAAGAAGTTTCACTACAATTGGCAGTGGCAGCGAACCTTCTCTGCACTTGATTGGTGTTGTTAGCTGTTCTATTGTGTGAACTGATCATTGGTGCTTGTGGCATTGAGAATCATTGAACTTTGATCTTTGGCAGGTTGTAGTTTTCAGTACTTTCACACACCCATCAACTGCAGAGAAGGATCATTGCCACCCCTGATTGCAATACAATGACTAACACCTATTCTCTTGCATAGGAATGTATTTCAGAAATGAAGAATTCCAAGGGTCATTTAGCGTCTTTCAGCAATGTGCCACCTACCAAAATTAATTTTAAAAGGGGAGGGGGGAACATGGAGCTGAAACATGATATTCCGTACCCTCCTATGTTCAGAGAAGAACATGAATTCAGATGGCTCTTCATATGTTCTTATGTTAAGAAAGAATGGTTTCTTACAGCCAAAAGTGTCAGACAAGGGTGCATTTTATCGCTTTATCTGTTCAAACAGTACACAGAACATATCATATGGAAAGCTGACCGAGATTAGGATGAATGAGGAATCTTAGAAGGGGAAGATCATTAATTTAAGATGAGCAGATGACACCATCTTACTAGCAGAAACAGCAATGACATGAAAGTTAAAGAAGGAAGTGCCAAAGCAGGGCTAATGCTGAACATAAATATGACAAATATCATGATTACAGATTATTCTAACGTTTTGCAATGATATAATAAAAATAGCTTTTAAATAACTAGGTGTGTTTGTGTGGGAGGGGGAGTCAGAATAACTTTTCTGCCTTTCAGGTTGAATATACCTAAAAATGCATTGATTCCATTGACTAAACAAGATGAAAGTAAACTGGCCAGTTTGCAGATGAGACCTTATATAACTTACCAACCAGGATGGAAAACAGAAGTATGTATGAATATTGCTTATTAATTATAAGCAGCTTGAACAAATTTATTTTTCTTCTACTGGTGTTGTGAACAGAGAAGTGGTTGATTAAGGGTTTGTCTAGATAAGGAGGCTTATCCCAGGTTAATTCCGTCAATTTGAAATTTCCTATGGGAGTTAAATAACTGTGGTAGTCACATGGAAGTCTTAATTATCCCAGCCAATTACATTTCACATCACTACAGTTGTCAGTGCAATTACCAACATTCTCTTTCTATTGAGTTGTTTCAGCGAACAAGGACATGGATCATTTGCATTTTTCATCTTCCTTCATTCACACCCCTTTTACTTACTCCCTATGAGTTGCCTCAGATTGATAATCCAATAGTTTTGAGCCGACTGAAATCCACAGGGTTCCTCATGGTTCCTGTGAATGTACACACATGGTTTCTTCTGTGCCTGCATAGAGCCTCTTGGCATCTTCTAAAGCAGTGATGGCAAATCTTTTAGAGACTGAGTGGCCAAACTACGATGGAAAAACCCACCTATTTTTCACAAAGTGCCAATACAGCCATTTAACCTGAATACAGTGGTACCCCGGGTTCAAATACTTCGACTGCTACCCTTTGGGAAAGCAAGGATCGAAGAGCAGGCTTTGGAATTTCCCGCAGCCACAGGACCCTTGCTGTGGCCGGGGAAAATTCAAAATTCTGCTCTTCAGCCCTTGCTTTACCAAAGGGTAGCCTGCGGTGCTACCCTTTGGGAAAGCAAAGTTTGAAGAGCAGCCTTTTGAATTTCCCATGGTCACTGCACCATCACTGTGGCTGTGGGAAATTCAAAAACCTGATCTTCAATCCTTGCTTTCCCAAAGAGTAGCTTGCCAGGCAAGGGGGGCAGCAATTTGTGGGCTCCTTCATAGCCCCAGTTTATTCTCCAGCCACACTGTTTTTGGGATGTCCAGAGTGGTGTGGCTAGAGAGTAGACTGGGGCTACGAACAAGCCCACAAGCCACTGCCTCCCCTTCACCCAGCTCTCTGCACAGAGCACAGTGGTGTGCTCCGATCGGAGGGGGAAGTGCTGTGGCTGTGAGGAGGCGATGTTGTGTGCCCACAGAAAGGGCTCTGAGTGCCACCTTTGGCATCCGTGCCGTAGATTTGCCAACACTATTCTAGAGCAGGCCTGCCCAACAGGTAGACCACGGGCTACTGGTAGCCCACGAAGGGTTCAAAAGTAGCCCGACAGCCACCAGTAAAAAAGTGAGGGGATAAGCCTTCCACACCTCCCTCCCCCATCCCAAGGACCACCACTGCCCCAGCAAAGTTCTGGGTCTGCCAGCCCACTGTCTCAGCTGAACAGGGCAGTTCAAGGGCCATGGCGTGGTCCCCTGTTCCCCCCACTGGCCAGATGATCAAGCGGGTGCAAGGGAAGCGTGTGCATGATCAGCCTTCCCATAGGAATGCATTGAAAATCAATCCGTTCCAGAGGGAACAGATTTCAATGCATTCCTATGGGAAACCACTGCTCTACTTACATTTTTTTTTTACTTACGAGCATGTGCTTGGAATTGATAAAATTTGTAAGTAGAGGTATTAGGGTAGTAGCCCTCGGGAACTTTGGGCCAGAAAAAAGTAGACCTCGGCCTGTTCAAAGTTGGACAGCCCTGTTCTAGAGCTTTATGCCTGTTCACCTGAGGCCTCCTCCTCCCTGTGTGCACACTCTACGCAATGATTATAGTAACTCTGTTCCTTTTTGCTACTGCTAGTCACATCTCAACCATATCTTCAGTTACCTTAAAAAAATTCTCTTCAAGAAGAAGAGTTACAGGTAGGTAGCTTCTCTTTCCATGTGCATTACCTGTCCCCTAGAGTCAAAGATTATTCTTGGTCTACAATTAACAAATAGAGTTTTTTGTTTTTGCAGTCCAAGTTATTTTTAAAACAAGAACTCTTGCCTTTATGTTGTGGTCTCTTAATGCTGTTACATCACTGTATACAGTATTCTGCATAGTCTCGATTTCAACTGAAATTTACTTTTTTGTCCTTTGCAGCTAGATATTATAGCAACACATAAAATGAAGGCTGAAATCCAGGCTTTGACCTCATTTTCATCTGATTACCTTTCCAGAGTGTATTTGCCAAACAAGCTGCAGTTTGGTGGGTGGATATGAACGTTCAGACAAACTTTCAAAGTTTCATGAAAGAAATTAGGTTAAGAATTGTTAAGACAGTACTTATAATTTGCAAATCATTCTACATGAAAGTATAAAGAGATATTTACAGTTTGAATTTTAAAAATGAGTTAGCAGATTAGTTTTCAGGTTTGATTCTTCCCAAGTTGGAGGGAAATGTTATTTACTTATTTGCCTGTATCTTATTTCACAAACACTTAACTGCAAATCAGGAGGTGGAGGAGAGAACAGGTTAACATTTGATTCATTCTCATAATTTTAGGTTGTTTTAAAAAGGATAAGAAGTGCTATTAGTGTGTTGGATAGTTTCTCCATCTGTACCCACAACCTGATTTAGATTAACAATGTAAAATTAAAATGATTCAAATTTAAATCCTAGCCTTTTAAAACCATTATTCACGTTATATCAGCCTCTTAACATGTGGATTACAATGTATTTTTTCTAGTTCCATCTTTGTAAAATCCAAAGTACTCAGAAAACAAACATTTTTCTTTAGATGTAATGTAAACAAATCATATTTTATAGCTATACATCTTGAGGTTGCACCTTCAGTAGCTACAACAGTGCTGAGACAGACGTGCTATCCATGAAGCACTTCTGCTGCCATACTGCACAACTCATAGCACGATATACGACCAACTGTGCAACTGAATTGGGCAAATCTGTTGTCAGGTGCAAAACCTGGACATTTACACTGATGTCAATTTAAACAACTTCACTGTTGGTTCCTTGGTGGTAGTGAATGGCATTTCATTGTTGGATTTAAAATTATTTTAATACAGCATTTTTAGAAGCATTATGACAATTCTTCAATTTTTATTCACGCTCATCATAATAAATTCTAAAATTTTGCTCCTCCTACATATCTGGAAGTTGAGTCATGGCTACTGGACTTCTTTTTCTTCAGAGATAGAAATGTTTTGTTGCTCATCCAAACAGCTTCATCAGTCTGAATACAGCTAGTGCGAGTCCTCCATCTTATAGTCAGCTTTGACCTCTTGTCTGAAATAGGTTCATAAGATGAACAATGACTGAATAGGCTCATTAGGTAGACAACAGTATCCATAACCTTAAGGTGAACAATGGCCTACGGCAGTTATGGCAAACCTTTTAGAGACCGAGTGCCCAAACTGCTATTCAAAGCCCATTAATTTCTTTGCAAAGTGCCAATACAGTAATTTAACCTGCATACAGGTGGCTATGAAGGGGCAATGTTGGCTGCCCACAGAAAGGGCTCCAAGTGCCACCTTTGGCACCCGTGCCGTAGGTTCGCCATCACTGGCCTAGGGTGCTGAAACCTATAAAGAATGAGTCTTGAGGTTGAGAACAGGCCTTTACAGACCACATCAATGTGGTGGACCCTAATATTAAGTTCACTAGGGAAGACACCCAAGAAAACAGGCTGGCTTTCCTGGATTTTGCAGTCATCATCAGACCCGACCGTGGCCTGGGAGTAGACGTTTACAGGAAACCTACCCACACAGATCAGTACTTACTGTTTGACTCCCACCATCCATTACAGCACAAATTAGGAATCATCAGGACCCTAAGCCACAGAGCAGAAAGCATCCCCACCTCCACAGAAGCCAAGAAAAAGGAAGACAGTCACCTGAAGATAGCACTTAAGGCCTGTGGATGTCCAAAGTGGGCCTTCAACAAAGCAGTGTGTCGACCCAGAAGAATAAGGGATCAGTCTGAGACCCAGACCCAATGGAAGAACCTGGTCACTCCTTAATGGGTGGAGTGTCTGAGAAGCTTAAAAGGATTTTTGGCAAACACTACATCCCTGTTTATTTCAAACCGACAAACACACTAAGGCAGAGACTTGTCCACCCAAAGGATCCAATGTGTGTGTGTTGTGTCATTACAGTCATGACCGACTCTTCATGACCCCATGTCCATGGAGTTTTCTTGGCAGGAATACTGGAGTGGTTTTGCCAGTTCCTACCCCAGGCGCCTACAGCACCTGGTATTCCCTGGTGGTCTCCCATCCAAGTACTAACCAGGGCCGACCCTGCTTAGCTTCCGAAATCAGGCGAGAGCGACAAAAAAGGAGCAATATAGTATATGCGGTCCAATGCAATGAGGAGTGTGCAGGCCTCTACATTGGAGAAACTAAACAGCCATTAAACAGGAGGATGGCCCTAGATGGGGTAACGGCTCAGGACCAGAATCAGCAGTACACCTCCACCTGAAGGACAAAGGGCACAGGTATTAGACAGAGAAGATAGGTGGTTTGAGAGAGGAGTAAGGGAAGCCATTCATGTGAGCATTGAAATCCCCTCCCTCAACAGAGGTGGCGGCCTCAGGCATAGTCTATCTGCTACTTATCAGGGTGTGCTTTCAACAGTACCCAGACAAATAAAAAAGCCTTCACCACCAAGGCCATAGCTAACAACCCATTATTTATAGGTTTCAGCACCCTAGGCCATTGTTCACCTTAAGGCTATGATTACTATTGTCTACCTAACAAGCCTATTCAAGCATTGTTCATCTTATGAGCCTATTTCAGACCAGGGAGACAAGAGGTCAAAGCTGACTATAAGATGGAGGACTCACACTAGCTGTATTCAGACTAATGAAGCTGTTTGGATGAGCAGCAAAAACGTTTCTATCTCTCAAGAAAAATAAGTCCAGTAGCCATTACTCAACTTCTAGATAAACTCACCTGGATGACTGAGAATCTTCACAGACGCCGCCTACATACATCTTCTTAAACATTATTGTGAACCACTTCTCCATTCCAATTCTTTTCTTTTTAAATTGTCAACCAGACATTAGTATATAGAATCTCTGCAAAAATATTTGATTAGGGGAACTCAAACCATTTGAGAGAAAGCAGGCAACCACCTGTTCTCACATAGTCATGCTCTTTACAGGAAGCCAGATATGTACTGTTCCCACCTATTCTGTGTCCCAATATGGAGCTATAACTAGTGCTAAAGCACCTTGCATACTAGGATCCTGGGGACCTGAATGAACAACTAGTAACAACTAGTAACTATAGTTTCAGCAAAATTCTCTGTAGTGGGATGTCCAGACTGACACTGTACAGTCCTACGAAGATGAACTCAAAACCAGGCCGTTTAGTATTTATTTAACTAGGGTTTTCTGTCAGGAAAAGGGACCCAAGATTGCAATCCAAAGAGTGGGTTTTCTGCACATATTTTCATTCATTCAAAACACTTCCAATCCATTCCTCTGCCATAAAACATTTATTTTAAAATAAAAATTATTTATCTATCTATCTATTTGATTTGTATGCCACCTATCTAGCCTGGGGTCACTCCAGTCAAAACTAATTGGCCAAAACTGTTTTGCATAAATAACAATGTAAAACCTGTTCATTTTTACACTCCAGATATGAATATCCAGTAGTAAGTACGGTAATGCATTTAAACCACTTGTGAAGGAAACGCCTGTATCTTGTAAAGGATCCGTGCAACTTTGCACATCCAGAATCACAGACGCCCTTGATTTATTTTGCTCTGATACTATATAAGGCCAGTTTTGCATTTAACATTAAATATGCAACCTGAAATAATTAGTTCTCATCTTTGTATAGTTCCATCAGAAAAAAAATCAACAACTTAAACAATTGGCAGTGTCTCCTCTATCACAAATACCTGCAAAGACCTTTCTCTTCAGGCAAGCTTTCCCTGAATGATGGTGTAGCTATTGTGTGTCTTTTATATGAATCTACAGATCACATCATAGACTTTGTGTTTATAACTACAGTACTTATAACCTTATGGGTTTACACTGACACTATGTTTTCAATGTGAGTTTCCATCACTCATAAGTTTACTTGGAACTTTACTCCCCTTTAACTGCTCAGGTTCTCTTTTAGCTTTAATGCAATGTTGCCTATTAATACTTAGTGTAAGATGTCCCTTAATTCCTTTTTCTCAATACTTGAACATGTCCTAATTGTACTGGACTGCATATTATCCCTCATTCTGTAAGCCACCTTGGGCCCTTTTTCCAAGGAGAAAGGCGGGGTAAAAATATTCTAAAATAAATAAATAAATAAATAATTCCTACCTAATGATTATATATCAGGCAGGGGCGGACCTACATTTTTGGGGCCCTGAAGCCTCAACTGCTATGGGCGCCCCTTCACAACAAGATCTCGATAGACACTGTTATCTTCTCCAAGCTGCTTGGATGACCAGCGAAACGTTTCTGTCTCTCAAGATAAAGAAGTCCATTTGTCATGACTCAACTTCCAGACTTCTTCAGTGTTATTGTTTCATAAGAGATCACTACATTTAAAAAAATGGACTAAAGTCCCTTCTGAAGTCCTTAAGCTTAAACTTCATTAGTTTCATGGTAGGTCCATCCCTTTCTGCAAAACTGAAGCAAGGCGAGCGGGATCTGGAAAAAAAACCCTAAGAGGAAAAACATACGAAATAACTTGCTAACATGAGGTGTACACCATCATCGCCCTGAGACCCGCGACCGACCACGAAGCCACGCCCGCTTCCCCCCAAGAGTTAAAGCCGAGAAGCCTGCGGCAGCATTTCTAGACTACAATGCCCACAATTCCTCAGTCGGACCGTCCCCGCGGGCGCACGCGCATTGAAGACAGGCCTATACTCGCGAGGTCATCCTTCGTAGATTTGTCCAGCGCAACGGCGGCGTGAAAGGGTCCCGTGCGGAGGACGCCGCCTGGCCGGAGGGTCTCTTCAGCCCCCCGTTGAAGACCCTTTCCCTCCCCGGTCGGTTTCTGGCCGGAACCCCCCGCGTGGCGCTTGGGATCTGCCCTGGTGGGTAAGCGAGCCGGCCTTGGGCTCGGCGTGGATTCCCGCAACAGGATTGCCACTACCCTGTCCTGCTCTGTCTGTCTGTCTGTCCGACTTCCTGCCTGTTCGTCCGTCTTCTCCGTCCCCCCCCCCGTTCCCCTGCCCTCGCCTCTCCGAGACCACTTCCCTCCCACCCCCATGTCTCTCCTGCCAGCCCCTCCAGCCGTGGGTGGCCCCCTCCACCCCCTCCCTTTGGTGTGGTTGCCGCTTTCTTTCTTTGGGTCCTTTGCCGCCCAAGGTGTGTCCCCTTTGGGGAGGGGGAAAGGGTTAAGGTGCTTTCTGGGAGGCCCCACTTCTGCCTTAGAAAAGGATAACCTGGAGATCATGGGGATTCTTGGGTAGTGCAACCAGGGTGATAAGAAATCCTATGATTTTAGATGAATCCTTGTACTGTATTGGGGATTATTACAGTGGACCCTTGTGTAACAAACGGTTTGTATGACATAATATTTGTACAACATAAAAATTACGGAGATAGGGGAAATTTGCTTAACAGAATCGCCTATGGGGCAAATCTGTACAACCTAAAAATGGGATCACTGTGTTTTCAATGCATTCCTATGGAAAATTTGTATAAAGGAAAATGTGCTTAACAGAATTTCATTTGGAACGAATTAATTCCTTTATACAAGGTACCACTGTATTTCAGTTAGGTCCTGAAGACAGTCCCCCTTTTTAAAAAAATGGTGTCTAACTTGGTTTTAGAAATGACGACTGGAAACATGTGTAGATGCAGAAAGTTGGGATTTTTCAGTTCATTAATTCATTTCCTGTGCAGTGTTTGGGAAAGGTTTGGACGTTCCCAGTAGGGACCATATGCTCACCTGGGGAGCCCTGGCACACTTGAAGGGGGCTACAGACTGGAAACAGTTCTTCACACAATACCTTATAAAATTTGTTATGCAATTTATACACTCCTGAAATGGCCTTTGTTTCTTTCATATTGTACAGAATTTATGGTCATGGCCAAAAAAAGGTTGAGAATGGCTGATGGAGTGGGACACAGTTGTCATCAGCTGTGACCAGTCTAACCATTGCTTGGAGTTAACCTATCTCTCTGCTATATAATGCACATCATAGCTTGGTATAGCAACTTCTGTTTTCATCTACCTGGTCAGTCAACAGCATCTATATGCTATGACTTGTTTTTCTCTCTTTGGAATGTGCTGTGCAAAGTAGAAAGAGCCAGAAAGAATATTCCCATATTTTCTTGCAACAAGAGTTGAGTGAGGGCTTATGTTTGTTGCAAATTGTGGCCAAAAGACATCAAAAGCTTTGTAGTCATGGATCCTTAACTTCACCTGATGTCTTTTCATGTTAATCATGAGGACAGTCATGCCTATGCAGCCACATAGAGAAGATTCCCTGAATAGTTACTCTGTGTATGTCATTTAGTCTATAGAACTCCTTGCCACAGGATGTGGTGATGGCATCTGCCCTGGATGCCTTCAAAAAGGGATTGGACAGATTCCTGCAGGAAAAGTCCATCACACGTCACAAACCATGATGGAGATGTGTAATCTCTAGGCTTAAAACCGGGGTACTTCAAGGACCAGATGCAGGGGAGTGGTATCAGGAGACATATATCTAGTCTCATGCTGTCCCAGATGCATCTGGTGGGGCCACTGTGAGATACAGGAATTTGGACGAGATGGGCCTTTGGCCTGATCCAGCATGGCTCTTCTTATGTTCTTTCTCCAGTGATTTAGATTTACGGATTCTTGAAATTCACATTCCTGGCATATATTCCACATGAAAAATTAGAACTCGATCGCTAACAGAACAGATAATAAAAACGTGAAACCTCTGTGGAAACGAGGCAGACCTTTGGGGCAGCAGCCGTGGAAGTTGAATTATGATGTCATAGCTCATTTGGATGATGGTTATTTCAGTCCCTCTGTTGCTAAGCAAATTTTCTAAAAAATTCTTTTCTGAACTAGACCCGTGATTTTGACTCTTTAGCCTAGCAGCAGTAGGGAACGTCTAGATTTTGGCATGTAATCCCCATCACCCTCCTACACCATCTCTGGAAGACAAATGGTGAGGAAATACAGTACAGATGTTCTAGTCTCAAACATCTCGATGGCTGTGTGTTCATTTATTATTATTATTATTATTATTATTATTATTATTATTATTATTATT
>JAHTLZ010000129.1:94813225-94967550 GCA_023846285.1 Phrynocephalus versicolor
ATTATTATTATTATTATTATTATTATTATTATTATTATTATTATTATATACATGCTGCCCTGTACTAGCTATTGCATATTTTGAACACATCTGTAGGGTTCTACTAAATCTGAAACTTGGGCAAAATCCCTGTAATGCTTTTTGCTTTAATGAATTGGCTTATGAAGAACAGCATCAGAGCAACATAATGACTAAAGGTTGAATGTCCCCCCCCCATTGTGAAGCTCCACTGAGGGAATCAAATACACTTCAGCATCTTCTGTAATAGTTGTCTGTTACTCATTGTAAAGAACTGAGAATAAGCTTTCTTTTTAAACTGTTGAAACAAAGCTTCAATTATAAATGCAATTCATGTGAGAAGCTAAAATGTGCATGTCTGGAAGTTGAGTCATGGGAAAAGGACTTCTTTTTTGAGAAGCTGTTTTGATGAGCAGCGAAACATTTCTGTTTCTCAAAAAAGAAGTCCAGTAGCCATGACTCAACTTCCAGATAAACTCACCTGGATGACTGAGAATCTATACAGACATAAAATGTGCATGGTAAAGTAGGCTTTTGTTGTGTTTAATGACACCTGTGTTTGGGTATCTGTTTATAGGTTTACACTCTTAATTCTGAGCAAGTCCCAATTCATTCAGGTCTGCTATCTTAAGTGAATATGCACAATGTAGTGTTTTGAGACCTATTATTGTTGTAAGCTGCCTTGGGTCCCTTTGGGGAGAAAGGCAGCATAGAAATAAAGTTGTTATTTAATGTTGTAGTATATATCATTTATAGGTTTCATTTAAATTAGAAATCCTGGGTATTATGTAGAGAGAGAGAGAAAATCAAATACTACACTTGTCTTGAAATCAGTAAAATTGATTAAAGGCCATGAAAGCATAATAAAAATGAATGGCAGACCATACTGGAAAGCCTGGTGTGATGTTCTAGTAAGCCCACACCCTCTGCAGCAGTGGTTCTCAATTTGTGGGTCCCCAGATGTTTCTGGACTGGAACTCCCAGAAATACTGGCCAGCTCAGCTAGTAATGAAGACTTCTGGGAGTTGCAGTCCAGGAACATCTGGGGACCCACAGGTCGAGAACCACTGCTTTAAAACATAGCAACTCAACCACTGCTCTACAGTATCTTGTCCCTCAATTACAGCATTAGAGGCAGCTTCAGTTTTCAAAATACTGTACCATTTTTAGTAAATAGTGATGAAACCTGAGGCAACTCAACTTTAACATATTTGTAGTCTTCCATATAAGTTAACTTATTTTTAGCTTTCAGTAATTCTTGTTTTTGGGAGTTGATTTCACCTTCATTTTTAGTAACAGGTTGATCCAGTCTCTTAATCTCCCCTGCCATATTTTCCAATTTCTGGCCGTTGCTGTCCACAGCGGCTTGTGTTTGTTTGATCTCACGGGACAAATCTTGCTTTGTATCATCAACTTTCCGTGAGACTTCATCAATCCTTCGCGTCATGTCTTTCAAACCCAGGCTCGTTAGACCCGCCAGTTCTGTTTTAATTTGTCGCATTTCCTTCATTAAATCTAGATCTGCAGGGGGGGAGTAGTTTCTACCCCCTTCCCACCAGTCGCCATATCTGCCTCAGCTTTTTCCACGACTACAGGGTCAATACTTTGCAGTGCTGCACGTTGTCTCCCAACGTGGATGACATTATCATTGAGAAGTGTGCTTCCTAATTACCTGCAAAGCTTCAAATGCATACCTTCAACTTAGAAGAGCCTTTGATGAAGAGGAATGGACAGAACCTTGTTGCATACACAGGATAATGTAAAGCAATGTTTGCTGCCCCGTCTGCCCCACACCTGCTCTTCCTGGGATTCACAACTGATCACACAATCTGTGGAACACTCCACAAGTTCAAAAATCACTTGAGCATTTTTTTGCAATAGGATTTCCCCCCCCCATCTGATTTTAATTATAAGTGTAAATACAGTATGGGTGTTTTATGATAACTGCTATGCATGACGTGGTCTTCTTCAGCAAACAACGTACAGCGGAGCCTTGTATAACAAACAGTTTGTATAACATAAAATTTGTACAACATAAAAAATTCCGGAGATAGGGGAAATTTGCTTAACATAATTGCCTATGGGGAGAATCCATACAACATAAAAATGGGATTACTCCATTTTCAATGCATTCCTATGGGAATTTGTATAAAGGGAAATTTGCTTAACATAATTTCATTTGGAATGAATTAATTCCTTTATACAAGGTACTGTGCTGAAGGTGTTTTCAACTCTGTTCTTCGCAGGAGCAAAATGAGTTTGTTTGGCTCAACTTCAGGATTTGGAACTGGGGGCACCAGCATGTTCGGCAGCACAGCTACAGATAACCACAACCCAATGAAGGTATTCAGGCCAATATTCACATGGGGGAGAAATATAATATTTCCTTTAAAAATTAGGTTTGGGCATTAAGCATCTTGAAAATTCTCAGGTACAAAAAAAAGCAACATGTAAAAACCTTTTGATAAATTTGTAAATATTCTTTAAGGCAGGTTAGAATGTGTCCCCTAGCGCTGGCCCCCCCCCCCCAATGATGATAGGAATGTAAACAGTTGTGCATGAAGAATAGTGGTGATAAGAAGAGTCATAAAGTTAGTACATTATAGGCATTTTTTTTGTGTCTGTTTAAATTACGTGCCAACTTAAATGTATGTTGTGCATGTAATCCAAATTTTTAAATATACTAACCATGTTATTCCTATTTATCTTAGTGAAATTTACACCCAGAGAAATATGTGAGCAGACTATAATAATTATTCTTTATTATAGAAATGCAACTGGTAGCCTGTTCTTTGGCATGACTTCAAGACTTTTGCAAAAATTTGACTTTTGTTGGTTTTTAAAAAAATGAATTATAATTATCCCATTGGGAAATTACTGTACATTTGATCTGTTCCAGGATATTGAAGTTACTTCACCACCTGATGACAGTGTTGGTTGTTTGGCTTTCAGTCCACCAACATTGCCAGGGAATTTCCTCATCGCAGGATCATGGGCTAATGATGTAAGTAGCAAAGAAAAGTAGATGTTGGAGCATGCCATGTACACACCTAAGGCAGTTTGTACTACTACACGTCTGCTTCTTACTAGCATAACATGATAGCCAGAAGCGGATAATGGCTAAGGCAGCTTCATAATCTTTTGAGACAATCCCCATAATAATGTATTGCCAGAAAAGAACTAATCTGATTTTTATAGTATTCTTAAAAGTAATTTATCAGATTATTGGAATGCAGAATGATTTAAAGAAGAAAAAAGGTGTGAAGAGAAATCAGACTTCAATTTTCATCAGATTTCCATTGGCTTGTATTGGTTTGACAGAATGGCTGGAAAATTGTTTGTTGAAGTGCAGTGTAGTATTACACCTGTTTAAATGTGCCAGCCGAACAAGGATTGCACAAGTTGATTGCTCATCAGTCATGCAGTTTGCATTTCAATCAATGGAAGTGCTTTGTACTGACACAGTTCCACCTCTTGTGGGCACAACTTATGAGTTACACCTGCATAGTTACTCAGTAGGATATTTGCCATTAAATGCATTACAGTAACCCCCCGCTGCCGCCTATCGCGAGGGTTAGGGACCCAACTTACCAGCGATAATTGAAAATCTGTGATATGCGGATGCTGGGTTGGGTCGGGACTGGGGGGGGGTGCTATCTGCCCCCCCAACAATTACCTGAGGCCTGGTGCTGCCCCGAATGGGCCTCCAACGGCCTTCCCAGGCCTGTTGGAGGCCCCAGAAGTCACTTCTGTTTTTTTGGAAGTCACTTCCAGTTTGCCGGAAAGCACTTTGGGGGCCTCCGTCAAGCCCGGGAAGGCCATTGGAGGCCTGTTCAAGGCAGTGCCAGGCCTGGGGTAAGTACAGGGGGCTTGAAACAGGCCCATCCTGCTTACCCCAGGGGGTCTTGCCTTTCATATACTGCGGTCCCACGATATACCGGGCCCACAGTATATGAACCATGAAAGGGCCGGGGAACACTGTATATGCTGACAGTATTTTCTTACAAAACAGTTTTATATGCATCTCAGAAATCAGTTGAGTTTACTCCCTGATCAGTGGATAGGCTGCATTTTCAGTCTCCTTGGATTTGTTTATGTTAGAGATGTAAAATTTCCAGAAATTTAGGAACATAAAATATGACTAGGGACAATTTGACTTGGCATAAAATTATCACAACTAGCATATTAAAATATAGTGTATCCAAACAACTATTACAAAACAATTTACTTTTAAAATAATATTTATTTGAAATTGTAAGTAACAAATGGAATAAGCATCTCCTGAACTGTTTACTAGTTTATGTGGAACAAAAATCCTCTACAAAGCAATGTTTAAGAATCCTGACTTAACAATTGATGATTCATATTTCCTCTCCACAGTACTAAATAAAAATAAAATAAAAACCTCATTCTCATAAAAAGAATTTAAGAGGGGGAAATATGTAGAAGGAAGTGGGACTAAGTTTCAATGAATGGACATGACATATAATCAAAATCATTTTTGTTGCTCTGTATTTTCTTCCAGTGCTTTGAGGCCTAGTGAAAAGGACAGAGCAGAACCAAACACACCCACCCACATGCAAAAACAAAAGTGAAACCTTTTTTATTTTTCTTGTGACAATAGCAGCACCTCCTAAATGCATCTTCTTCTTCCATTGGAGAGTTCAATTTGTAAACTTGGACTTGCTTGTCCTCAGTGCACAGAAATTAGAATAATCTGATATTATGCATATTTTTAGTAATGATTTGGAAAATATTAGAACACCCTGTGTTAAAATATTGTATTCATCGTGTTAAAATACAACATTCCACAGTCTTTTTTTTCTTTTTACACTTTTTCAGAAAAAACCCCAAAAGGCTTCCGGGGGTGGGGGGGATTAAAAAACTGTTTTTTTCTGATTGTTTTCTGATTTTTTTTTCCAGGCGTTCACATCTCTAGTTTATATATCATGAAACAAAGTTGAAAAAGCTAACAAATTGGACAATACTCCTCAGCCTTATTTAAACAACCTTGAAATAGGCTCCTTGTGGGTATTAACACTTTATTTCAAGAAAATATGCATAGGATCAGGTTGCATATGTTTTAATAAAATAATAGGCCTCTTGCACCCTAAAAGCAGTGAGTTAAGTTTACTTTTAGACTCATTGGATTTAGTCTTAATCATGATTAAAATAGGTCCAGTGAAATCTGTTGGGCAAGTTAGTTATAACTAATGTAAGTCATGTCCAATGGGTCTCTTCTAAGCGTAAATTGTCCTTGACCCACCAAATGTGTTTATTATCAGTCGAGCTTTTGTAGCTCAAATATGAAGCAGTCATCTTAAGAAAAACGAGTTTATTACACTTTAAAAGGACTGGAAGCAAACTGTGGCCTTCTTCAAAGTCTAGTCTACAAATGCAAAGAATGTCAGTGTATATAGGTTATTATGACACACTTCAGAAGATATTATATTATTAGACACAAACATTATTTTATATAATACATTACATATGACCAGCTACGTTATTTACAAAGAATGTTCATAAATCATAATTCTGGGCACGATTAAATAACATCATTTTAAATACATAGCAGTAATTTAATAATGAAGATCTTTTGATGTGGTTCCAAGCTTCACTAAACTTCTGGGGGCAAGATGGGAGGAAGCTCCAACATTTATATAACCTACATCAGGGGTGTCCAAACTTTTTGTAAGGAGGGCCAGATTTGGTGGCTGAGAATGTGTGTTGGGGGGGTGCCCCCACCCAGTCCTCCCACTGCAAGCTCCACCCACTGACCCCTCACAAGGGCGGGGAAAGGGCAGCCAAGTTTGAGGCCCAGAAGATAACCGATGCGCCCCCCGTAGCCACCCACGGGTGGGAACTCAACGTGACCGCTACCCCTGGTTGCGCACCAGAGGCCCGAGTAAAACGGGCTTACTTCCTTGCTGCCCTCCCGTGCTGAGGGCCCAAGTCCAGCTGCAGTAGGATGGGGGCTGTGGCTGGCTACATGGATGTCCCACCACCACCACTCAAGGCCACTCAGACAAGCCTCCGGGCTTGGCACACCATGGTTGATAGGTGCAATGCGTGCCGAATCCCCACCAGCCAGGCTGGAGGCCACGACAGGGAGGAAGAAAGGGGAGCCATAGGGGGTGAGCTGGAAAAAGTAGTGGGGAATGCCGTTTCTTCTCCCTGGCCCCATCAGAGGAGCATTCTTCTCCCACCGCCACTGCCACAGTGCTGGCTGGCCAGCCGCTGGCAGTCAAAATGGCCTGACGGGCTGGATTCAGCCTACGGGCTGGACTTTGGGCACAGCTGACCTAGATCCTGAGACTTGTGTCTCGTTCATATTAGGGTTGAATAGATGTTTCCAGTTTCTTTTGGGTTTTTGTTTTGTTTTGTTTTATTACTACTATGGCTTACTATACTACATTCAAGCTCTTTCTGTAACAAATGAAAGTGAAAAAATAGGTAGTTGCATGTAATATATTGCATAAATAATTTTAAGAGACTGTACAGTGATTAACAGGTGAACCAGCTGCTCTTGGACTGAAATGCCCAGAAACCCTGCCTCCCACAGCTAGTTGGTGATGAAAGCTTCTGGGAGTTACAGTACAAGATCATCTGGGTTACCCAAGGTTGGAAACCACTGGTCTAGTATGTCTTCTGAATGCGTTTATAATGATAACCTACACATTGTCCTTTTTTCTCTCTCTCTCTTTTGAATAGCCCCTGAAGAAGGCTACACATTGTTTGTGCTAAACACATTGTACAGTTTTCAAAGCATATTAAACTAGGTTTTCTTAACATTCTAAAGTTTTGTCTCTCCTTTGTATTTGGGTCAATTTGATATTTCCGGTTTCTTTTAGGTTCTGAAGCTCTGAATTGATATAAACAGGAAGTCCTTTGAGTTTGGTTGATTTGAGATGCCCCTAAGTAATTTTGCTTACAATGATACTGAGAATCTGTGGGACATCAGTATAATAGTTTACCATGTTGCCTTTTTTTAACATTTCAGGTACGCTGCTGGGAGGTCCAGGATAATGGACAAACTATTCCAAAAGCTCAACAAATGCATACAGGACCTGTGCTAGATGTTTGCTGGAGTGATGTATGTTTTTTTTAAATAAATTCACTCATTCATTTTTATTTTGCAAGGATTTTGTTTAAAAAACCTGTGCTCTTTATTTATGGAGTTGCAAACCAAAAACTTGACAGGCCCTCTTTCCCCTAACATTGTAGTAATGAAACATTCCTCCTTTCAAATGGAAGAATTTGCTGACACTTGAGGTGCTTCAGTGTCTGCATTTCATCAGGTGCGGATAGACATGTTTTTTTCTTTGTCATTTTACAGGATGGGAGTAAAGTCTTCACGGCATCTTGTGATAAAACTGCCAAGATGTGGGACCTCAACAGCAACCAGGCAATACAGATAGCACAGGTATTGTTTTCAAATATCCTTTATAAAGGGATGCATTGAAGTGTAATTTGAAAGAAAAGCCTCAGATTAATAAGAATTCTTATCAACATTTCTGATCCATTAACTTAGTATGGTTTATAAAATTTACAGTAGAAAAAATATACTTGGAACCATGCTTCGATGGAATTTCAGCATTCCTACATGTTTGAAGAATGTAGTTCTCAAATGGGGTAATGCAGAGAAGGGGTAATGTTTTCAAAGTTGAAGTTTCTTTTCCCCTCCCTTTGTAGTAGAGGTTGATTCCCTACTTGTTGGTTCCTCTGTGCAGATTTGGGGAGGATTCTTGCCTTTGTTCTAATAATCTTTATTGGCATTCTTGATTAGGACTGTGCTTTACTGTGCCTCTGTCCATGCAGCAGAAAATTGCAGGCATACTGTAGTTTTAGTGTGTGTAGATATAAGTCCTTTCTTGGGCAATAAGGTTAAAATGTGAGCTACATCATGGAATATGCGAATGCTTATGCTGCTAATTAATGATAACGAATACCGTTTATTGCAGTGGTGATGAACATTCAGCACTCCAGATGTTTTGGACCACAACTCCCACAGTCCTTTGTCATTGGCAGTCTAGGCTCGGGATTCTGGGAGTTGTGGTCCAAACATCTGGAGTGCCGAAGGTTCAGCACCACTATGGTATCAAACTTTAGTATGTTAGTGGGTATCTTGAGGTCACTTACATATTTTAAGTAGTAAAACTGCTGTAGAAGCAAACACATAATGTTTGCAGATACATACAATCTTATCCTGAGGACTGAATTTGGAGAAGCTAGATCTGTCTGCATTTTGTGTTTGGCGTGGAAACTGGCTTTTGGTATTAAATCTTGTCTTTTTCTCATGCCCAGCCAAGTGAAAAGAGAGATATTTTTTTAACTTCTTAAATTCATGGAGGGGTTGAGATTTAAAATATATGGTGTCTTGTTCCTTCATAATTTCTTGAACCTGTCCTCAAGGTGGCTGAACTTGTAAATAGGCATAAAAGTAAAAATGGTAGATAATATTATTTGGATTTTATTTATCTTTTTAGTATTGTATTTTATGGTTATTTTGTAAACCGGCCCGAGTAGAGCAGTTTGCACTAAGGGGGGGTATGGAAATCTAAACAAACACACATGAAGAGAAGATAAGAGAAAAAGGCAATGTAGATATTTTGATGGTTCGATTTGCTGGTATATAAGCCTGTCAGAAGCATTACAGAGTCCACTTGAAAAAAGGACAGTCTCATTTCCCAGGAGAGCAGAGAAAAAGCAGAAAGTCCGTATTGCAAGTCATGTTGGCCCGTAACCTAAACAGCATAAATGGAGAATGTATCCAGACATCTTCTAAAAACTATTTATTTCATAGCATGAGGCTCCTGTCAAGACTGTCCATTGGATTAAAGCGCCAAATTATAGTTGTGTGATGACTGGAAGCTGGGATAAAACGTTAAAGGTAAAGTGTATTAATATTTTCTTAATATTACTATAGATCTAGATGGGTCTTCTGAAGAAATACATTGAAGATACTATGAGGGGAAATGTATAACATAGTATGTGTATTGTAGTCTTGTGTTATGCTAGTAGAGATGGGCACAAACCAGTTCGTCCCAGCTTGTAAAGGTGGCCGCGCAGGTGCTGCTTCTCCCCTACCCGTCTCTTCTGGCTCAAACTGTCGCTCGCTAATTTCAGTGTGCTAGCTTCCATCAGCTCCTCAACTTCTCTTCCAGTCCCGGCAACAGCTCTGGCTTCTCTGCCCTGCCCTCTTGGCTGATTCCCCCCCCCCCTTTCATACAAAAGGGCAGGGCAGAGTAGTCTATACTCTTGCTCGTGACTGGGAGATTAGCTGAGGAGGTAGAAAGAGCAAACAAACAAGCTGGGCCTGGCAAGTGGCTGATCAATTGAGATTGGGAGCAACACTGCCCGTGATGCTGTCTTTACCAACTGGGACAAACTGGTTCGTGCTCATTTCTATATCTTAACATACAAGCAAACCTTTGTGTTGAGAACCTGATTTCTAAGGGCATCCTCGGAAGTGCATCCAAAAAGTGTGAGATTTTAATGGGAAGACCCTGATTAAACTTCGAATTCACTTTGGCAGAGGACTCTCACAGACTTCCCAGCCTTAGTCTGTTGTAAGGCAACACTGCTGTTCTTTCTTGGAATGTCACATTAAGAATTTCAAAGGATGCTTATGAATTGCTACAGAACTTTAGCGCTTTGCACAATATTTTTTTTCCTAGGTAGTATTGCAGTCATTTATAGAGATGGGGATTTTTGTTTTTTGGACAATAGCTCTTGGAAGCTCACATCATGTTTTTTTGTGGTTATTGCTACAGAACTTCTTTGTGAAAAATGTCTTACAGTCCTTCAAGTACATCCCTGTAACTTAAATCCAATTGTTAGTCTCAATTAGAATAGACTAATGAGTGAACACTTTAGGTGTGCCCTACTTGGAACTAAGATTTGGACTTAGCTCACTCCATATATCTTTGATACTACGTGCGAAGAGTGTTGGGGGGGGGGTAGATCAAAATATTAGTGTAGAATAGTCTTCCTTTGCAATTGTCACGGAAGCAACTTAAGGCCACCTTATACTAAAATGGTACTTCCATGTGCAGGGAATATTATTAATGCCTTATTTTAACTTTTCTTTAGTTTTGGGATACAAGGTCGCCCACCCCAATGATGACTCTGCAATTGCCTGAGCGGTGTTACTGTGCTGATGTAGTAAGTTAACTTGATTCACTACTTTTACTTTAAATGTGTGTTGTCTTTTGCCATTTGTTTGGCCTCCTTCCTAAAACAGTAATTAATATTTGGATTTTCTATTGTTATGAAAAATAGATGTATAAGAGTATAGAGGGAAATGGCACCAAACAAATTGTTTCTGAGATAATTAGGTATATGCCTTTGCTGCATGCCAGTGAAATAACATGGATTAAAATATAGCAACAAATGCTTTCACTTCTTTTCTTTTGAGTATGTTACTTTAGAGCTCATGATTTTAATTCAGATGATTAATATATTGTTTTTAGGTTTACCCAATGGCTGTTGTGGCTACAGCAGAGAGAGGCTTGATAGTTTACCAGTTAGAGAATCAGCCATCGGAATTTAGAAGAATAGACTCTCCTCTTAAACATCAGGTAATTAATAAAGTTGAATTAAAGCTTCTTAACTTTAAAGACTTGGGTTACATGTTATATTTTTTTAGATAAAGCAAGCAAATTTCTGAAAGCTGTTTGCATAAAAGCATCATAAGAGCACACAAAGCATTTTTTTAAAAAATTGAAAACAACTTTAGCTTTTTTTAAGACAAATAAGCACTTAAGAATGCAATACTTTCAGTCTGGTTGAGAGACTGTGTAAGAAGAACCCAAAAATAATTTAGCCATTCTCTACTTTACTGCGAGGATTCAAAAATCCATTTGGGTACCTAAATAGTTGAGCTTAGACTAGAGAATTCTTCTTTTCTCTTGACATTTGGGCCTTCATGGCTTACATAAATAAGAACCTGTTTTAGACCTCCGGTCTGCCCTACGAGGTTTGGATTTCTGGTGGCTTGGAAGTCTTAGCGTAAAGTCTGTAGTTCCTTTCTTGATAGTCATCCCATATTGGTGAACTAACTTTTCTGCTCAGTATTCCTGTAGCTGTATCTATGTGAGATCGAGGAGTAGCGGTTAGGTATAAAAGCTTTCCTGCAGCTGTTCTGTGCTTGGTATTGTTTGGTAGTACTTCAGTCATAAAGTCACAGGGCACATGTAGCAATATTGTAGGCATCCTGGAGGCCTTGTGTCTCCACAAGTTCAATTATATTTTGTTTCTGTTTCAGGAAATATGATCCATCTACCTTCCTTTCAGTTGCACTGCCCAAATACTATATACTATACTATAAATGTTTTATTATGTCGATCTCGAAATAGTAGATTTAATAGTCTTTATAATCAGTGAATGTTTTCTGTAGTTGTAAATACTTGGTGGCTTTCATATCAACTTGTAAAAGTTGCCTAGCAGTGTTAATTCTTAAGCTTCTCTGATGTCTTAACTAAAACACAATATTTCTTGTTTAGCATCGTTGTGTGGCCATTTTTAAAGACAAAGTGAACAAGCCAACAGGGTTTGCCCTTGGAAGCATTGAAGGAAGAGTAGCTATTCATTACATTAACCCACCAAATCCGTAAGTACCTTGAAAGAGGTCTCTGTGATTCAGGCTTGCAAGAAACATGCGCCCTTATAAATAGTGTATTGTACGCCATGTGGAATTGATAACATAAATATCTGTGTTTTTTTCCCCAGTGCCAAAGACAACTTCACCTTCAAATGTCATCGATCCAATGGCACAAACTCAACGGCACCTCAGGATATCTATGCTGTAAGTATTTCTCTTGTCATACAGTAAACACCCTCCAGGATAGTTTAATCTGCATATACTGTCAAATGTAGACTCTCTTCTTTGACATTTTGCCTCTGAAGAGAAGATGTGTTTTTGTTTAAAGGGAGAAAAGTGGTATCTGTAACAACCAGAATGACAGTGAGCAAAGAAAACACACACACACACACACACACACACACACACACACACACAGAGAGAGAGAGAGAGAGAGAGAGAGAGAGAGAGGACAATGTCCACCCGATATATTTTTATTCCACTAAATATATGACAAGTGGAAAAACTGACAGCCTTTTACAGAGGCATTCAGCTGTATCTTTATATAAATACAGTGGTACCTCATTTTGCAGGCGTAATTTTCAGTTTACGAATGAAATTCCATTGAAAATAATGCCTTGGTTTACATTTTTTTTCTCGATATGAAGGAAGTTCCCCTAGGATTCATTGCACCTAGAAAGTTTATAGCACCGCTCCCATAAACCCCATTTAGTTTTATGAATTTTTCACAATATGAAATTTCCCACAGAACACATTAAATTTGTAAACCGAGTTACCACCGTGATTTCTAATATTGTTTTGGGCTGCCTCCATCCCTCCCTCATCTAGCTTCTCTTTTGTCCCCCAAATTCATTATGTACAGAAAGGTATGATGTTCTGTAGGCTGCCACGAAATAAAAAATATTTTTTGCTAGCTGCGTGTCCCAGTGGGAGACTGTTTCCTGCTGCATATACAGTACTTAAGATTAGAGGCAGGATCTCCCCCAAAGTATATATTTTAACTTTTTGCCGTGCAGTATACCATAATGGCTGTCAGTCATCCTAGAATAATAACAGTAAGTAATGCCTATAGTAAAGTTAAGATAGTTTTACTGTTTACTTGCTTATTCAATTTTATTTTAGTTTGTGTCTAGTTGCATTTTTTAAATAGTTAACTTACTATGTTTTTATTCTATCCTGTCCAATGTCACGAAGTTCCTGAGTTCACTTATCGTGAGAAAGGCAGCCTATAAATAAAATAAACAAACAAATAGTAGGTGGTAAAGCTCCATGGTGGGGGGAAAGGATTTCTTCTCCACTGCCTATAACTGGGTTGGGTAAGCTTCAGGGATGTAGGGACCATGCCATTTGTCCCAAAACAAAACTGGAAGTGGCAAGCAGTACACCTCATAGTTCATGGCTGCCCTTTTTTCCTGTTAAAATACGTTATGGGAAGGATGCATGTTTGTTTGTACTAGTCGAGGGCATAAGCTGCATGTGAATCCCACATGAGACCCTCAAGTCACCCACTCCCACCTCTAGACTGAAGGCAGTTCTGAATAGTCATAAATTTGGTAGACCTACTTCTGATAGTCCTTCCTATCCTTAACAAATGAAGGAACCTGACTCAAGTAGGAGCACAAGTAAGAGAACTTTCTAGCTTTAAGAAACCAAGTGTTCTTCCGCTATTTCTCAGAGTCTGGGTGCCTTAATTTGTTTGGGAGAACAGCGGCTGGAGCACACAAGGTGCTACCTATCCTTTCCATTCCTCAGTGACCTCAGTGTTAGAGAGGTCTGAGGAGCTAAAGGGGGATAACTCTTTGTCTCCGTTCCTCACCTTCCCATCTTTCCCTGTGCCTGCTGATACCGGAGGCAGAGTTTGTGGTGTTTGTGCCCTTGCTTTTCTCCTGAAAAACTGAGAAATTAAGGGGAGAGTGGTTAGTGTCTTTTATTTTTATTTTATTTATTTATTTATATAGCTTGTATGCCACCCACTACCCAAAGGTCTCTGGGCGGCTCATAATCAAAATAAACTCTTCGAAACTTAAAACATCAAAATTGCAATGAAATTAAAACAATAAAAACATTTAAATACAATAAATACAATACATTAAAATACTACACTAAAATTGCCACCAGGACCCACAATAATTAGTTAAAAGACTTGTGGAACAACAAGGTTTTTACCTGGCGCCGGGAGGTCATCAACGTTGGCATCAAGCGGGTCTCCCATTTTGGGGGGAGGCTGTCCATGAATTGTTCAGCTTGGCTTTTGTGATAACGAGGTAGCTTCATTTTCATCGGTCTGAAATATCAAAATTCAAGCCCTTTCCATCATGCATTTGTTGCAGACCTTTTTGTTCAGGCGCTGGACCTGCATGCCATGATTGCCTTGTTTTACGTGATATGGGTGGACAGCAACAAAGTACCTTGTGTAAAGGAATTAATTCGTTCCAAATGAAATTCTGTTAAGCAAATTTTCCTTTATACAAATTTGCCATAGGAATGCATTGAAAACAGAGTAATCCCTAACCACGACCATTTTTATGTTATACGGATTCGCCCCATAGGCAATTCTGTTAAGCAGATTTCCCCTATCTCTGGAATTTTTTATGTTGCACAGATTTTTTGTTATACAAGCCGTTTGTTATTCTACTCAGGTACCTGCTACAGTTAGCTTCTCCTTTCCCTAAACCGTTTCCTTTGAAACAGTTCATCACAAGATTTTTTTTTTTTTAACATTAGGGAGTGCTGTTGCATGGTTGTTTTGAATCATGTGTTTTAGATTGGAAGCTTGAAAAAAGGCATTAGTAGGTTTGGCATTTACATTATGAAGGCCCTTGTTTTCAACTGAAGAGCCAGGTAATCAAGCTTAAACTAAACTGTGATTAATTCTTATTTGAAAGGTAAATGGCATCGCCTTTCATCCTGTCCACGGCACTCTTGCGACTGTAGGCTCTGACGGTAGATTCAGCTTTTGGGATAAAGACGCACGGACAAAGCTAAAAACCTCAGAGCAGCTGGACCAGCCGATATCCGCTTGCTGCTTCAACCACAATGGCAACATATTTGCCTACGCTTCCAGTTACGATTGGTCAAAGGTAAGCCCGTTGGCTACATGGGAAGATTTCAGACAGAAGTGTTTTGTTAGAGATGGGAAACGTTTCCAGAAAGGTTGCAAACAAAATGTAGTCAGAGCCCCACTTAATTTTAGAAGAAGTAGCCATATTACTTAGTGATAGCAGATGAGGCCACAGCAAAGTAAAGCAGAAAGAATATGAAAAATTGTGGCACCGTAAAGACTAACTGATGCATTTTAATGTGAGCTCTCACTGACAAATCTACTTCGTTTTATGACTGATGAGGTGAACTTGTCCACAAAAGCTCACATTAAAATATACTAGTTTCTGCTTAATTTTGTTTGATAAATTGAAACCTTAAAGCAGCGCTTCCCAGCTTTGGATCCCCAAGTCATCTTGAACTGCAACTCCTGGAATTACTTTCCAGTACAGGTAGTGCTGAAAGTTTCTGGGAATTTTGGCCTAAGAGCATCTGAAGAAAAAAGACATCAGCCCCTGAATCAAACGCAAACTACTTAATTTAACCTTATTTCCAATAGCTTCATATGATTGTAAAACTTGGACTTTGAGCAAGATAGATATGAAAAAGATAGAAGCATTTGAATGGTCTCCAGTGCTGGAAATGACTATTATGAGAGAATGACCAACAAGGAGGTCCAAAACAGAGTCAAGCCAAACATCTCTGGAAGCCAAACAAAAACTGTCATACGTCAGTCCTGTTATGCCAGCCGACTCACTTGAAAAGACAATAATGCTGGGATTGGTCAGTGCTAAAAGAGGAAGGGGCTGCCCAAGGACTCGCTGGCTTGACCTCGTCAAAAGGGACACTGGAATGATCTTGATGAAGCTCAAAGAATTTGTAAGAGAGAGAGCATCGATCCACAAAGTGACCGACAGTTGGACAGGACTGAACAGATAGACGAGATGCATCTGGGAACCCAAGATTGGAACCATTGCCTTAATCAATGGCTCTCACATACACATGGTTTTAAAAAAATAGAGTGGCATGAATTCTGCTTGGAGTGTAATTCCAAACATCTGCAAAGGGCAGTCAGAAGGCTAATACAGTACGTACGTACATAATGTCAGTAAAATTAGAAACTTTCCAGAAGAGCCATCATAACCAGATGAGGAACCAGAATAATACCACCTTGTGCAATCCTTGTTGTAGGGCAGCGATTCCCAAACGTGTGTAGCTCAGGTGTTATTAGATTGCAACTTCTAAGAACCTTGGCCAGCGCATCTTCTGGAAACTGCAGTCCAAGAACACCTGGATTACCCAAGGTTGAGAACCACAGTGGTAGGGGCCAAATGCCAAGCTACACGGACTGCACAAAGTGATTGTTTCCTAAGGTGATGGTGAAGTCCTCACATACAGGATTGTGGGCACTGAGAAGATTCATACACATCCTGGTGACCTCCAGATCCCCGGGGAAAGGAAATTGAGGATGGGAGTGACCAATGATAGTTGGGAGGGGGGCTGTGTTTCTTGTAGCATGTGGCGTCTCTTTGAAGTTGAATAAAGTCTTGCACAGTTTCTGCTGTGATACCTAGTTTTGAGTTTATTACTTGAATAATTTCTGCTTATTATAATAAAATATCACTCTCTCTCCAGAATTCTTTTGTGCCAGTTCACATTTAACATTTGGCCATGTGGCTGAGCAGTTAAAATATACTTCCAGAGTGCTCACAATGCCTTTGAGGAGTTAGTTTTAATGCATAACCTTCCATTTGTTGTCTAATTTTTTAAGTCTACACAGCAAAAAATATATCTTACCCTTGTATAAATTGTATGGATTTCTAATATATCAGTGAAATACTATTTATCTTAAATTATATATGATTAGATATCACACAGATTGGGTCACTAGTTACTGCATTGTACTGTCTATTTAAACATTTGTCACTGCATACTACTAAATCATTTCACTATTTTTACAGGGGCATGAATTCTATAACCCACAAAAGAAAAACTATATTTTTCTGCGCAATGCCGCTGAAGAGTTAAAGCCCAGAAACAAGAAGTAGTGAGTATTATTCAGGCCGTCCTTTTAGCACTGCTTTCCTGCTACATGTCCTCCTCTGGTCTTTTTCTAGTTTGTTTGTTCTGGACTGTAACCCTTAGCAGGGGGTCTCTGCGACTAATACCAAAAAGCACATTCTTCCTGGCTGGAGAACTTCCCTTTTGACTGGTTTGTCCAGTGTTGTACCGAAACACCTGAGAAGTTGCATGACAAGTTGCCAGTTTTCTTAGCAGTTGCAAAATCCCTTCCTTGGACCAAGAGACGCACTGCCTTCTTGTATGAGCATACTGCAGAAATTCACAGCAAGTGCTTATTTACTTGCCAGAGAAAGAATGCAGCTAACCGCGATTGGGAAGATCACTTGAAAGGGGCCAACTTTTGATTGTCGCCTTTTAATTTTCATAGAAATGTAAATTTAATATTAAACTCTTGGACATTTGGAACTATAACAAAGCGCGCTGATGTGGGTGGGGTTGTCTTTTACAAAACTGTTTTCCACTCATACAAGTGGACATATGTATTGGAGGCAAAGATATAAGGAAGGCATGTGGGCAATTCATCCTAGAAAACATCAAGACCCAATTTTGGAACACGCAGCTCCAAATTATTTTCCCTTTTACATAGGTTCTATATTTGGGGATATATTTTGGGATCCCCAAGGAGTTAGGGCTTCATCTGATCTTCGGGTAATGGAATGCACAATATTTGAGAGCTTGATTAAAAGGGCACAGTCGCATAGAAAGTTTATTCTGGCTGTGACCCTGAACTCAGCCAGTTTTATAGGTTGTTGCTTTGTACGAATACGATTGCATTTGTCCTCTTTCGTGCAGTGGGAAGGGAAGGGCTACTGTGTAGCTGGAAGAAGAATTTTATATGAATATATTATGTACTACAGAATTTGCCCACTGCTGTCACTCAACCTGTGCCCTAAGGAGCTGCATGTACAGCAGGATTGTTGCTTCTGTAACTCCTCTGCATCAGTTGCATCATTATCTAACATAAGCTTCAAAGTACAACCGAGTAGGAGTGAAGCTGAAGTCTTTCCCCAGTCATTTAACTCAGGCTTGCTTTCACAAAGAGAACCTGACGTGCAAATGCCAAAGGATTTGCTTTGATATACCTGATGCTTATTTCCACTTACCTCTGAGTGAAATTAAAACGGGGGACCAGAATGTGTACACAATGATACTTCTGACAGAATTTTTTTTCTGTAAATCCTTATGTTGTAAAACTTGCTACAGTTTAAATAAAATTGGTTGAAATAAAAAAGTGTTGCTTGAAAGTAGTTATCCAAATCCTTAATAAAATCAGTATGCAATGGAAATGTATAGAAACAAAATGCAACTGTTGCTAAGAGTAAACCAGTCTCTTGTTTTGTACAGTACACAAATCAGATTCCTTTAATTAACATTGCACTCCCATATGCTGGATCCCACCGATTTTACTGATAATTAACCATATATGGGATGGATATAGAATTATAGCCTTACATGTACTATAATATTGAAACAAACATTCCTGGCTTCTCTGTCTGTACTACATGTCTTAGTTCACTAAGTAGACTGGATGCCAGCACATAGTCAAGAATATACTTTGAGATGCTTTCTTTCCAATGCAGTAGTAAAAAGCTGTTTCTCATCAGCATACAGTGTTCAGGGGCGCATCTGGGGGGCAGAAGGGTACATCTGCTCTGGGTGCAGCAATCTGGGGGTGCCTGGAGGGGGAGCAGGAGGAGGAAACCGTGCACCCTCCCACTGCCCAGCAGTCCTCCTTTCCCCTAAGGCAGGCCTGTCTAAACTTCGGCCCTCCAGATGTTTTGGACCACAACTCCCACAGTCCTTTGCCATTGGAAATACAGGCTTGGAATTCTGGGAGTTGTGGTCCAAAACATTAGGAGGGCTGGAGTTTGGACAGGCCTGCCCTAAGGCTTGGCGACGGCACTTCTTCCGCCGCCACGATGGCTGCGGCGCCCTCCTCCTCCTCGCCTTGGTGGGAGAGGTGTAATGCGCGTGCACACACACATACACACACCACACCTGCAGGGTTCAGCCCCCCATTGCTGGGTGGGTGCAATGTGGGGGGGCAGTGGCAGGAAGGGCGCAAAAATGAACTTTGTCCCCAGGCATTCCAAATCCTGGCTACGCCTCTGACAGTGTTTGTGCGTCTTCCATAGTATTGTTTCGTCTGACTGGCCTTACTTCTTTACACTCGGCCAAAAAGGGGTCTTTTGAGTAATTTTAACTGGAGAAGCCAAGAATTTGAACCTGAGCTCTCCTGTCTGCAAAGTAAATGTTCTGCCTTTACTTTGATTGTTCCTACCTTATGGTAAAGATTACAGAAGAGCATACTAGAATTTATTGGAGATGCACACACCTTCGGCCCTCCAGATATTTTGGACCGCACCTCCCAGAATTCCAAGCCTATATTGCCAATGATAAAGAACTGGGGGAGTTGCAGTCCAAAAGATCTAGAACGCCAAAGGTACCCACATCCCTGCTCTAAAGAACCCTGATTTAAAAATCAGGTTTCTATAAAGTAAAGGATATGTGAGAAACACTTCACCAGTGGAGCTCGACATGTCTTGTCTCAGCAGTTTAGAACCCTTGCATTGGCTCTGTCATGTGCGCTTCACACCTTAGCGGAGCTCTCTGTGGGGTCATCGCTCAATGATCTGTTAACACCTGCATGTGAAAGCACGGGTTAATGGATGTCCATTATTCGAGATGCCAGGCTACATGGAGCTGCCTAGGAAGGTTTGTATGGTTGTCCAACATTTGATTTATATCAGCCACTGAGGCCATTTGCGTGGGCAGAGTTGCATTTACGATACTAGTCCTATGTGTATTGGTAATATATATTTGAAGTTAGTAACACAGCCTATGCATAAGGTTTTCAATGAGACAAACAAATCAAGCAATTACAGCCCCAGAATCATTCCTTTTGATTGCTTCAAGCTCTCACATTACAGTGTCTCATTTGTTCTCAGGCATCTCTGTAAAGCATTGTATGCTGCTGAACTGTAGGTAGGGTATTATAAATGCAATGCTTGTTCTCTCGAATTACTAAAAGCATTTTTCATTTTTGCAGTTAAATCTAATGGATGCCAATAACAGTCTTAGCAGGTAACAAGTCTCTGTGTATATGTGTGTTTTGTGAGATCTGTGCAGAGCAAGTACTTCCCGGCTTCACTAGAGCTATTGACAGCTTATCTGTGTAGTGAATTCAGCGAAGTAGATATTTGCTTACTTTTAGAGTGTTGCTGCAGTTGCACATAAGCTAGACTCTTGTGTCCCTTTGGGGAGAAGGCAGCATAGAAATAGTTTATTGATTGATTGATTGATTGATTGATTGATTGATTGATGCTAGCCATGACTAGAGTAGACCTACTGACTTTCTGGGATTTACACGAGTGTTGACATATCACTTATTGCTTCTTAGTTAGAATTAGCCACAGGACTGCTGGCCATATGTTGTAAAACTTACAATCGGTCTACTGCAGTAGAGGCATTGCAGATGCAGTTTCAAAATTGACTTGGTCTTAACCTAATAATCATAGTTCAAGTTTGTAAAAATGTATTATGTGCTTGTATTATATGCTTCTAAGTGTAATGTGTATATGGTAGGTCACAGCATATTTGGTATGGTGGGTGCTGTTTTGGAAGGCTGCTCAGATGGCACAGTATCAGTAGTTATCTGCATGTCACATATTCATCACTTCTGTGTCAAGCCCGTGCATACTGTATGACTTAGCAAACTAATTTTTCATGACCATTATGCAAGTCTTTAGTAAAAGAAACGTGATTCAGATTAAAAACATTTTCAATATCTTTGGAAGTAAGTTCGGTCTGTATAGGAACTTCTGAAAAAGCTGAAATGATGAACCCTAATTCACCAGGAGTTCATAAAAGATGACAGGCTGCTATGGAGTGAAGCTTGGTGAATTTTTAGAATGCGTTCTCAAAGGCTTTCCCGGCCAGGGTCTGATAGCTGTTATGAGTTTTTCAAGCTGTTTGGCCGTGTTCTGGAAGTTTTTCTTCCTGACGTTTCACCAGACTCTCTGTGGCCGGCATCTTCAGAGGACAAGGAGCTCAGAGAACTAGGAGTTCTCTCTGTCCTCTGGGGTGATGACTGAGCACAGACATAATTAATTGTTCCCTGAGCTCCTTGCCCTCTGAAGATGCTGGCCACAGAGTCTGGCGAAACATCAGGAAGAAAAACTTCCAGAACACGGCCAATCAACCCCCAAAAATTAACACCAGCAATTTTTAGAATGATTATTTGAGACCACTTATCAAAGAATTCACCTGTCTGTACATTGTCTTTGAGTGCAGATGGGTACTGCTCGTTGGTTGGGAAATCTTTCATTTTATGGGAAGGCTGACAAGGTTGCATGTGGAAGGGACTGCTTGGCAGTATTGCCTAGTGAGCCAACCCTATCATTAGAGCCTCTGCAGCTGAAAGCTTTAGCTACATCAGCCGCAACCTGGCTTGGGTGGACACAGCCTGGCTACAGCTACCCATGTTCTGTTGCCTTTTGTTTGGACTCTTGCAATGCTTTGTATGTGGCACTGCCTTAAAAAAAATTGCCCAGAAACTGCATTTGGTCTTGAATAGAGCTGTGAGACTATTCATTGGGTCTTCACCTATATTGCAACAGTGTTTGATGATCATATTAACCCCCACCCACTTGCAGATACATACCATTTCCATGCCCAATTTAAAATGTGGGCTTTCACCCCTAAAATTCTCAATAGTTTTGACTACCTAAAAGATGGCTCCCGTTCCCAATCCTTAATATCCTTGTCAGAGCCTCTACTTACAATGCCTCCCCCTCCCTGAAAATAAGACATCTCCCAAAAATAAAACCTACTTACAGTTTTGCCTCTCACTGAAATATAAGGCATCCCTCTGAAAATAAGGCCTCCCCAATGATAAGGTAACAATAAATGTGTATTCTTCTTCATAGAAAAATAAGACATCTCCTGAAAATAAGACCTAGCACATCTTTGGGAACAAAAAGTAATATAAGACACTGTCTTATTTTCGGGGAAACACGGTAATAAAGGGATGCAAATCTCTGCTGCTAGGTGGGTGGTGGTGGGGATTTGGTAATTGCCACTCTGGCTTGGGAGCAGATCCTTAGAGGACTGTATCTGCAGTTATCCCAATGATCTTCATACACAGTAAACATTTTTATCCAGCCAGGCTTTGTAATGCCATTGTTTTTTTTTTTTTAACTGATCTGGGCTTCCTTATTTGTTATTGATATTTTATTTGTCACCTGCATTATTGCTTTGTTTCTTTAGCTCCTGGAAACAGCCATTCTGCACAGCTTTCTACCATTCTACTGTTGTATTTTGAATTTTGTAAGCTGTCCAGAGAACTTGAGAGAAGAAGTGACCACACAAATACAATAAAACAAATAAAACTGAAATATGTGCAGAGAGGGTATGTAAGCCCATAGTCATACTGAGTACCCTGTTTATGCATAGTTTTCTAGGGCCTCTGTGTACGCTTCTTAATGTAAATGTATTGCACTTGTGAGCAAAAGAAAAGGGGATCTTACTATGAAATGTTTTGTTCAAGGTATGATAAACTTCAAAAGATGGGCGGATTTAAATACAGCAAGATTGTTTCAATTGCCACTGCAAGAGGTTCAATTTTAAATCAAGGTCTCCCTTTCACTCAGATATTTCATTGAGCAATTGATTTTTGCCACTGTGTTGCTTTCTCCAGGAGTAGTAAGTTTTGCTCATGGTTTCTACCAAGCTTTCGTTGATTAGAAGTTTATCGATCATACAAAATAATATAGTAACTGTATTGCATCTCAAAATGTGCACTTCTGTTTCCATCATTCTCTCTACAGTACATGTACAAAACAGTGAACAAAATTTTCCAGGAAAAAGCAGTTGTTTTACAATGCCAAATGTTTATATGTTTATATACCCAGTGAGATGGCATATATACCTTTTGGAAGTTATTAGTGTTCCTAACTCAAGAAACGAGCAAATTAAAATATAAGTGAACAAGTCTTTCTGTACCGGTAAATGCAATTCAAGGACTGTGGCAATTTTATTTAATTACCCCATTATCAAGTTCATAAAAATATAATGTTCTACCTCTTTATTCAGTTTTTATAATGCTTGGCATCAAAAAGGAATTTTATATTGAATAATTGCTGTTCATGTCTGTAGGTGGTGGTTTTAATTTTACGAACTACATGTCATCTTGGCTTAGCAGGCTTCTTTTAAATTCACTGCATATTTCAAACTAGGATGTTTTGGAAAGGTAATTTTAGTATGGTTGAAATTTTAAAAATCCAATGCATTTAGAATTGAAAGCAGCCCAAATGGCTAAAGGCTAAGTTTCCCCCCTAAAACAGCAAAGGAATGCTCATGCACATACAGTATGTAGGTATTTCAATATTATATCTTGCAGTGTTTCAAGTGTAGATTTCTATCCATTTGGTCTTGTTGTTTAAATAGTTCCTTGACCTTTTCCATCATCTATCTCAGTAATATTGTACATTTATGTACACCAGTACTTTTTATGAGCTTTGGCGTTCTGCACTATGTTAAGCTGTGGAAGATGCTGCAGCTTGTTGTGCCATGAAAGCTTACGAGAACAACATAAGAACATAAGAAGAGCCATGCTGGATCATGCCAAAGACCCATCTAGTCCAGCTTCCTGTATCTCACAGTGGCCCCACCAAATGTGTCTGGGAGTGCACAAGACTAGATATCTGTCTCCTGATACCACTCCCCTGCATCTGGCCCTTGAAGTACCCCGTTTTTAAGCCTGCAGATTACACATCTCCATCATGGTTTGTAACCTGTGATGGACTTTTCCTCCAGGAATCTGTCCAATCCCCTTTTGAAGGCATCCAGGCCAGATGCCATCACCACATCCTGTGGCGGGCTGTTCCACAGACTAACAACATGCTGGGTAAAAAAAAAAAAATCTTTTGCCTGTTCTCACTCTCCCAACCCTCAGCTTGAGTGGATGTCTCCTAGTTCTGGTATTTTGTGAGAGGGAGAAGAGTGTCCCTCTATCCACTTAACTCATGCCCTGCATTATTTTGTACTTCTCAATCATATCCCCCCCCCCATCAGGCGCCTTTTTTCCAGACTAAAGAGTCCCAAATGTTTTAGCCTTTCCTCATAAGGGAGGTGCCCCAGCCCAGTAACCATTTTAGTCGCTCTCTTCTGCACCTTTTCCAGTTCCACTATGTCTTTTTTGAGATGCGGTGACCAGAATTGTACACAATACTCCAGGTGCGGCCTTACTATTGTTTTGTAAAATGGCATTATAATCTTGGCTTTTTTTTTTTAATCCCCTTTTTGATAATCGTTAGCATGGAATTGGCCTTCTTCACCGCTGCCACACATTGGGGAGACACCTTCATGGAGCTGTCCACCAACACACCAAGATCTCTTTCCTGATCCGTCACGGATAGCTCAGAGTGCATGAGTTGATAGATAAAGTTGATTTTTCACCCCAATATGGATTACTTTACATTTGGCTACATTACAAATGCATTTGCCATTTCGCAGCCCATTCCCCCAGTTTGGAGAGATCCTTCTGCAGCTCTTCACAATCTTCTCTCAATTCATGCATGACCTTGATTGTCAGGCCTTTCCCTGACCCACCTCTGTATTTAATGGAATAGTAATTTGAGAAGGTCACAGAATCTAATAGATGGCTCTCAGTTCTTGGAGAGAAATATTAAAATGTTTACATTTCAAGAAATGAGTAAAAGACGTAATTGCTTTGGGATAGCAAGGCATGAAGCCTCTTGGGCCAATATATGTTCGGTAGCACAGGTACCTTCTGATGGGTATCCTGACCCTGGCGTAGACGAGAGCATGCCAGTCCATACGCATATGTGGATTAGCCATATTAAGTGACCAGAATGCTTTACAGGGAGGAAGAAAAGGCCACAGTAGCAATTAGGGAGCTTTTACACAAGAATTATCTATAATATATCCCACACAAATCATCATCTAGTGTGACAGACCTGGGTGCTCCAACACAAAGTGGCAATACAATGGGCCAAAGGCACCACCCAGGCAGTGTACAGATTTTTTTATAATACAAGAAATAGATATGTACCCTGTGTACTAAAAGTGTTCAATGCAAAGATTATGCCTCAGTTGTTGTATGGCATACCATTATGGATCAAGGCATGGGGCCATTCTCTAGAACAAGTGCAATCCATGTTCCTCCAGAAAATCTTGGAAATACCAACATGCGTACAATATGCGGCCCATTGTTTAGAAACAGGCCAAAATATGGTAGCAACTCAGGCATGGTTGAGAGCAATCAAATACTGATTTAGGATCCACTATAACTTTAAAGAGGGTACTTTCATAACACCAAATTCTCCAAGAGTGGGTCAAGGCACAAGAACTTGACTACATTGAAAATAAAATTTCAATAATAGGTCTATCATTGGAATCACTTGGCTCTCTGCCCCAAAAGGAAGCATTTCACGTAATTAAACGCAGATTACTAGATACTGAATTTCAGGACCTCCTGAGTGCAGCAAATAAGACTTGCTCACCTCTAAACCACTTAATTCCAATTAGACAAGGCCAGCGTGCTAGATATCTTCATTTATTACAATCACCACAAAAACACAGAGCTTATTCACTGGCCAGATTTAATGTAATGTCTTCAGCACTATTAGCAGGTAGGTTCCAAGGTATTCCGTATAACAAGAGGAATTGCTCATGCGATTTGGGAGGAATTGAGTCTCTTGCACATATGTATTTGTATTGCCCTCACTACTCTGTACCCCGCATGCAATACCTGGGCCCAATATTGTCTAAGGTGAAAAGATGTCCAGATGTAGAAATAATGTGATTCATGTTAAATGGCCTAGTGAAAGACAGGGTAAAGAAAGTAGCAGGTTTTATGGCATACCTAGTGAACCATGCTGAAACACCACAGTCTGTATCAATACTCCCACTCTGAGCTATGTTTGACTGTCAGTTGCAATTATTGCCTTGGTTATTGCTAGAAAACCTAAATTAGGTGCTGCTGAATGTATTTTGTATATGTGTTTTATTTATGCCAAAGGTTTTTAAAAAAAATTAAATTTAAATCATCTAGTGTGACATAATAACACATCAATTTGTTGTAATATTCATTGTTCTCCTGTGCTCCGGTTAGCATGTGTGTGTGCTTTTTACTACTGCAGCAATCCTCTAGCTCCACTGAAACTATCTACAGTGGTACCTCTTAAGCCAAATGCCTCGTAAGACAAAAATTCATAGGAAGAAAAAAAATTCCAGTAATAGGCATGTTTCGCATAACAAAAATTCTTTATGGAATGCTTTGCAAGACGAAAAACTGTTCCGCAGGTACCCGGGGGGGGGACCCAGTTATTTGTTTCTTTATTCTAACCTTCAAAATAGATTAATCCGTTCCCAATACATTCCTATGGAAAACCATGTTTCATAAGACAAAATTTTTGTAAACCAAAGTGACCCATAGCCTCTGGAACAGATTAATCCATTTTCAATGCATTCCCATGGGAAATAGTGTTTCATAAGACAAAATTTTCTTAAAACAAATTGACCCAAAGAATGAATTAAATTCATTTTAAGAGGTACCACTGTAGTTTATTTTAGGGACAACAAGGAGGTGGAAATTAATCTGAGGTCCTTGCAGATGGCTACATAAAACAGCTATCTAGCAGAATGATTGAGGGTATTATCCAGGCAGGACGAAATGGGAGGCATGTGTTACCAGACTGTTTCAAAATTCAGTTAAATGCAAGTACTTGAACAAGTTTTAAGGAATTGATTGTTTGGCTCCATCTTGTTCTTTTTTTTAACTTAAATCAGCTGGAGTTATGATCACTATAAATAACCAGTACTGAGTTATGAATGTAACTGTAGCATTAATTTTATAATCCTGCACGGTGCTCTGTTTGCAGATCTTAAGTGCTGCATTTCTGGGAACTGTTTAGTTTCACATAATAGAGTTTATTTAAGGACAGAGTTCCCTCCAGGTAGTCTTAATCTACAGTTGAACTTTTACAAGACCAGCATCTTTTCACCATAAATTCAACATGGGTTGCAGTCTTGAGTACCTTCAAGAGGTGAACATTAAGGCTACCTCTTAGCTGATATTTTGTATGTAGAGAAATAAACAGATTAAACATAGCTATGGGATGTTAACTTCCACAGTATCATCTTTTGCAAGCCTGTGTGATAGATCTTACAAATCTAGATGGTAACAGATTTACCATATTTTCCCTCTATAAGACCCCCCACCATGTAACACACACACACACAGACACACACACACACACACACACACACACACACACACACACACTGATGTTTCCCCTTTCCCAAATGCTTCTCTGCTTTTTTTGTTTGCTTTTGCAGAAATCCAAGTCATCTTTTTGCACAAATTGGACCACGGGGGAACACTTCTTATTGGGCTCCTCAATCCCTCAAGGCTTTTCCCACAGAAAAGACAGACAGCTCGGATTTCTGCAAAAACAAAAAAAATATAGTGGAGAGGTAGTTTGTTAGCTTCCTTTGTAATTTAACATTATGTTTTTAAATCTCTATTGTAACTGCTGTTTTGTTCATTTTTGTGTGCCAATAAAGGCTCATTGAAACAGCCGTGTGTGTGTATGTGAGTGAGAGTGTGTGTGTGTGAGAAAAGAGAGAGAACCCAAACTGACCGGAAAAAGCTGCTAGAAGGAAGGAAAATCTCAAGATCAGTTTGGTTTCTCCTCCACCCCAACCCCACCCCTTGGTAAAGGCTTATTTCCATGTATACAACCCCCCCCCCTTAATTTTTAGTGTCATGATTTTTTGGGGGGGGGGTAGCTTAATATACACAGAAAAACACGGGACATCATTCTTTGTGACTTACCATAGATTTACTGCATTATCATAGATTTATACCTTGGGTCCTTTTGGAGAGAAAGGCAGAACAGAAATATTTTAAATAAATAATTTAAATATGCATAAATCTCTGTGAAAATTATTTAGATGTTTGGTGTGAATCATAAATACTGATACCTGCCCCGTGCTTGAAAGATGCAGCTTCTGAAGAAACAACCCTTACAAACCTCTTATTCCCTTTTATTTTGAAGGTGCCACTGAAACTTCAAATGATGAAGGTGTCGACCAGAAAGCTAAACTTTTCTGCTAAACTGACCTGCTTCTTGGTGTTTTAATGGTGCAACAACAACAGAATAGTGCTCAAACTTGGTTGTTCTTTTTACTCCAGGCTTGTTTTTTTTCAATTCTTGGTTTCTATTTTCCATGAACTGCTTCAAACTTTCCTGAAATGTTTATCTTTACCCGTCATCAGTATATGCTTACGGTATATAAGGTGTAAGGTTGGTGTTTATGCGGCCATAACTCCCACTGGGTTCAGTGAAAACTTGAGAGTTTATAGTTATGCACTGTACGGGCACATGATAGCAGCATTAGCCCCCTGTAGCAGAAGCGTGCGAACTGTAAAATTTTGAAGCCTTTCTCAAAGGTTCATAGATGTTCAATAACTGATTCATTCATACTTTCTCCCTCCTCACCATTTTTTTTGGGGGGATGGCAAGGCTATCCAACATATTTTGCCCTAAATCTGTCCCTGGGTTAACTTGGTAAATACAGCTTGAGGGTATATTTATCTACAGTGGCTCCTCCTCCTCCCCACACTTTCCAGTCTGCCCTGGTGTTGGATGGCTTACCCAAGTGTACATATTAGCAATAGGGCAAGTCTTCCCTCTGCATCCACCCAGGTCGGACTTTTCATCCAGGACCATATTCTGGATCAACTGGGCTTTATTCAGGGACAACCTGGCAGGAGAGAATGGAAGGCTGGCTGAGTTGGTTACCTTGGACCTGGCAGTTGGCAACTGGGCCAGAACAGGCGACAGCCGTCAAGCATCTGCTAGGCATTCTTCTGGATTTATTTATTTATTTTATTTATTATTGAATTTATACCCCGCCCATCTTCCCAAGGGAACTCTGGGCGGCTTACAGCAGGCTGAACAGATCAGCAACATATCATCGAACAAACTACAAAGAACAAATGAAACAAACAAGACAATAAAAACGGCATCTATATCAAAAAAACTAAATCACTCAGGTGAAAAACACCTTGTTAATTAAACTACCTTGCTGCGGATGGCGGGAGAGGGGGGGGAAATTAAACTTAAACTTGGTCACCAAAGGCCTCGCAGAACAGGATGGTTTTCAGCGCCCTGCGAAAGGCCAGCAGGGACTCTGCAGAGCGCACTTCGCTGGGGAGGCTGTTCCACATTGATGGGGCAGCCACTGAGAAGGCCCGATTGCGGGTTGAAGTTTTTCGGGCCTCTCGGGGGGTGACGACCCGAAGCGAGTGCGATCCCGACTGCCGAGCTGGTCGGGCCGAAGTTGATTGCTGGGCGATCCGCTCCGCCAGGTAGTCTGGGCCCAAGCCATGGAGGGTTTTGAAGGTCACTGTGTCATTGCTATATCTTCCTCTGTCCGTTACCATCTGAATACAGTATTAAAATTCTCTTTGAGACTGCAGGTTCCAGGTTTCATTAAAGTGCAAAATGCAAAATAATAAACATGACAGAGAAAAATATCAACAAAAACAAACTGGCTTTGTTCATGTTCAAGAAAAAAAAACTTTTTTTCCTGTCACAGAGGCCATTTTTGGACCATAAATCAGCTTTTGCACAATGGCTATAATCACTACATACTCTTTGCTCTTGTTTGTTCATAGTAGCCATCCTCCATCACGATTTATTAATAGGATGGTTGCCTTGGCTATATATTTGAAGGCCCTTCTTTGCACATAAAAGGTTATTTGTTTTATCTGCTCCCAGGTTCTAATTACACATTCTAGTTCTCATTGTACCAATGGTGATCGTCATCACTGCTGCCCAGAGATTAATTTAGCTCGTCTGCCACCAACTCTGAGGATAAATGGTACATCCATTCTAATGTTCCCGTCTAGTTTACAAAGTCTTAATTCACATGACTATGAATGGGGCAAAAATGTGCCATTTACCACCTGCCAGTTGTAGTTGATGGACAGTATAATTGAATGCACTCCTGCTTTAAAAAAAAAACACCTGGAAGATATCAGGGAGGAGAATTATACAGCCCAGTTTCTACTTTGATAATGCTAGTGTTTTTGGTGGGTAAGGATTTTCTTTTCAAAGAGATGCATTGCAAGCTGGAGGAGCTGAATAGCATGGATGGTATTGTGCTCTTATCTGCTCTTCCACTGTCGGTAAATTAGAACTACGTTTGAGAACATTTGAAAAGAGTTTTCCCACCACATTTCAGCAACTTAACACTATGGGAGAGGGAGAGGCATCCAGTGTTCTAACCCGTCACATCTGTGAAGCAAGGTAATGTTGTGTGGTGTATAAAAGCTGAATACTCAGTGGCTACCATAAGCATGATTTCAGTCAGTATCCAACAGCTTATGTTCCAGGTTGCCACCTTGATAGCAAAGACAAAAGGCAACGGCTTGTCTGAACAATTGTCATGCCTTTAACTTGGATTGTTGTGATTTGATTATGTGTATGTGACCTATATATGACACATCAGGAATCATTGCAATTTCCTGAATTATTGGTTTAACATTAATCTCTATGAAGAGACCCGGGAATCTACAGACCGGTTAGCTTTACGTCTGTCCCAGGGAAGATGGTGGAAAGCCTCGTCCAAGAGAAAATCTTAAAACACATAGAAGAACAAACCTTGCTGAGGGAAAATCAGCATGGCTTCTGCAAGGGTAAGTTTTGCCTGACAAACCTTTTAGAATTCTTTGAAAAGGTCAACAAGCATGTAGATTTGAGTGAACCAGTGGATATTGTCTATCTGGATTTTCAGAAGGCTTTTGACACAGTCCCTCACCAAAGGCTGCCGAGAAAATTGCACAGTCAGGGAATAAGAGGGCAGGTCCTTTATTGATTGAGAACTAGTTGAGATCCAGGAAACAAAGAGTAAATGTCAATGGGCAATTTTCACAATGGAAAGAGGAGAAAAGCAGTGTGCCCCAGGGATCTGTCCTGGGACCAGTGCTTTTCAATCTGTTCACAAATGACCTGGAGACAGGGGTAAGAAGTGAGATGGCCAAGTTTGCGGATGATACAAAACTTTTCCATGTGGTAAAAAACATGGAAAAGATTGTGAAGAGCTCCAGAAGGATCTCTCCCAACTGGGGGAACGGGCTGCAAAATGGCAAATGCATTTTAATGTAGCCAAATGTAAAGTAATGCATATTGGGGCAAAAAAAATTATCAAAACTTTGTCTATCAACTCATGGGCTCTGAGCTATCCATGACGGAGCAGGAAAGAGATCTTGGTGTGCTGGTGGACCGTTCAATGAAGGTGTCTACCCAGTGTGTGGCAGCGGTGAAGAAGGGCAATTCCATGCTAGGGATTATCAAAAGGGAGATTGAAAATAAAACAGCCAACATTATAATGCCATTGTACATAACAATAGTCAGGTTGCATCTGGAGTATTGTGTACAATTCTGGTCACCATATTTCAAAAAAGACAGTGGAATTGGAAAAGGTACAAAAGAGAGTGACTAAAATGATTACTGGGCTGGGGGATCTTCCTTATGAGGAAAGGCTAAAACATTTGAGGCTCTTTAATCTGGAAAAAAGGCACCTGAGGGGGCATATGACTGAAACGTACAAAATAATGCAGGGCATGAGTAAAGGGGATACAGGGAATCTCTTCTCTGTCTCACAAAATACCAGAACTAGGGGACATCCACTCAAACTGAGGGCTGGGAGAGTGAGAACAGATAAAATATTTTTTTACCCAGCGTGTTGTTACTCTGTGGAACTCCCTGCCACAGAATGTGGCGATGGCATTTGGCCTGGATGCGTTCAAAAAGGGATTGGACAGATTCCTGCAGGAAAAGTCCATCACAGGTTACAAACCATGATGGAGATGTGTAATCTCCAGGCTTAAAACCAGGGTACTTCAAGGGCCAGATGCAGGGGAGTGGTATCAGGAGACAGATATCTAGCCTCGTGCGCTCCAAGATGCATCTGGTGGGGTGACTGTGAGATAAAGGAAGCTGGACTAGAAGGGCCTTTGGCCTGATCCAGCATGGCTCTTCTTATGTTTTAATGTCTGCCCACTGAATAAATAGCTAGTCCTTTAATGTAATAAGTAAATTTCCTAGTACTGTATTGAAGTCATTTGGTATTGCTTAATGTTGTATACCTTTATTTGGGCCAGAAGATGGCAGTGTGTATCCCTTACTCTCACAAAGTTTTTGCCAGGCTTGCTACATTTTGCTGTGCTGAGAGAGAGAGAGAGAGAGAGAGACAGACAGACAGACAGACAGACAGACAGACAGAGAGATCATCAAGTAAAAATTAAGAAAAAAAGTGGGGGAGCAAGGGAGACTTCTGTGCCTTTTTTAATTCATGGAGGCTACAAAATAAGAAGCCACCTCCAAAGGCAAGCTCCTTAATTAGTGTCATGATAATTGCACGTGACGGCTGCACTTGAGTAAAATGCTTTCAGCAGGTGATCTGGGATTAGTGCCAATTCCTGCCGATTCCTGTGTTTTTCTCTCTCCACTGAGATGATACAGTAGCTTTTTCTTAAAAAACAACAAAAAACGTAATTTGCAGGCAGGCCGTAGTGATCCATGAAGTGGTTTTGTTCAGCATTTCAAACAACCAGCGTTGCTTATCAGAGTTACTCATTCCACCCAGAGTCAACCATTATTCTGAGCCTACCAAGTATTGGGCTGTCCCAAGAGGACTGATCTCCTAGATGTCCTCCCACATAGTAAATATACAGCACAGTATATACTTTTGCAAATGCTTCCCCCACTCTACAAGTCTGTTAGTTTCTTCCTCTTGTTTCATATCAGTTCACACCATTGGGCAATTTGTCCCATGATTGGCTACTTTGACAGCTTCTTGAGGATTTCAGGCAGGATTCTTCCCCAGACCTACCTGGTTTTACCTAATGATCTCCAATCCATATTGTAAGAATCCCTGGCCCTGCTTAGCTTCCAAAATCAGTAACTAGCAGCGTGGACAGAGCAACATGCTCTGTGTGGTAGAGTAGTGTGAGCAACTTGTATCCCTCCAGGCATTGTTGGACTGGAACTGTGGAGAGATGAGTGGAACTGCAGTCCAGCAGTGTCCTGAAAGGTAGAAGTTGCCCTTATTAATTTGTTGTAGAAGCAGGACATATTTCCACTGGAAGACATGCAGTTTGAGTGAACATGTTCAGCGTTGTTATCTCCAAGTCCCATGAAGTACTAGTCCCTCTCTATTTGGTTCTGGTTAGGTATCATCTAGAGTACTGTGTGTAGTTGTGGATATTACACTTTAAGGATGCCAACAAAATGGAACAAGTTCAGAGGCAGTCAAGAAGGATGATCTGAGCTCTGGAAACAAAGACCTATGAGGAAAGACTGGTCAAGTTGAGCCTTGAGAAAAGAAGACTGATGGGAAGTATAATATTGCTTTTCAAATACTGTCCCTGAAAGGTGGTCAACTGGTCATCCAGAGGAGGCGCAGTATTTGTTCTCAGCCATCCTGTATTTCACAGCGCATAACAATGGACTCAAGGTACAGGAAGCCTGATTTTGGCTGAATATCACAAACAATTTCTTAACTGTTAGGGCAGTACGAGAATGGAACAATTATCCTGGCAGGTGGTGAGCACTCTAACACTGGAGGCATTCAAGAGAAAATTGGACAACCATCAGAACGGCTTTGATTTGGATTTCTGTATTAAGCAGGGGGTTGGATCTGATGACTTGACAGGTTCCTTCCAACCTAATTATTCTATGATTCTGTGAATATGTAATACATAGGAGAATATGATGAGAGAGGCAGGACAATTCCATCTGTTGTTTTCTTGGTGCACACCTTTGTTGTATCATCATACGATACTTAGAAGCACACCTCTTATATTTCTCAATCTGTGAACTGCACTTTAATAAATGTTTTTAAAAATGGAAGATTGAAATAAATATTTTTACCTATATTTATATTTATTTATACATTTGTATACCATCCATCTTCCAGAAGAACTCCAGGCAGTTTACAACAATCATAGAATACAAGGTATATAACAATATAAGGTACAAATCATATAGGTACAAATCATTTGCCCTGTTGTTTTAGTTCTGTTATTTAAAATGCAAGTACTGTAAAAGTACAAGGATGGCAGATTTGAATGGGGGAATGATTTTTATGTTTATAAAAAAGAGCGGCATAGGTGAAAATTAATTTGAGAAATACTGCCCTAGATAAAACACACAAGTGAACTTTCCTGGTAAGTGAATGCTCAGTCAGGAATGAGTGCTCACACACTATAACCGCTGCTGAGTATACAGCAGACATGGTTGCAAACACCATTTTTGCATTACCCTTTTCATTAACCTCCTTCAGTGTACATCTGCAAAAGACGTGATGTAGCTTTTAACGTGTCCCAGAAAGAAGCCTACTCCAAGTCAGAAATGTGTGCTGTACTGAAGTCTTTGCAACACCTAGAATTTGTGTGCTGCACCATCATGTCAGCAACCTACTTTTTTTTTAAGTCAGACAAAGGGATCCAGCAGCCAGCATTGCTGGCTTCCTAAAGGGAGCAGATTTTCTCCTACTGACCGATTAATTACTCAGTGAATGCAGTCAGCTTGAAGAGACATTTGAATTATTCACGGGCTACATGGATGATAAGAGAGGCACTTTTTTTGTCTTTTGAGTCACCCAGATCTTGTCACATGAAAGTAAACCCTTGGTTTTGTATATTCAAGGAAATGTTTCAGAACACTTGCTTCCTGGCATCAAACTCCACTAGAGACTAGGCCTAGATATCAGGCCAAGGTAACATTATACCTCTGGACTGGGAGTGTTTTGCTTATCCTGACTTCTTTTGTTAGAACTTTGAAATGAACAGCTGGTCTGGCCACATAAACCCAGCTCTGATCAGTGCACCAATGTCATAACTCTGTTTGGAGAACATGTCATGCAGAAGAAAAAGAAGTGCAGCATTTGGAAGTCAGATTACTTCTTTCTGGTGTAAAATAAAATATGAGCAGTCAGTGCTGTTATCAAAGAGGGGATTGAAAATAAAACAGCCAACATTATAATGCCATTATACAAAATGATAGAAAGGCCACACCTGGAGTAGTGTGTGCAATTCTGGTCACTGTATCTCAAAAAAAGACAGTAGAACTGGAAAAGGTGCAGAAGAGAGCGACTAAAATTATTACTGGGCTGGGGGACCTCCCTTATGAGGAAAGGCTACATTTGGGGCTCTTTACTCTGAAAAAAAGGCAGCCCAGGGGGGATATGACTGAGACGTACAAAATAATGCAGGGCATGAGTAAAGTGGATAGAGGCATGCTCTTCTCCCTCTCACAAAATACCAGAATTTGGGGGCATACGCTCAAATTGAGGGCTGGGAGAGTAAGAACAGACAAAAGAAAATATTATTTTACCCAGAGTGTTAGTCTATGGAACTCCCTGCCACGCCATGTGGTAATGACATCTGGCCTGGATGCCTTCAAAAGAGGATTGGACACATTCCTGGAGGAAAAGTCCATCACAGATTATAAACCATGATGGGGATGTGTAATCCCCAGGCTTAAAACCGGGGTACTTCAAGGGCCAGATGCAGGGGAGTGCTATCAGGAGACAGATACTGTATCTAGTCTCGTGCTCTCCCAGAGGCATTTGGTGGGGCCACTGTGAGATACAGGAAGCTGGAGTAGATGGGCCTTCGGCCTCATCCAGCATGGCTCTTCTTATGTTCTTATGTTCCTTGGCTTTTTCCTCTCTCTCTTCATCCACTTTCTACCTATCTAGGATTAACATAAACTGGTATCCATTAGTATTTCTTTCCTACCTACTTTTTAGAGAGGATCTGGGTTGTAAAAGAATCCTGTGCACCTCTGCATCTTATACAGAGCCAGCCCTTCAGTTGTCTCTGCGGTGTTACCCATACAGAGCCCCCAGTCATTTCACTGTCCACAGCTTCTTTTTATTCTCGCTGCCACCATCCAGGGTTACCCAGTTGAAATGACCAAGTCCCAGTTGAGTTGTAAGATTAAATAAAGTAAAAATAACATTAAGAATATTAAAAATAACGTTAGGTGATTCTGTTTCAGGTTTTCTTGCATGCCTTAATTGGAAGTTTCTCTAAGCAGGTACACTCAAATGCTGCCCTTTTACTATTCTCCAACCTTTCTCATCTGCCTCACAACTTTATCTTAACTTGATCTCTTCTAAATCCCTTCTAATCATTCTCACAACCCTCAGGCTGAGCCTTTTAAACATGTGGGCTCCGCCTCCGCACTCCCTTATTGGTTGTCAGCATCAACCCTTTCCATTCTCCTGTACTAACACACTTGACATGAAGAGGGTAAACGCCAGTCTCCTTCATTGGTAAATTCTGGAAAAGGAGCACCAATGCATATAGCAACAGAGCAGGGTCTGCGGGAGGCAGAGTCTGCATGTGTTCTGTCCTCTTTTCTATATCTGTGTTTAGATTGCTATTCTTAGGCTCAATTTCTCCTTCTCTCTCTGGGGTCACTTCCTGCTTCTCCAAAGTTAAAAGAGACGCAGACTTGCCTGGCTTCTCCATAATGTCTGAGTACCTGTCAGGACCCATAGAAGCCAGCTTTGAGAACGTCTGTGAACATGTTTAGGGCTGTTCTCTCCATTTCTGAGTAGATTTCCTGAATCAATATTTATTTATTTATTTATTTATTTACAGATTTTTTAGCCGCCCCATTACCAAGCAGTCTCTGGGCAGCAATTTTCCAATTTTCACAAAATTACACATGTTTAGAGCAGTAATTTCTGTCACACAGCCAGTTCAGCACTACCCTGTTGCACTCAGTAGTCCAAATACTGAGTATGCTTCGAGAAACTGCTGAGTTGTGGCAACAAGATGCTGGAGGGCAGAGTTTTGTATTGCCTTGTATCCTCTATGGAAGATGCTGACCTAATGTCAGTGTGTTGATTCAAGTACATGTCAAGCTGTAAGCCTGAAATATTCAGGTAACACTCCATCTAGTGATTTTTTTTTTAACATGGAATAGGAGGAGATGTCCTCTTGTTCTTCGTCCCAAAGAACAATATTTCATAGGCTTGTCATCATGTTTTATTTCTACAGATCACTGTTCAAATCCCACCTTTTCCCCCTGTCCTGCAGGGCCAAACTGTACATTATATACTTCGTCCACCATTCTATCAGGTCTCAAAAGATGAAGTGACCAAAAGCCATTTCCTATTTTGAAGGAACGCCTCCATGGTCAGAAAATGGGTTTGTGCACTTCTCCGTGGTCTGGGTAGTGGTTACAACACCCCCCAGAAGCTACTTACCTCTAATGTAGCATTAGCCATGTGATGAAAACAAGCCCAGAGCTTTATCCTCAAGAATCCATAGGTATCTGTCTAAGGATTCCACCCTCCGCCACCATCCAGTAGAATTTTCCTCTTCAACAAAATACAACAGTGCTTTCCATCAGAAATAAAGGTGGGATATAATGGCAAGAGACGCAATGCAGATGTATGCAGAAATAAGACCATCAGTGCAATATCCAGCACCAAATTATTGCTAGTTAAAGAGGTAATTGTTGCACACCAAGTCACACAAGTGTGTGACATCCAATGCCCGTACAGTACTAGCTTTTTAATTAGCTAGTTTTCCACTGTTCTTTATGCTGATGGACTTTATATTAGCTGACCATTATATGCCTGCCTGAAAACAGGGGCAAAAAGAGAACATTGAAAAGGTAAATTAAATTTTCAGTTTAAAAACGTTCTGTACTTGCAGAATTTTTTTATTGCATCTGTTTGAAATCCAGCAAAATTTAAGACTTCATTTATGCATAGGTGCCACATTTCAAGTTGTACAACAGGTAGGTGTGCTAATCTGTGTAAGCATTATGGATAGAAACATAATTAAAAGAATGAATTAAAAATAGAAAAATGTAAGCTTTCATGGAAAAGTCATGACATAACTGAGATATTTCAAGTTGTTAACTCAGTAGGCCATGTATATGAAGAGAAACCATGTGTCATTATGGGTATTTGGGGGTTTGAAAATGTTAAAAATTGCCTTCCTTCCTTCCTTCCCTCACTACGGGATTACTTTAGTTCCCAACTAATGGTTTGAGCACTGTTATTACCCAGTGGTGGGTTGACCAAGGTGCAAAAGAGACTATTCATATTGAAGAGTTTTTAAATTTCTCATGACATTCTGTTTTGCTACACAGTAGAAATACAAAGATCCGCAGATGAGAACAGCTCTAAGTTCCCTGAGTCCACCCCTTTTTCACTAACTAGCACCTAAAGTCTCAATAAGTCACTCGAAAGCATTTGGAGGGGGAAAAATTATTTATTTACAGATGGTTGAAATTACAGACTTGAGTATAATGCTTTCTTTACTGCACCCCCACTAGCAATCAACTGAACAGATCAACAGCAATGAACAACTGCCACCAACCAATGAAATAGAGGATAGAACTCTCGGTAGAGACAGGGCTCTTATTCAATTTCTGAAGCTTGAAGGAATGATTGATAGACAGACATTCACCCTTGTTGAGAAAAGTCCTTCCCAGTCACTCCAACTGTAGACAACATGAGGTTGTAAATACGTGCATACATATACAAGCAAACATAAATACAGAGAGTGGGGATTTCTGCCTCTGGAAAGGAGGGGGCAGGAGCAGGATTTGTTTTCCTGCATGGAGTGGGGGAGTTGGACTTGATGGCCTTATAGGCTCCTTCCAACTTCACCGTTCCGTGATTCTATGATTCTATTATCTGACGTGGGCAGTGCTCCACTTGCCCCAATGAACAAGCCACCACTGCTTTCTGATATGCTGGCCCCCACCCAATTAAGGACTGGAAGATCCAAACCAGGACCTTGAATTGAGTTCATAAACCCTACTAGAAGGCAGTGCAGATGATTTGAGACCGGAGATGTATAGTCTTTGAAGTGCATATCAGACAACAGTCTGGCCAGTTCCATTTTGCATTGGCTGCCATTTCCTAATGTTTTTCAGGGCCAGTTCCCCATACAGCACTTTTCGGCTATTTTAGTCCAAGTTCTGAAACTCCTACCAAATAAGCTGCCTGGTCCGCAGCTGCAGTAAGCTTCATGGGAGGATTTTTTTTTTCCATAGCAGGATAAGAGTGGCCACATCATGGCCTTCCAGATGTTGCATTCCCACTGTCATCCACTTTAATCAGCAGAACCAATGGCAAGGAATGCTGAAAGTTGACACCCAACATCTGGAGGACTTCACTTTGCCCTTCTTTTTCTATAAAACGGGGTGGGGAACCTTCGGCCTTCCAGATGTTTTGGACTGCAAAGCCCAGCATTCCAACCCTACAGTAAGGGACTACGAGAGTTGTCTGGATGGCCAAAGGTATCTCCACCCCTGCTCTCAAATGTAGCTTCTGATTGGTTGAGCCCAAACAATGTTCCTCTGACTCACAGGGATAGCATCACAAAGGCTACGTTTGGAGCTGGACAACCTCTTGAGACCTCCTGCACTGCTGCAGCTGTGCCTGCTGTTGCTCTGTCTGGCAACAGTGGAAGGGGTGGAGATGAAGGCGAAGATGCTGCACTGACTTCCAGCTTCCTTTTTAAAAAATCTTCCAGCTATGGCTCTGCCAGGGGACAAGGTCTTCAACAGCTGCCTCTCCTTTGGTGAGCCCCAGCAGAAACTGCTGGCCACCATCTTGATTGTGTTGGGCCTTTTTGCCTTACTGGACTATGTTGTCAAACTGATTGCCCTGGTAAGCAAACCTAAGTAATAATAATTGTGTGCCATCCAGTCAATTCTGCCTTATGACAAACCATTTCAGGATTTTCCAGGCACAATAGTTAGAGGGGTCTGTACCATTCTCATCTTCTGTGGAGATCCTGGGTACAGTACAGCTTGCCCAAGGCTACACAGGATGGCTGTCATCCTGGAAAGAAGAGGGGAGGAACCGAACTCCTAACTCTGGCTCAACAGCCAGATGCCTAAGTTGCTGAGCTACACCGTATATATGGGCTGGTTAGATGTGTGCGTGTGCATGCGCACACACACGAGCACGTACTGTACGTACATGTGCATGCATGCATCGGTATACGAAGAAGGGGCACGGACTGCCCACCAGATGCTCTGTGGGTGCTCATTTATCTCCACACTTCTGTTGTCTTTAGACAGCTTTTTTAAAGGCTGGCTCTGCCTTATCAAGCCCTCGGTGAATTTAAAACTAGGCAATAAGATTATCGCACTTTCTTGGAGATAAAGATCCCATTTCCCCGAGTGATGAAAGACACCTCTTCATCAATGGCATGTGTCTTCCTCACCTACACATTTTTATTCCACGTGTGTTATTTTGCGATTGCCTAATCATTGCTGAAGCACGTCTTCTTCAAAGTCCTTTGGGGTGTGGGGGCAGGATAGCAGCACAAACTGTTGATGCTGGGAGGCGGTAGCAGAAAAGTTACTGCCACCGTCTGCTTCTTTAAAATAAAAAAGCACAACCCAAGCCTTATACAGAAAGATTGGGAGATGCAGATCTTCCGTTCTGTGGCCAAAATTCCTTTCCCCCTAACCCTGGATTGTCTTTCCTATCAGAAAGAAGAAGGGACTGGTTTATTTTCCATGGCTTCAGAGACTAGAACGCGGGGCAATGGTCTCAAACTACAGGAAAAGAGATTCAATTTAAACATTAGGAAGAATTTCATGACAGTTAGAGCTATTTGGCAATGGAATATGCTGCCACTGAGGGTGGTGGAGTCTCCTTCTTTGGGGGTTTTTAAGCAAAGGCTGGATGGCCATCTGTCAGGAGTCCTGTGATGGGGGTTCCTGCATGGCAGAGGGTTGGACTAGATGGCCCTTGAGGTCTCTTTCAACTCTATGATTCTATGCAAGGCACAATGTATAGTCACTGTTACTCTGACAAACTCTGTGATACTCCATGAATCAAAACAATTATAAAACAATGGCTTTGATCTGTTTCCCCTCAGGTCTGGATTCATCTTCTTCCATTCCTGAACAGAATATGTGATACTTGCTTCCAGAAAGGTAACTTGTAGAGGAGTAATAAGTATACAGTGAATTAGCTCTTTTCATTTCATTTGGTCTGTATGTCCTCAGGAGGATTGTTCCTTTGTTCGTTCCTTCCTTCCTCCCTTCCCACCCACAGTGTTTTCCAACCATTTTAAAAGAAACACGAAAGGATGTAGGCACTGGAAAGTATCAGGCAGCCCCCTGTCCATAAATGACAAAAGTTAATCAGCAAGAAAGTAGCTGAAAGACGAAAAACTCTCGTGAATGAAATTTCTGCACCATGTCCTCCAATAATACCGTCACACAGTACTGTTGCTGAAAAAGAAACTACCTTTGTCTGTAGCTGAAGGAATGTGAAGTGAGAAAAGCCAGCCAAAAAAAGTAGCTTCCCTCTGGAGGACACTTAACTGTTGGAATCTGTTAAGTAGAGAACTAAAAGGCTGTGAGATATAATAATTGAAAGAGGACCTGAAGAGTGTGGGAAGAAAGAATATGGAAATTTCTCCCAAAATGCATAGTGAAGACTAGATGAAGGGAAAATGCCACCCTTCAGATGTTGCCAAGCTGTAACTCCCCTTAGCCTTAGTTAGTATGATGAGGGTGATTGTAATTGACACCCAGCAGCGCAGGGAGGGCCACGTGCCTTTGGCTTACACACTAGATGGGGGTGTAAGTCAACATTTGTGCATGTCTATATTTATATTAGCTGCCTAGATGCCCTAAGCACATCCAATCTTGCCTGATTTTGGAAGCTAAGCAGGGTCAGCCCTGGTTAGTACTTGGATGGGTGACTACCGGGGAATACCAGGTGCTGTAGGCGCCAGGAGTAGGAACTGGCAAACCACTCCAATATTCCTGCCAAGAAAACTCCATGGGCATGGGGTAACGAAGAGTCGGTGATGACTGTAACGACACAACACACACACACACATTTATATTTCATCTTTCCTTCAATGAGTTCAAGACCACATCCAAGGCTCTTCTCACTTCACCCTCTCAACAACCTTGCGAGGCAGGTCAGGTTGAGACAGAATGAGAGAGAGAGCATGAGAGACTGCCCCCAAATGACCCAGTTATTTCTGCATCAAGAGGTGTACCATTGGACACCTATCAGCATCCCCTTGAAGCCCCATCCCACCCACGCTTGGGATGAGCCACTATTTGAAATATCCTCTAATAACCCTCAATACGATGACTATATGACGGTTCAAATGAGCACTTGAACTTAGTCACTGCTACCAGATAAACCCATGCGAGAAGATCCATCAGTGGAGGAGGTACAACCACCAAAAGGAAAAAATCCAGGACTCTCAAACTCAGAAGCTTCAAACATCTTTCTTCCCCCACCCCCCGTGTGAGAGGAAACCTCACACTCTTCATGCTCACAGCAACCTGTTGTAGGTGAGATGAGACATATTGACTGGCCCAAGGTCACACCTCAGGAATAAGTCCATGTACTACTCTAGCACTCTAACCACTACCCTGCACTGTGCCCAGTGCAGGCTTGAATTAGATTGCATAATAGTCATGACACACTGGATGCCTTCAAAAGGAGACTGGAGAGATTCCTGGAGGAAAAGTCCATCACAGGTTACAATCCATGATGGGGATGTACAGGGTACTTCAAAGTCCAGATGCAGGGGAGTGGTATCAGGAAACAGATATCAAGTCTCATGCATTCCCAGAGGCATCTGGTGGGGCCATTGTGAGATACAGGAAACTGGACTAGATGAGCCCTTGGCCTGAATGAGCATGGCTCGTCTTATGTTCTTATATTCACTGCTTCTAGAATGCGTATCTAGCTATCATGGGGCATTCTGGAGTTATCTCCCCAAAAATAACTTTCCCAAGCTATAGTTCCAGGCCATTTTAAATGTCGCAGCTGGCACTGTCAAATTTGTCCATCTCTGTGGTTTCTCCCTCCTGTTCCCACCTCACTCTCTGCTTCTTTCACCGGGCTAGTTGTTTTGAATAAAGCATGGAAAAAGCAAGCTGGGATTTTGCTTAACTGAAGATTGAAGAAAATAACTGCTCTTGCTGGTGCCGTACCTCCTCCACTCAGGGATCTCCTTGCACGGGTTTCTCTGGTAGCAGTGACCAATAGGTTCAAGTGCTATCTTGAACTATTATTTTGCTTCATCGTTTGTCTCTCTCTCTTGCTCTTATCATTCCCCTCCTTGGCTTACAGGTGGCAGGTTGCTCAAGGCCCTGAGGGTGTTCTCCAGCACCAAAAGATTATGGAAGGGATCAACCCCAGTCAGAAGTCGCAAAAAAGCCGCCGACCTGCGATTCCGCTGCATTGTCGATCCCGTGAAATTAACTGTGAGGATGGGCAAACCACGCGAAGCCAAAGCCTGCTGGACTCAAGCGGGCAGGAAAAATAAGGCCTGCTACTCTGGCGAATGGTCAAGCCGTAACGACGACGACGATAAGAAAACCAGCTGGCATAGAAACCAACCATGTCACCAGAGCAGTCCGTGCAGTTCCCGCCTCTCGGGCACCGAAACTCCTCAGCCGGCGTGTCCTGCTGGATCAGTCGCTTCGTGGGTGCGGTTCAGCTTCAGTTCCCCAGAGCACGTGGCTGACGCGGGAAGTAGCTCGACTCGCTATAGCGCCCAGGCCCGTAACCATCAGAGGGCCACCGGTGACAAACAACCGAGCTCTGAGGTAGCTGGAGAGGGTAACCACGGGCAGAGGTTCCTGCCACACTCGGTGGGCTTCAATACAGACGAAACTGCTCCCTGCCACCTGGAACCCCCTCACGAGCAGCTGAATCCTCAGGGCAGCGAGACCAATTTCATCCCTAGCCCAATTTTATCAGGTCCCAGAAGGGTGGTGTACTCTGCCCTGGCTTCAGATGCAGCGTCCAGAACTCGTTTCCATAGTGATAGTTACACCTATCCACATTCTCCAAGAGGCCCCCAACATCGTCTCGGGCTAGAATGGCGCCCGCGCTTGCCGGTAGCCCAGCAGGCAGAAGTCTATGTCTACCTGGTCAGCCCACCTCCTCCCAGCCCAGAACACAACCCCGAGCAGCTCGATCGTCCCTTCTCGCCACCTCAGACCATCTCTGGGAAGGACGGGCTGGCCAATAGGATCTCTCTCAGCCAGAGCAGGGGTAACTCCAGTCAAGGCCCAGCGGTCCATGGGAGCAACGAGGCCCACAAGCAGCGGAAGAGCATCTGGGAGAGGAAGCACCAGAAAAGGCCCCTGCAGCCAAACACCGACTATGAAAAGCTGGCAGGGAGCAGTGGGGGAGGCCACCTGGTACATCTTGACCCGTTCCCCCACAATTCATCTCTCTTGGCAGACAGAGGGAGAGGAGGCCCCGAGGCCCCACCACCTACTCTTGCCAGCTGAAGATGCTTCTCAGTGAGGGTGGAACACTCTATGGGCTCCTTGGGAAAGTAAGAAATAGCGTCCTCCGCTCATTTCCCTGAACACCTTGGGCACGCTTGGGTCAATTAAAATGAGGGCAAAGCACAAATGTTTCTGCGTAGAAATTCATACAGAGTCCGGAAAGGCTGTGTGGGACAACTGGCATGGTCCCACATCACCTATTCCAGTGGTGGCGAACCTTCAGCACTCCAGATGCTTTGAGCCACAACTCCCAGAATTCCAAGCCTGTATTGTCAATGACAAGGGAGTGTGGGAGTTGTGGTCCAAAACATCTGGAGTGCCAAAGGTTCGCCAGCACTGCCCTATGCTGACTTGGGGGAATCTATCAGAAACCTCATTACTGGAGTGGGACCAAGGCATTTTTCTTCTTATGGTAGAAAAGCAAATGATAGCCCATCCCCAACACACTTAGGTCAAAGTGCATAGTATAAAAGTCCAGAAGAGTTAGGATCAAATTAGACAACACATTTAGCACATATTCAGACAGTTTCCATAAAAGGTGAAACACAGCTGTTTGCCCTAACACGTGCTTCTGTATCTTGTATCCATTGTCCTTTCTTCTGTGACTGTCCATTAGAAGAAAGACAGGGGCTTAAATCCCATTATTGAGACATATACTGTACATCTAGGGATATCCCACTGCCAGAGGAAAAATGTGTCAATTTAGAAAAGGCATGTTCCCTTCATATGACACACACTCTTGCACATAGTTTTTTTAGTACAGTACTTAGTGGAGAAAATCCCATAAACACTTCTATCAATCCTTGAGAATAACAATACAATCATAACAAGTACAGCAAGTAAAAACCTATTCTCAGATCTTTTATGGTGCTCTAGATGTGTCACTTGAAGCTGCCACTTAATTCTGCTTCATGCTTGTGCTGACTTTGCCCACGGTGGAGACTGCTGGTGGCGAGATGCCACAGCATTTGCTGTGAAACAAGAGGAAGATATAGTGTGACCTTCCAGATGTTGTCAGAATGCAACTCCCAGCAACCGTGGCCAGAATAGGCAAATGTGACAGGAGGATCGGAGGTGCAGTCTCATCATATATGGAGGGCCTCAAGTAGCTGGTCCCAAAAATAAAGATTATGGGACATGGCCTATTCAGCCATTGTTAAGAAGAGAAAAGTCAGCAAAAAGGGGGTCTCCTGATGTGGGGATCTTACCCCATGTAGTCCCAAATACAGCTACATAATTACATTATCCTAAGCCCTAACTTGGAATACAGTGCCTTAGTCATAAGACAAGGGCAATTCCTGTAATTCAGGCTCTTCACTGTTTTGGGGTTTCAAATTTCTCATTTTGCATATAGTGGTACCTCAACTTATGAATTTAATCTGTTCCGAATGCATGCTCTTAAGTTGAACAACTCTTAAGTCGGGGTACCTATCTAAAAAATTGAAAAAATAAATTAATTTTTTTTTTTTTAAAAATGGGAAAAAATATTTGTAAGTCGAGCAGACCATATCTAAAATTTGTAAGGTGGCAGTTAAAATGGCAACAGTTTTCCACTCTTAAGTCGAATCACTCTTAAATTGAGCTGTTCTTAAGTCGGGGTACAGGCCATGTTCTATTACACCCACCGGCAAAACACATTAGGCATACATCTCATTGATGGGCTGATGCAAGTCAAGATGTTAGAGTGGACACTTGCTGTTGCACATTGAGTCATACCACTTGGAGTCAATTGTGTTACACTGACATAAGAACACCATAGGATTTTGACCTCTAATTATTTTATTGCATTGGAGATGAGTTTCCTTCATATAGGCAAAATAAAATTTAAAGAATAAGCTAGGTAGGAAAGCAACAGGCAGGAAATAGGAAGAATCCCTGCTGTAGCTAAAATTACCAATAGCGATGAGTTTGCCTTGCAATGGTAACATCAGCCTCCTTCCCAGACAAAGCAGAGTTTGTTAGGCCTTGACTGAACATTTCTACCATATAGGCACTGGCCAAAATCTTGTTGCTTAGCATAGTACATTGCACTAGTCTAAACCAAATGAATCAATGGGGATTTAGTAAGTTATTTGGTGTAACTTAGCATAATAAGTTGCAGGAAGCATAAGACCATATCATTGGTATATAGAGAGAAATTGAATCACCAATTCTCCATTGATTCAGTAGATTTATTTGCTAATTCCCCAAATTGGTGACTTAAGCAACAGAATTTTGGCCATTGTGTTCAATGTTGTACAGAATTCACTATACTCAGTGTTCCATCTGCAAAATTTATATTAGATAAACAAGCCTATGGCTCAAAATGACTTCATACTATTCACCCTAAACCCGGTTTGATGGAATTTATATTCTTAAACGTTTGCACCCGAATGATGAATTCCAAAAATCTTGAAAAGGTTAGTTAATCCTGAAGAAGCATGGCTGAGCAAAGGCAAGATCTGGAACACTTTCTACTTTCATAGTTCACTAACCACACATTCTCCCCACCACCACCACTTTCATTTGAAAGGTTCATTATTTATAGCAACAGCGATTTAAAAGGCCACAGTGCATGCAGGGTGATCAGCAATGCAGAGACAAGGGAAGCAAGTTTTAGTTACAGCACAATCGCAGCTAGAAACTCAAAAGCGTTTTAGGGCCTCTTCGCCCAGGATGCTTCACAGCCCAGAGACAGTGGCAAACATCCACATCTGGTATTAACAAAGCCAACATGCCTCTCTATTCCCACAGTACTGTAAAAACTTCTGGATAGCTCAGTGAGGCTACCATCTATGGAGCCTTGTGCAAAATAGCTGTGATCTCCTTAAAAGATGTGTCAGAGAGGGTAGCCGTGTGAGTCTTTTCAAGAATTTCAGGCAAAAATCAAAGAAAAATAAAACAAAACAAAATGTCACAATAAAATATGAAAGTTAGTCTTTAAGGTGCCACATGTTTGTGTCTTTTGTTTTGTTTTCCTTTGATTTTTGCCTGAATTTCTTAAAATATGTGGTTCCTCAAGCCTCCTGCCATCAATCCAGACTCACGATTGCACTCTCCAGATCTCTTCTCTGTCCGCAACCTCGAGTCTTTCTGAAGGATAGATCAGACATCTCCTAGAAGCCAAACATGTCATAAGACCTTGCACTGGGGTCTCAAGCCAGGCTTCCAGTATCATCCATTTTACCATGTTATCAGGTGCACTTAACACCAAGACAGAATTACATATGTATGATTATCTCATGTTTTTGACTTCTGCTGAAGATAAGAACATAAGAATGTAAGACCATAAGAAGAGCCATGCTGGATCAAGCCAAAGGCCCATCTTGTCCAGCTTCCTGTATCTCACAGTGGCCCCACCAAATGTGTCTGGGAGTGCACGAGACTAGATATCTGTTTCCTGATACCACTGCCCTGCATCTGGCCCTTGAAGTACCCTGGCTTTAAGCCTGGAGATTACACATCTCCATCATAGTTTGTAACCTGTGATGGACTTTTCCTTCAGGAATCTGTCCAAGGCCCTTTTAAAGGCATCCAGGCCAGATGCCATCACCACATCCTGTGGCAGGAAGTTCCAGACTAACAACATGCTGGGTAAAAAAAAAAAAAATCTTTTGTCTGTTCTCATTCTCCCAACCCACAATATAAGTGGATGTCCCTCAGTTCTGGTATTTTGTGAGGGGGAGAAGAGCATCCCTCTATTCACTGTCTGAGTCCACTGCATTCAGCAATAAATAGCAGGATTCAGCAGCAATGTGATGAAGCCAACGCTCTGATGGCAACATGGGAAAAACAGCCAGGCAATCTGGAAATCCAAACCCAGATATGGCTGGGAAGAGGTGCACTACCACCACCACCACCACCACCACCACCACCACCCCACACAGGTCACAATAGCCACTTAAGGACTCAGGTGCAGCAGGAAACAGAAGACACCCACCAGCGTAACAAGACAGAGCAGAATTTTTAAAAAAATTAAATTCTCAGAACATGCATTACATCACTGTCAGGAGAAAAGCAGTCTGGGGTAGGGGGACCCTGCAGTTCATAACAATGTGTTGCAAAAGACAAGATAAAGGCCCTGTTTGGCAACAAAACCCTATAACGTTTTTCAAGGATGTTGTAAACCGCCCGGAGTTCCTCTGGAAGATGGGCGGTATATAAGTATCAAAATAAATAATAAAATAAAATAAATGAAGCATAATTACACACACACCAACCCATTGCTCTAACTACCAAAAATAAGTGGTAACTTTTTGGGATGCAGTGGTGTTTCGTTAGGCATCTCTAGTGAGCAGAAAAATAACTAAATACATCTACAGTACTGTGCAGATATACGAAAAAAAGTATCCGGAGCTGACATTTCTCTAAGCAGCAGCAGCTGCTGCTGCGAGAGCATTGTTTTATTTTTAATTCCTTGTTTTCCAAAGTGTATATGATTTATGTCACAGAAACGTTAAAACGTTTCTAGGTCCCCAATCCGAAATCGCCCCGCAATGAGAAGGAAAATCTCGTTTGCCTCCCCAACCCGCCACCAAAGGGGCCTCTTTTGCAATAATTTACAGCCACCAGAGCGCATCAAGAAAGGAGATGGCAGACGACCCAGAAGTAAAAACGTCCCCATGACCTTCTCCAAATGCCAACAGTTGCCATTATTTGCAGTCCTGATGCTTGCAAAGGCTTAAAGGTCCTTCCCCACGCCCGCTGCCTTCTACAGGAAACTTCTGTTCGGCGGCTTTCCCTGGCGGGTTTCTCGCCGCAAACATTTGCTTTGCAAACTGTGCATTTCTTTAGTCAAATACAGGGCTCCTCTTCGCCTTCCCGCCCTCGCCTCCGACCCAAACGGCTCGCCCGCGCGCCCGTGGCTTCCAGAAACGGCTGTCCTGGGTGGCGGGAGGCCGCAGTGCCTGAAGGGAAATGTAGTCGTTGGAAGAGAGGCGTACTCTCAAGAAGGGAAAAGAAAGTTTCGGGGCTTATTTGACGTCATGTCGCCATCAAGTTGTGGCCAGCCTTGTAGGGTCTTTAAAATACGCATGCGAGCTATTTAATATGCACTCAGCTACCAACAAAAGTAAATGAACACCGGCATAAGCAGTGCAGTCTGCAAAAATGGGGTGACCCTCAAGTCCATGGTGCCTCGTTCATAAGGGCAAATGAAACAGCTCTAAAAAGACCAGGTATATTCTGCATTCGTGACTAAGCTTTTTGCCTGTAAAGATCTGGCAAGAAGCTACCTGGATAAGTACCGAAACCTAACAAGAAGTCCAGTTGCTATGACTCAACATCTTCACCTAGATGACTGAGAATCTTCACAGACATGCTGGCAATAAAGACACAATTCTGTTATGAGCAGCCACTGATTTTTAAACAAAGGACTTGCCTTCATGTATGTGTGTGACAGAGCTAGCCCCACACCCTTTATCTTCCCAGCAACCTGTGGTACAGGTTAGGCTTCCCATTGGGATTACATGTCCAGAGCACTGATAAGTAACAAAGGGTACATCTACACTGGCCCTTTCAGTGCAGGCGGGTGTGGTCCAAATAAGAATTGGTAAGAATTGTCAAGTTTCAATTTAGAGAGAGAGAGTGCCTTTCCTGTGGGTGATGTTTGTCACATATTCTGTTTCTTCTTTTTATTCCTTGCTTCAGGCACTGCCTTGATCCTTGAGGGGAAGGGTTTGTGTGTCAGTTTATTACTTGAGTTTAATGTTGTTAGGTTTATGTTCTGCCTCCAGCTGTAGTAGAACATTTAAATTGTAGCCTTGAGGTGTTGTGCTCCTTCCAATGTTTATTCTGCTCTGGATCCTGCTATGTGTTTCTTCTCTTCTCTTTTTTTCCCAATCATGACTTTACTTTTTTTTAAAGCCACCCAGAAAATTCTTTATCTTTCACTCCCAGGTTGCCACAAATAAAAAGAGCGGCAGTCCTGTTACCACAAAACATTTGTGCTAACCTAGCTATCACTGTGCTTGTTTGTGACTTTGGGGATAATCAATTTAGCTGACAGCCCTATGCTAGATGCATTTTTGGCAGGAGAGACTGGTTATTGGGCAGCAAATTATGTAAAATGCCACAAGATTTGGCCCCATTGACTTGGCTCGCTGAAGAATTATAGTATTTATGCATATGAGACTCATCCATCCTAGTACAAAATACTTTAAAAATAAGAAGCACTTACAAAAATGTAAAAATACAAATTCTAAAACTGATACATATTATATATTAAACGCATATGTAAGTGCACAAATGCACACATATATATTTCAGCAGGTACTGGAAAAAGATTTACAGATTAATAGATTTATTTTAGGGTGAAGTCTTCTGGAGTTCAATCTGCTTGTTCAGACCTCTGAAACATAGCAGTTAGGCCACAGGGATATTGGAGTAACTATTATGTTCCCTATGTCTGAGCAAACTGACAGGTGAACAAAAGCTCATTCTGGAATAAACCTATTGTCTATAACGTGCTGCAACAACCTTTGCATATCCATATACTGTAGGTTTCTCTTCCCATGTAAATCTAAGGATTATATGCTTCAGCTGTGGACGAGTGTCCGGAACATTATCAAGAATCTATAGAGCTGACCCCAGATGCTTTTGCTGCCTGAAGCAGAATAGCAAACCCCTCTCAAAATCAAGGCGTGAGATGCTATAAAATCATCACTAGCACTTTTCTCCATCTTGGCAAATCATGCAATGACTGACAATCAATTTGGAAGTTGAGTCATGGCGACTGGACTTCTTTTTCTTGGGAGATCTCGGGAGAAAGCTCCATGCCTGAAGTAAACTGCTGGCTTTTTTTCATCTTGCCATGGACTCTACACCTAAGAAATAATTCCTGGCAAATCCATCTTTTGCCATGTTATAACCTATTGGTACTGCTCTGAGGAAGGGGGTTTTGCCCCTGAAATATTAGCAATGTTTTGTTGTTTTTATAGTAGCCTAAAGGTATCACCTGTTCCACTCTCGAGAAAAAGAAGTCCAGTTGCCATGACTCAACTTCCAGATGCCCTTTTAGATCCGCTGCCTCCTTTTGCGTCAAGGAAGGGCCGGTCCAGCTCGCTTCTGAACAGGACCCGTTTTGCACCCCCACCCCCCACCCCCAAAAGAAGCGGACCGAGCAAAGGAGGTCGGCTGCGGACTACGACGCCCAGGGCCCTCTGCGGCGGGCGGGCGGGCTGGGGTGGGCGGCCTTACCCTCCCCGGCGGTGCGGCCCGGCCAGCAGGCACAGAGGCGGAGCAGGATCTGGCTCTCGAGTGGGAACGGGGCGGGGGGAAGAGGGAAGAAGGAGGGCCGCCGCTACTACAAAGCCGGGCGGGAGAGAGCGCGCGCAGAGCTTTGCGCGGCTCGGCGGCGGCGGAGAAAGAGAGAGAGAGAGGGGAGCGGCTCTGCCCGACGGGGCGGCGGAGGCGGAGGCGAAGGCGAAGGCGAAGGCTAGAGGAGGGCCGAGCGCGCCGCTGAAGGGCCGTCGATGCCGCCCAAGAGGTGCTGGTCTCCACCGGAGGGGATGCGCGGAGCGCGGCGGGGCTGCCGTTTTTCCCCCTGATCGGCCGGGCGGCGTGGCTCGGGGGAGCGGGCTCTCCCCCCCCCACACCTTTTTTCCCCGGCGCCTCCTCCTCCTTCTCGCGAGTAGCCCTCCTCCCTTGGTTGGCTTTCGCCTTGGGACTGGTGGCGCCTCCCTCCCGTCGCGGCTGCCCCTGGCCTCGTGGTGGATGCTCTTCCTGGCAGCAGAAGCCGCCGCTGCTCCTCCCGGACCACCACCACCAGCAGCAGCAGCCCCCGCCGGGGTTGCGCCGCCGGCGCCATGCACACGGTGCAGAAGGACACTACCTTCACCAAGATCTTCGTCGGGGGGCTGCCCTACCACACCACGGACTCCTCGCTGAGGAAGTACTTCGAGGTGTTCGGAGACATCGAGGAAGCCGTCGTCATCACCGACCGGCAGACGGGCAAATCGCGGGGATACGGCTTTGTAAGTGAGCGGCGGGGAGGGGGGGCGCTCCCACCCGGGGAGGGGGGTGAAGAAGCGTCTGTGGCTAATATTGTGCGTCGCTCCGAGCCCAGGAGTCGCCGCACGCTCTGTCGTTCTGGCGCTGGTGCAGCTTGGTAGCGAATCCGGAGTAGTAACCACGGAGTTACTCCCCTGAAAGGGGTTCCGATCTCTCCACTTGCGGGATAAATGCCTCTTGAAGCGGGGACTCGGTTGAAAAAGCCTCAGAACTTTATCACACACACACACACACACACACACACACACACACACACACACACACACACAGAGAGAGAGAGAGAGAGAGAGAGAGAGAGAGAGAGCGGGTTCCCCTTTCCCATGTTGCTCCATTTCTACCTCCACCTCCAGTCACTTCGGAGCAACTTTGTTTTCTTCTTTGCTTCCTACCCAGCCTTTCCTCTGATGAGCTCACTGGGCAGGACTCTTCTTTCCACCCACAATGGCCTTGTGAGGTAGGTCAGATTGAAAGAGTCCCTCTGGCCCAAGGTCACGCCAGGAGCTTGGTGACCTGGTGGGGACTTGAACCTGCTGCTCCTGCTTCCCTTATTTATTACACAACACTGCCTTCTCAATTTAGGGAGGTCTCCACGCATGCATATCCTTTGTACCCATTTTTGGTACAAAGCCTGGACTGGGCTGCTTGATTTGATGAGGTTGGCAGGGAATCCAGAGGCAGCCCTTCTTGGATGGGGGTCCTTAAGTTACCAGGGTTTAAGCTGGGACATAAGAAAGGATTTGAGGGTGGAACTCACAGTGGGTCAGCCACTATTTATTTATTTATTATTTGTATCATTTCTATACCGCACCATCTTCCGAACCGCGCCATCTTCCGAACCTATTCTGGATTTCTGGAACAGAATCTGAGGTGGGGTAGATCTGAGGTGAGGTGATTCCTGGGTAGAAAGTGAGGTAGGGTAGAAAAAGGATAGGTGAAAGGCAGTAAATTTGATGACGGGTTCTCAAGGGACCAAAAGAAATCCATGGTGGGTTTCAATAGGTGCAACTTCTAGAAGGTGGGAGAAAAGCAAGGTTTTGACCTGTCAGCAGAAACAAAATTCTGGCCGAGATGATAGCTTGACATCTAGAAGAACTGTTCTGGTGAACTTGAAAGCTTGCTTTATTAGTTTGTTCTTTGCAAGCTAGTCAAAAGTATTATGCAATTTTGCTTCTGGAAGGATTCCTGATCATGGGTGTTCTTTTTGTGGGTGCTTAGTCCAGTGGCAAAGAGGCTGAAGAGCTGGCTCGATTTATAATCCAACTGTGTTTTACGCTTGGTTGGCATTTTCTTTTATTATTGCCCAAAAGCTAGACTTTTGTTTAGAGGCATGAGCCGGGGCGGGGGTGGGGGGTAGGGTAGAGTGAATGAAATATAGAGAGTGCTTTTATGGAGGGTGTCATTGGGTGTCCCAGGCATCCCTGTGGAAATGGGTATCCACTGAGTCTTCTGCCTGCGGTACAATATTTCAACTCTAGATTCAGTAAAGTCATTGGGCATAGATCTCTGCTTACATTTGCATCTTGTTATATCTCTCCTGCTCAGGGAGAGGCTGAGTTCTTGTAGTTCCATAGCGTGAAGGTGGGTCAGGTTTTGCTAAAAGATTTACGTGGACCCAGGAAGGGAGACTGTCACTTGAACCAAAAGCTAGATTAATACAAAAATTTAAATGGGTGGGTTTTGTTTTTGTTTTTCTTTTTTTGGGTAGAGAAACACTTCCCCTACTTCATGTTGCATTTTGGTATTTCAGACTCTGGTCTTTATAAAACTGCATCCATTAGCAGTGGGCTAGAGCACTGAAAACTGTCAGCTGCAAAGTCGGCAGCTCAGCGGTTCGAATCCCGGGTGCCACGCAGCAGAGTGAGCTCCTGCTGTTAACTCCAGCTCCTGCCAACCGAGCAGTTCAAAAGCATGTAAATGCAAGTAAATAAATAGGTACCACCATAAAAAGCGGGAAGGTAAAACAGTGTTTCCTTGCAGCCATGCTGGCCACATGGCCATGGACTTGCACAACACTGGCTCTTTGGCTTGAATACGGAGATGAGCAATGCCCCTACAGTCGGACATGACTAGCACGCATGTGCGGCAGGGAGACCTTTACCTTTTACCTATTTCTCTGACAGTTGAAGGGTGCACTAAGCAGGATCTGAGTGAAAAGGAATCATTTTGTAACTGAATATAATGCTGCCTACATTGCACTGGTTTGTTGTCCCTGTTTTATTCTGTGCCACATAGCTTCTAGATATCACACTGGCTTTCAGCTAATATTGCTGTCCTTATGGTCAGCTCCCACACTTTTTCAGAGCCATTTTCTGAAAGAAATATCCACCCTAGCTCCTGTATAAATTCAAGATTCGTTGGAAGAGACCTCAAGGGCCATCTAGTCCAACCCCCTGCCATGCAGGAACCCCCGTCACAATATTTCCAACAGATGGCCATCCAGCCTCTGCTTAAAAACCTCCAAAGAAGCAGACTCAACCACCCTCCGTGGCAGCATATTCCACTGCCGAAAAGATTATTCAAGAGGGTGGGTGGGATTAATGATTATCCCTCCCTTTCATACGTTGTTATGCTGTGTAAGTATAATTGCTCACACTAATAGCAAAAAGAATATCCTTGAGTGTGAAATTTGTTAACAACAGCACCATTCCTGTCCTGGATTGTGCATCTTTATTAATACGTCCTTCTGTACCAGGGCACTGCTTTTGGCAACAGGCTTGTTTCTTTTTATTTCATATGGCACTTGTATGTTGCTTTTCTCTTGCTGCGAGCTTAGGGCAGGATAGACTGGTTGCCTTCTCCCCAGTATCTTCAGAACAACTCTGTGAGGTAGATCATCTTGGGAGGCAGGAACTGGTCCCACGTCACCCAATGCTTTTCATGGCTCAAAGGGGAAGTTGAACCCAGATCTCACGGGACCCACATGAACCACCATGCTATATTTGCTCAAAGTGCAAAAGAGAAAACATGTCAAACCAGGATTGCTCTTCTCAAGCAGTAAAATGTGTGATAATTCCATGGCCCACAACCATAGAATACTTGGGTGCCTAGAGGAAGAAATAGAAATATAAAATGAAAGGAAATGGAATGGCAAATTCTAGAAGAGTGTATTTTCTGGCTACCATTCAAAAAAAAAAGGAACGTTGTCTGCTGTGACATTTTGCAGCATAACCCGCTTGGGCAGAAATTGCTTCTTTTGAACCTGGAAGCTGTCCCTGGAACCTGCTAGCAAATAGTGATGTCAACTATGAGGAAGGGTGTTTTTTTAATAGGATTAGAGAATTTCATGGAGGATGAAGTTACCAGTGGCTACTGTGAGGGTTCAGTCTTTGCCCAGGCGTCCCGCCCTTCCAGTCTCAAAGAAGGCATCTCACGTAACAAAGAAACAGAACTTTTATTTTGTTCATCAACAGCAAATGAGGTTTTTATTCTGACAACAGAGTCAGCTTCTTTAACATCAGATATAAACGGGTTTTCCCCTCCGTAGGTAGGGGTCTCTAGAAAGTGATCAAATTCCCCACCACCACCTGTGGGTGTTCGGCTCCACCACGGGCCTCTTCCCCCTTCTCCGCCAGCCTCAGCCCTTCCACCTGTGTCCCAATCTCCTTCATGAAGGCTTGGGGGGTTCCCACCTGTATCCCAACTTCCAAAGTGTATCTGGGCCCACATGGTCTCGGTTTGGGTGTACGGAAGGGGTAGTCTGGCCTCTTGCTTAGCTCCTCCTGAGGGTCCAAAGTCCCGGCCTCGATCTCCTGGCGAATCTTTATCAGCCATCTCTCCAACTCCAAGTCTTTCCGGATCTCTTTCAGCTTGCGGTTATACTCTCTGTACTCTTTCTCCCCCTCCAATAAGAGCACTTCCGGCAGTGTGCCCTGCGTCGGTAACTCTCAGCTTCTTTGTGTGGCATCATCATCTGTTCCCACTCTCCCGTCCATGGGTTCTCCATCCACACACATTCCCAACCTTCTGGGAGCTCTCTCTTCCCTCCCTTTTTACAAGCTGCAAACCCCACCTCCACAGGAGCGGATTGGTTCCCCTTTCCCGCCAATTCCTTCTTTTTCTCTTCCTCCGCCCTCCGGTTCTCTTCCTTCTTAGCCCTAAGGGCATCATAGTACCCCTTCAATGCCATAAACCTTTCTACGGGTGAAAGGTTCATCAGGTTCTCGGGCATCTTTGGTTCTTCCAGCACCTCTGTTGGGCATGCAGGGGTCCCTCTCTTCCCCTCAGAGAAGTTCCCCTCACAGCTAATAGTCATCATGGTTGTATGGGGGTCACGGAGAGCCTAAATTGGTTATATTTTGTCCATGATTGGAGCAAGGTGTTAAAGAAAAATAGTTCAAGAAGGCTGTTTCTGGCATGTCCCAGAAGCATCTGGTTGGCTGCTGTGGGAAAAAGGATGCTAGACTAAAATAGCCATTGGGCTGATTCAATAGAGCATATCCTATTGAGATCTGAATTATGTCAAGTTAGACCAGGGCTGCCCAACTGAACAGGTCGAGGTCTACTTTTTCTGGACGAAAGTGTCTGAGGGCTACTACACTAAAACCTCTATTTATGAATTTTATCTGTTCCGAGCATATGCTCATAAGTAAAAAAAATTATAAGTAGAGCAATGGTTTCCCATAGGAACGCATTGAAAATCAATTGATTCTTTCTGGAGGGAACAAATTTCAATGCATTCCTATGGTAAGGCTGACCATGCACGCAAAGGAGGTGGGCACACCCCTCGCTGTCCCCTCCACTCCCCTTCCTCCACTCTGAACCAACAACTCAATTGGTCACGAGACAGTGGCACACCAATAATCTAGCCAGTAGGGAGAGCAGGGGACTGTGTCATGGCCCTTGAACTGCCCCGCTCAGCTGAGACAGTGGACTGGCAGACCCAGAGCTTTGCTGGGGCAGTGGTGGTCCTTGGGGTGGTGGAGGTAGAGGTGGAGAACTTATCCCCTCACATTTTTATTGATGGATGGCAGGCTACTTTTGAACACTTCTGGGGCTGCTGGTAGTCCCCGGTCTACCTGTTGGGCAGGCCTGAGTTAGACCATAGCCAATATGGTCATAGGCCTGGCTTTCTGGAGGCATCAGAGAAGAATCTTTCCACACTGTGCCCAGCAATACCAGAGGCTGAGTTTGGAGTCCTTTGCGTACAAATTCTGGGGTCCATCACTGACTATTTCTCCTTTCCCAGGTCTTCGTGGTGTTTAAGTTTCTTCCAAAGACCATCCCTGAGACAAAACCTGTGCTCGTGGAAGCAGCAGGTTGGGTCACACAATTTAATTCACACCCAGAGCTTGGAAAACTTAATTTTTAGACTACATGTGCCAAAGTCCCACACACAGTATGATCATAGTCATAATGACTGGGGGGATTCTAACATCAGTAGTCCTTCAAAGTAACTTTCCTGCTTGCAAAATGAGCTTTTATAGCTTACTGCTGGAATCTGGGTGATGGTCCTGCAAAGCTTTCACAATCATATTTATATGCACATGCATATCGGCACATACACAACCTTACCATTTGGGGTTAGAAAGAAAAGTCAGAGTGGAAGCATGTGCCACGTTGGTAAATATTTTATGCAGTTTATTTCATCAGTAACAAAACTTGCTCATTGGATGCGTTTGAGCTAAGATAATCTGCCATTTCGCCAGTTGATCTTCCCATTAAATAAACATCCATAATACCCAAACCCTAATATCAGTTTCTCTACATGTAGCTATGTTAGTCTGTTGTGGGGTATCAGTGTGTTCTGTACAGTACTTTAAAGACTAACACATCATGATGGACCTGGTGTTCCTCATCAGAGAAGTGTAATATAGCCACCACTAATTTATTGGCCTCTGAGGAGCTGTGATATTTTCTGTTTCTTCTATATCAGTGCATAGTGTATGTATGCAAGTACTCTACCTTACAAGTTGCATACTTGCTCTATAGGAATTGTGTATGTGTGTGTGTGTGTGTATTTATATTTTCTAATTCTCAGCTGTATTGACAGATCAGAACCGAAGAGATCTCAAAGTGAATAACAGTGCCCTCTCAGAGTTGGAGAAAAGTTAAAAGAAGCTTGCGCCTTCAGTTTGTAAGAGTTGACCAAGGCTAACAGTCTAATATCTGTGTTGGAGTCACTAATTCATAGGGTCTTCATAAGTCAGAAGCAGTTTGATGGAATATAACAATGACAACAACTCCCAGATCATTGGTTAACATGTTTTTCCCAGCCACTACTCCCCCCTGGGATCAGTCTTCTGATTCAAGTTTGCTGTATGATGGTTTTTAGTTGGCCATGTGTTTCATAATTCCTGCAGAGGCAACAAGTAGCCCGTGCTCTCCCAGCACACTTACCCACAATGACTACATTCCTATGTAATGCTCAACTTATAGCGGACGAGTCTTAGCTTTGTTGGTATTGACTGATTGAATGATCAATTGAATGAGGTCCCTCTGGGCAGTTTACAACACAGTCAAACAATACTACAAATAGGAAGTGAAATAAACATATAAACATCACAAGGTAAATTGATACCTTGTGATGTTTATCCAACTGATCAGAGAGAGAGCCAACCTGGAAATAAGGAGAAATTTCCTGACAGAGACATTAAACAGTGGAACAGCTTTCCTCCCCGTGTTGTGGGTGCCCCATCAATGAAGGTTTTTAATAAAAGATTGGACAGCCATCTGTCAGGGATGGCATGAGGTCTCCTGCCTTGGACAGAGGGTTAGACTAGAAGACCTCCAAGGTCCCTTCCAACCCTATGACGATTCTATGATGATTCTATGATACCTTAGTACTGTATGCAACAACCAACATGCCTGTGAGCTTTCACTTCCATTTTCAAGTAACTGCAGGTCAATATTGTGTCTGAACGTGGATAGCTTGCAGTGTGTCTTAACAAGAGATCGGGAATGTAGCTTTTTTTTCCAGAGTATCTTGTTGACAAGCATGATAAGCTTGAAAAGGTGTGGGACGAGGTGCAATTGGTTCCTTCTCCAGACTTAAACATGACATGGTTTACTGTTAGGCAACTTAAAATCATGGTTTGTTTCAGGAAATTGGAGTCAAGGCTAACAGTAGTTTGAGTTTGTATGTGTATGGATGTTACAATTATGTCCAGACTTCTGCCCTCCAGATGTTTTGGACAACAACTCCCACAGTCCTTTGCCATTGGAAATACAGGCCTGGAATTCTGGGAGTTGTGGTCCAAAACATCAGGAGGGCTGAAGTTTGGACATGTCCAGCTTTCTTGGGGGGGGGGGGCAATGTGTAGCCTGCATACTGTAATTAAAACTGTAAACCGCCCAGAAACTACCCTTTATGCCTGATGTAACAAGACACACTGCAGTTTAAATGAAATGGACACAGAATCTTCTCTTGCTTGCAGTCTTTGGCTAAGTGGGGAGGAGGGGGAGTTGGCCAAAAAGGCATGCCTGTGAATTTGTAATTATGTAAGACAGTCACATTTAAACCTTTAATTTAAAAAAAAAGTTTTGTGAGTCTGCATGTGTTAAATATGTCCGTTTTTCCCTGGAGAAACTTTGTATGTAACAAATATATGGTATATAACAACAAACTTCACCTTGCTTGCAGCCCGGAATGGCTCTTGTCTTCAAATTCTCATAGTGTAGTGGAACTCAGTACTGTACTTGCATTTTTCCACTCCCCTGCTGTTCTTACTGCTAGTTCTAAACTACTTCTGTCCTCTCTGCCACAGAATGTACAAGCAAAATACTGTTTTCTCTTCCTTCACGTGGTTGAAAGGAGCTTATTGGATATTGCTGAGATCCCACTCCCCCAGGGAAATAAGAAACAGAGCCTTTTAGCGCAGTGGTTAAATTCCAATACTACAGCCAGAACCCATGTCATGACTAGGTTTCTATACCAGGTCCCCAGCTTGAGGTTCACTTAGCCTTTTGTTCTTCCGAGGTTGGTAAATTGAGTACCCTGTTTGTGGGGGCAAGGCAATGTGCAGCCTGTAGAGATGGGCGTTTTATTTCGGAAAGGGACTGGTTCCGAAATGAAACATGCCAGCACAGCTGTTGCTTGGAACCCAGTCCCACCCTCCGAAACAAAATCGGCCACTGTCTTACCTTGCTGTAGTTACGGCTGGGTGAAATTCCAACCAGGAAGCAGCCTCCGATGCGTCATCTTTCCCTCTCCCTGGTGCTGGCCAATCAGGAGCTGTACAAGGACATGCATCATCCTGCCTCCTTGTCTGATTGGCCAGCACCAGGGAGAGGGAAAGATGATGCATCAGAAGCTGCTTCATGGTTGGAATTTTGCCCAGCACCAGGTACAGCAAGACAATGGTTGATTTTTGGTCCGGAGGGTGGGACTGGGTTCCAAGCACCAGCTGTGCTGGTGTGTTTCGTTTCGGAACCAGTCCCAGTCCAAAAGGAAACGCCCACCTCTAGTAGCCTGCATAATTAAATGGTAAACTACCCAGAGAGTGATTTATGTACTATGGGGCAATATACGAGTAGCACACTTTGCTTCTCCCCCACCCCTCCTCCAAGCTCCAGGGTCATTTGCCTGCAGTCAACTGCATATCCACTTTGTTATGATTTCCTTTGGGGATGCTTTCATGTAATGCTGGTCTACAGATCACCAGGCTTGAAAGGGAGACTTGGCAGCAACAGAAGCTCTTAAGCAGTAAAGCTGCCAGTGGAATTGTTACCAGAGTTCAGGGCTTCTTAAATCTTAAGCAACAACTCAGTGAGAGCTTGGAAGGGAGCAGTTGCAAAGAACAAGTAGATTTTCATTAATCCCTCTTTTTTGGACAGTAATTAAAGCATAACTAAAGTACTGTATGATGGCAAAGATTAACTTCACTTTTTAATTTTTTTTTCTGTTACTTTTTGCAATTAAATGTGGTCTAGATTTTCTTTTAAAAGTAGCCATGTGATCTCTACAACACACCAGAAAAGGGACCTTGGTATCCTGGTGGACAGCTCAATGAAGGTGTCAACCCAGTGTGCCGCAGCAATGAGAAAAGCAAACTCAATGCTAGGGATCATTAGGAAAGGTATAGAAAATAAGTCAGCAAGTGTCATTTTGCCTCTTTATAAATCTATGGTGAGGAACCAATTGGAGTATTGTGTATAGTTCTGGTCACCATACCTCCAGGGGGATAGTATGGCTATGGAAAAGTGCAGAGGAAGGCAACCAGAATGATTAGGTGACTGGAACACCTTCCTTACCATCTGAGGATGCAACAGCTGGGCCTCTTCACTCTTGAATGATAGCATCTAAGAGGTGACCTGATTGAAGTTCATAAAATCATGCATGGTATGGATAAAGTAGATAAGGAAAAACTGTTTTCTATATTGCACATGCACAACACTAGAACTAGGGGGCACTCCATGAAACTTTTGGGTGATAGATCTCAAACAAATAAGAGAAAGTACTTTTTCACCCAGAGGATCATTGGTCTGTGGAACTCCCTGCCAGAAGAAGTGGTGACAGCTGTCAGCCTTGACAGCTTTAAGAAAGGACTGGACAAGTTCATGGAGAACAAGGGTATCAATGGCTATCATTATGGATACCTAAGGACAACCCCCAGGTTGGAGAGATAGGCAAGATATCTCTCAATGCCATTTGCAGGGTATTGTAAGCAGGTGAAGACATCTACTTGGGAATACCCTGAAGCAAATGGCGAGCCACTGTGTGAGACAGAATGCTGGACTGGATGGGCTATGCCCTGTTCCAGCAAGGCTGTTCTTATCTTCTTATCTCTAAATAAAAGCAAAAGTAAGAGCCAGCAAACACTTTTTATCAGGATCATTAAAGTAATATAAAATTCTAAATGTAATAGTAGCTATGCATGGAAACAGTAACTGTAACTAATTACTTACATGTATTTAAAATATTTTTACCCTGCCTTCTCCTTAAAAGTTAAGAGTAACTCATTTTAGGCCTTAGGCCACTAATCCTTTACTTTTGATGTTAAACAGGAAACAGAAAAAAGATACAGGTGGGTGTACAGGGTGTTGTTGTTTTCTTTACAAACCATTGTGCGTGCTGTTATCTTGTTATGCCGGTTGCAGCTGGAAATAGCTGCTGTCCCCCTGTAGGCATGTAAGCCCTGTTGTTTTAACCAAGTTATCTTTGACTTGCATAACCTCAAGCTGGGCATTGCTGGAACAATGGCCGAGTGCTCCACTGTGGGGTGATTATGCTCTGCCGTTGCTAATTAGATTTTGCCCGGTAGCTTTCAGACCATTTTGTACCAGTACTTGCGAGAAAGTGTGTGTGTGTGTGTGTGTGTGAAAACATACTGGACCTTCCATCTCTACAAAGTCTGGAAGTTGAGTCATGGCTACTGGACTTCTTTTTTTGAGAGAAACGTTTTGCTGTTCATCCAAACCGGTGAAGCTGTTTGGATGAACAGCGAAACGTTTCTCTCTCTCAAAAAAGAAGTCCAGTAGCCATGACTCAACTTCCAGATAAACTCACCTGGATGACTGAGAATCTTCACAGACATATCTCTACAAAGTGGCATTTCTGCCTGATGGCACAGTATAGAAACAAACAAACAAATAAATAAATAAATAAATAAATTAAACAAACAAACAAATAAACAAATAAATTTTAATCTTTCTTTTCAGGTGACGATGGCAGACAGAGCTGCCGCTGAGAGGGCATGCAAAGATCCCAACCCCATCATTGATGGCCGGAAAGCAAACGTCAACCTAGCATACCTGGGAGCAAAACCAAGGAGTATTCAGACTGGTGAGGCATCATCCATCTCTATCTTTCTATCTCCCCATTTTGCTTAGCCTTGCTTAAACGAGTTCATGGTTTCTCTACATTTGAATGGGACAATCCAAACAGGGCTGCGCGTGATTGTGTTCTGCGCCCCCAGGAAGCTCATTCTCTTGCCCAAATAAACTGCACGTTAAGCTGATTTTGTGCCGTTGTTCTGCTGCCAAAGATGATGGGGCTATGAAAGCCATTGGCCGTCTCTTGGCAAATAATGGAGGGAAGGAGGCGGCGAAAGACAGCAGCAGGCTATGCAGCCGCCTATGGTCCAGTTCCAGGCAGCCAAGTGTGTAAGTAAGGCTTGTGTGCTGATGGGCCAGCCACGGTTGGATGGCAGCTGGTAAGATCATCGGTCTGCACCAGCTGCTGTGCATCAGTATCTGAAGCAGACAGAAATGTCACAGCAGCGGGCTACAAATTGTTGATCGTAACTACTGGAAAAGTTACCTTTATCACAGTTCCCAGAAGCTTGTGTGATCATGCTTCCTCCATCTCTCAGCTTCTCATCTTATAGCTGACTTATTTTTATAAAAAAGGAGGAAAAAAACAGATTTGATTTAAATCAGTGATTTGATTAAGGAAAAACTTTCATTATTATCCACTCTGGAAGAAATAAACAAATTCTTTTGGAAAGGAAGTCTCTAAGTGTTTACTTACAGTTTAGAAGATGCAGTGTGAAAAGAAAGGAAATATGAAAATAGTTTTCTTATCTAAGAAAGAGGGGAAGGAATCAGAATAACAATTGGCTGATAGATACCCATAGATAACATCCAAGTTGGATGAACAGCCATCAATAGTGGTCAAAAAGTGCTTTCACACGACCCCTAAAATCCGCTGGCAACTTAAATTCGGATCCCCTCAACCAGAGATCATATGGGTTTTGTTCTGCTTTCTGTGTTCCCACCCTCCCGCACTCTGATTCTATTGCTTCTATCTGCGGTGTGGGGAGGGAGAAAAAAATCCAGGCTCACCTCCGCCTGCCGTTGGCAGCAAGCCCATTAGGGATTCCTGTCTGTTAAAGGGGCGGTGGGGGGGGGGTACAGGGGACAACAAAACAAACAGAAGGCGGAGGAGAGCCAGGCATTCACTGCTTTAAAATCCGCATTGGGGAAAAATTTACCTCCTCGAGACCAGGTATTTGTAAAATGCGCTGGGGCGCACTTAAGTGGGTGTGGTTGTACTTTATTTTATTTTTTAAGTCCGATGCTGGTGGGAAAACAATTTTATGCTCCGCATCTGCCAGCACTTTGCATCAGATTTTAGGGGTTGTATGAAAGCAGCCAAAGTGAAGGTAAAAAAAAAATAATGGTGAAGGGAACACTACATTTTAAGTATAGACACTATTAACATTCTAGAAAGCACATGCCTGGCAACTTAGGAGAGGAATTGGTTCGAGTTGGCTTATAAGGAAGTTCTGTATGTTAAAAAAAATGGGAAACACATGCAAAGAATAAAATCTTATGAAGAGGAGAGGAAACATTTGAAGTTAGGAAGTACTAAAGGTCAGGCCAGCTAGGACTGAGAGTTTAAAAGTTTCACCGATCAAAACAAGAAATGCTGTTGAATTGAGTTGGGCTGTACTTATCAAGAGTGGTGGCGAACCTTTGGCATTCCAGATGTTTTGGATCACAACTCCTGTAGTCCTTTGTCATTGGCAATAAAGGCTTGGTATTCTGGGAGTTGTGGTCCAAAATATCTGAACTGCCAAAGGTTCGCCACTACTGATTGCGTGGGCTATGCTAACCTTGCCCGCATTAAATTTATTTTCCCCTCTTCAGGCTTTACCTTAGGGGTTCAGCAGTTGCATCCAGCTCTCATTCAGAGACCTTACGGGTAAGTTGAATTCAGTTGTTTGTTTGCTTGTTTCATTAGCAGCTAGCTGAAAGTAAAATTAACAAATCATTATGGGGAAGCCAAATAACTGCCATAGTTACTGGAGCATAGACAGGACATCCTGGTTCGCACTTTCTGTTTTGGTAAAACTTTTCAGAATGTTATGCATGGGTTCCTCTTGCACACACCCCTCTCAATTTATTGTGGTTCTGTATCTGTCTGCAAATTTCAGATATGCTCCTTCGATACAGTTCTTCCATGGGCGAGTTTTCTTGGTGTTCCTTTTCCCTCTTTATTTCCTTTTCTTTTGAGCCTTTTGCAGTTGTTTGGCAAAGGGGAGGTCTTGTCCAGTTAATTTTTGTAAGAAAATTATAATATTTAAAAGATTGTATTTTATGTTTTTAAGCATTTTAAAAAAAACCTACCATACTGAAGTTATGACAAACTAGAATATAGCTATGCTTTTGTTAGTATTATCGATGTACAAGCCCCTCTGAGAGCCTTTGCAGCCGTAAAGATTTATATAAATGCTATAGACCAGGCATGTCCAAACTTCAGCCTTCCAGATGTTTTGGACCACAACTCCCACAGTCCTTTGTCATTGGCAATCTAAGCTTTAGAATTCTGGGAGTTGTGGTCTAGAACATCAGGAGGGCCAAAGTTTGGACATGCCTGCTATAAACAGAAGGGACTTAGTACAGTTCAACATAGCCCCCCCCCAAAAAAAAAACACTATCGTGTGCTGTCCCCTCAAGTATCCTTCCTATGTGTATATCCACCTTCCATACCCTCACCAAGTATTCCTGTCTGGACCATTGAGTTATGTGACCTCAAGTTCCTAGGGATTTTAGAGAAGAAAAAGAAGACCGCAGGTTCCTTCTGGACAAGGGCTCCTGTGTCCATACAAGGAATGCTCACAATCATACAGGGGCAGAGAATTTCCCGACAGCTCCCCGTAAGGCCCTGCTGGCGGAAGGGAAGGTTCTGAGAGATGTCATCAAAACCCAGACCTTTTTCAAGCTCTGTCTGCATACAGTTCAGAAGGGTTGGAAGGAATCCCTTAATACTGATACTCAGAGCTTCTGTTTTCCCATGGATGCTATGCAGCAGGTGCATTGTAGTGGATGAGGGCAGGGCAGGAGCGTGGCATTGCTAAGCCTGTGGAGACCTCTGCGAGCGCACAATGGAGGAGCCTCTTAAAATTTCAGCAATATTACTGCCGCTGAGGCCTCCCTCCCCCTCCCCTTTCATCCCCTCAGCTTTTGCTTTGGGGTGGCTTTGTGTTTTTTTTTGTTTTATTCAGTTTAGCTCTTATTTAAATGGGGGCCTGTGTGGGAGGCTCTCTTTGCTGTCTGTTGTTTCCCTCTGCTGTTGTGCTCCCTATAACAGTGCTCGCCCTGAGAATGAATTGCATATGGATACAAAGTTTAATATTCAATGAAAGAAACATTAGGTCAAAAATTGATTCTGGACAGATGTTATATGGGGCTTGACGAGTCTACAGAAGTGAGCCATTGTCTCCCGCTTTCAATAGCCTAGTCCCTCCCTCCCCGGTCCAAAGCATCCTCTCTTTATAGCCCTAATAGGATCTGGCAGCTGCTTTGGAAAAGACAAGTCTGCTGAGAGACAACAATAGGGACTGTCATACTACCTTCATTTAACTGTTTAATGATTGATGCAATTCCTTTTTTCCCTTAAACAGTATTTTCGGGGGTGGGGGGGCTGGACGGGGAAAAAGAACATTGGTTTGTGGGTGGGTATTATTGAAGAACTTTAGAAAAGTAGGTTCTCTCTTTGAACAATAAGTTTTGGGAGGCTGCTGGTTTTAAAAGACAATACACCAGCTCTTTTTGGGGTGGGGGTGGAGAAGGAAAAATTAATATTTAATCTCTCTCTCTCTCTCTCTCCTCCCCCGCCCCCAATTTCCACACACAGGCTGCCTTTCTTTTCATTCCCTTGTGCCTTTTTCCCTTCAGGGTTACACAACTAAACTCTGAGTTGCTGTTTCTAAAAGTTTTGCTAGCAGGCAGGCTGGCATTGTCACAACACTGCTCTCTGTGTTGTCGAAGCACACTGATTTTCTCACCAATTGTCAGCTCCCTTTCGGGAGGCACTAAACCAATGTGTTTTCCTTAAAACTCCTAGTAGTGGATAAGAAGCACCACGTAGCCTGGTATGTTGGAGGAGGTTATTGTAGGAAAATGAACAAGGACCTTGTAGACCTCAGCGTGTCACATTTTGTGGATGAGGGCACAGGGTTTTTAGAATGGGAACCTAGTCTCTCCATTCTTGAAGTTATCTAACTCTGCAGTTCTGTTCAAACAGCCAACATGTACACTTGCAGAAAAAAAATCTGAGAACAATTTTTAACAGGATGGACAGTTCAATAATAAAAATAATGTTTATCTTAAAATAACAATCATTCAGTCATTGAAATTAGTGCTAAATCACTATTAGTTGGACTTTGCACCATGAACTAGGTTGTATATAGGACAAAAATTGGTTCATTTCCGCTTCGGCTAGATTAAGGTTCAAAGCTGACCATGTAGTGATAGATGGGTTTGATGACAAAAGTTCCAGCAGAAGTAACCTAGTAGTTGGAGAGACAACACACCAAAACAGTCTTTGTTTTCCACCAAATAGGCTGCAACAAACCCACTGACCAGGAATGAGAGTTTATGATCCTGGCAAGCAATAGCACTGAGGGCAGGGCAGTTCACTGGAGGAGCTAAATTAGGCTGCCAGGAAAAAAAAACTGGACTAGCCCTTTGCGGGAGAGTCTTTTGTTCTCTAATCCTGAAGGGTACTGAAAAAGCTTATTCCTTTTCCACTTCCTTCCCTCCTTTTCCTTCCTTGAAATTCTGCAGATACGATCAGCGAATTGGGTGGATGTGCATTACACTTTCAAATTCTCTCCTGTTGTGATCACTTGCCTCCTCTTTCTCTCCCTTCCGCCTCCCTTTCTCTCTTTCCAGCTGTTTCTCCCAAGGAGTCTCTCTTGACTTTTCCATCAAGGCTCCCTTCCTCTAACTCTGCAGGTGCAAATCTCAGCCTTGCCTCCACCCACCCACCCCGAAAATCTAGTCCTTTCAGTGTTGTTTCATTTTCCCGGTTCCCCGGGTTCCATGAGAATATGGCAAATTTACTTTGCAAATCAACTGGATTAGAGAAGGCAGAGAACCATTTCAAACCTTTAATTGGTCCTTTCCTTTCTCAGCTCTCCAGCCCACCTGCAATTTGCCTGTCTTTCTTTTCTCCCATCTCCTTATAGCAGGGAGAGGGAAATAGGAGGACTTGATCATGTTATTGAAGGGGAGTTGCTGCAGGGAAGGAAGGAAAATCTGAAATGGATTTATTTGTGAGCAAGGGGAGAAACTGTGTCTTAGGTTTGTGAACCCCATATTTTGAATGCATGCCCCCCAACCTGTTCTGGGGCTTGCCAAGAAGGTGAGGTCAGTGCTTAATTTTCAAAAAGAGACCTACAGAAGACTTGGGCCAACAGGAACAATGCTATGGCAGTTTTCTTACTAGATAATTTTTCTGGGTAAAGATCGAAGTAGTCTGGGTGTATTAAGATGCATGTTTACTGTGTGGTGCAGTGGTTAAATGCCACACAGTAAGAGCCTTGTGGTGCAGTGGTTGAATGCCTGTACTGCAGCTAAAACTGTGCTCACATGGGGTTCAATCCCAGGTAGCTGGCTCATGGTTGACTCAGCCTTCCGTCCTTCCGAGGTCAGTAATATGAGTACCCAGTTTGCTGCGGGTTGGCCAAAGTGTAGCTTGCAAAATTGAATTGTAAACTGCCCAGAGAGTGCTTGAAGTTCTGTGAGGCAGTATATAAGCAGAACACTTTGCTTTACTGATTTTTAAAGTACTTTTGTTAAGGATGTCTGTGAAGATTCTAAGTCATACAGGTGAGGTTATCCAGAAGTTCATAGAATCACACAGTTGGAAGAGACCTCAAGGGCCATCCAGTCCAACCCCCTGCCATGCAGGAACCTCCAGTTGGCAAGCTGAGTCATGGGAACTGGTCTTCTTTTCTTGTGAAGTCAAAATGTTTTGCTACTCATTCAAGTAGCTTCCTCAGTCTGAGGAACGTTGGTGTGAGGCTTCCAATTTGGACAGAGAAGATAGGTGGTTTGAGGGAGAGGTCAGGGAAGCCATTAGTGTGTGAACTGAAATCCCTTTCTCAATAGAGGTGGGGATTTAGGCACAATCTGTGTACCACATATCATGCTGCCCTTTCATCAATCCCCAGACATATCAGAAGCACGTCACACCACCAGCAAGATCACAGCTAACAACCCATGCTTAATGGGTGTTGGGAAGTGTTACTCCACCAGAACTCGAACTCGAACCGACTAAAGAAAAATTGGGTCTGATTTGTCATGGTCGTTCCTGGCATCGCAGTGATCGTGTGATGCCAAGCGGCAGAGAAAAAAAGTTTTAAAAATAAAAAAAACTGATTCCCGGCCAAAAAAGCAGGCGAAAATATGCCTGCCTGAGTGAGGGCACCTACCAGAGGGGTGGTTTCTCGGGGGGGGGGTGTCCCCGGCCTCCCCCCTCCTCTCCTGGGCTGCGCATCCTCGTCGTCTCGCCAACTCGCCATGTCATGCGGTGCGGGCGGGGGATCCAAAATGGGGCGGGCGACCGCAGTCTTTTTTTTTGAAATCGTGGTGGTCCAAAAACACACCAAAGCACCACAGAAACATGCGAAAATAGCTATTTTAAAACTGCCTGAATTTTTACAGTAGCAGCAGTGGGTTTTTCTTGCAACAAAACGTCTCCATTGATTTTATTTTATTTTATTTTTATTTTTATTTTTTTACACCTGCGCAATGATGGGCTGGCCATGGGAGTGGACCATGCAAATTTTTGGAGCCATTCCACCAATTGCATGGCCACTTGGTTCCTCGCTATCCCTTTGTAGGCATGAAGGTTTTGTATTTTTGGCCTACAAATCTCATAATTCTTCATTCTGGGCATTTTGTCTGACAAGGGGATGCCTAAATGATTCTCACCTGGGAGAAGGGCCTAAGTTGGGAGGCTTTGTTTCCAGCAAGACCCAGTTTGACCTAGCTTCCGGTGCAGAAAAGAACCTGCCTCTCTTCTAGCTGGGAGGTTCTTTTCTCTACAGAGAGCTGGGCCTGTTCTCTTCTGTGAGCTTCGTTTTGATGTCTGTCTGTCTCAAATGGAACTCCTGAAATTGGGGATTGTAAAATTTGTAATCCAAGACACCCATGTCTCTCCCTTAGGTTTGAAGCTGTCTCCCAAAACACCTTCCACGATGCCACTTCTCACGCTTAATGGCTCTTCAAAACCCACTCTTGGCAAGAAATCTTTGAAACAGCCTCTGTGTCTCAAATCCCGTTTGCAGCCTTCCCGTAGCTTGAAGCCTTCCCAATGTGCCAAACTACAATACCCACCATTCCCAATCACTGGCTGCACAGCTGAGATGATAGGAACTATAGCCCCCACACATATATAGGGATGAGGTATCAGGGGTAGGAGTGGACGCCCACATCAATGCAATAGAAGCTGCCTGCAGATAAAAGTCTTGCCGTACTAGCAATTAAAATATGCTTCTTGGCTATTCTGTTTGGTTTTTTTTCTTTCTTTAACTGGTTTTTGACAGTTGGGGAAAAAAGGCAGAAGAACTGGTGGAAAAAAAACAAGTGAGAGTGATGAGTGGAAGAAAGTAATTGCTTTTAGCCCTCCTCCCTTTCAGGGAATGAGCCAAGGCAAAAGTCTTTCCTAGAACAACTGAAATAAATAACAGCAGATCTGTCTCTGGTCGTATCCTGGCTTCATCTCTCTTCTGTTTCTCCCTTGTGCCAGTTTTCCTGGGCTGCTTGGGAGAGGACTTGTTGTAGTTTGTAAAATGCATACTGAGAGTGCTGCGTAAATCATTGTCCTGCATTACAGTGGGTTTAATTAGCTGGCTTTCAGGGGAGTAAAAGCCGAAAGTGCCACCTTAGTGGGTGTTCCATAGATAGTGGCCTTCCCAGGAAGAGTGTTCCCCCCCCCCCAGCTAGAACGCGCTTGGCTGCTTGGATTTGGCTGGATTGTTCTTGTCATGTGAACAGTTGGCCTGCTGCTTCATGCTCCCTGTGGCCGGTGACTTTGCTGCTCACACTGTGATAAGGGCGGGCTGAGCAGTATCTAAAAATTACAGCTTGAAGACCGAGAGGTCACAGTGGATGTTATTTTTGACAGCATTCCCTCTTCCAGGCACGGTGCATTTGTCTACTCTGTAGGCACAATTTTAGTTGAGTCCAAGCAGTCAGGGCCATATCCGGGGGGGGGAGAGAGGGTACATCTGCCCCGGGTGCAGAAATCTGGGGGTGCTTGGAGGAGGAGGAGGAAGCCCTGCACCCTCCTGCTGCCACGCACCAGGCAAGGGGCAAATCAAGCAGGCAGACAGGTGTGCAAGCGTGGCTGCGGCACCCTCCTCCTCCTCCTCCTCCTCCTCCATCTCTTCGTCACCACCGCGGGAGAGGTAAAGCGTGCACACACACATGCCCACCTGCGTGCCCCACACCTGCAGGATTGCCCCCCCCCTTGCAGGGTGGATGTGATGGGGTTGGGGAGGGCCGGAGGAGGAGGGCAACTTTGTCCCAAGGCGCCTCATAACCTTGCTATGCCGCGGCAAGCAGTATGTTGCATGCAGATTGTGTTAGGACAGTGGGTTGCCATTGACTGCCCTACTGTAGCTATTGTGTATGTGTGCATGAACTTAAATTCAGAAGTCTGAATTATCAGTAGTCATTGGCCATGATAGCTTTCTGGGGATTCCACTGACTAATGCAGTACTGTACATCTTAGAACCTGAGATGCAAGCAGCGCATGGCTTCCATGTCCAGTTTATGACCTCAGAGAAACAATTTGCTGCTTGTACCTCCCAACACAGGAGTTCCCAACCTGGGGTTCGGATGACCATTTCATAGGGACCGCCATGAGCCAGTGAAGAAGAAGGCACAAACAGCTTGGGTCTGGAGGAGGGAGGGGAGGAAGGGGGGGGAAATAGTGAGTTACAGCTTGATAGGTTGGAGGGAGTGTCAGTCAATGGCACCGGAGGTTGCAATTGGCTGAGGGTGCCTATAGAGGGAAGTTCTCTATGGAATCTGAGGTAGGCCAAAGGGGGCTTGGCAGGCCAAAGGGGGCTTGTGGCCTCTTCCAAGCAGGGCAAGGGGTCACCATAACATGAGGAACTGTATTAAAGGTTCACGGCATTAAGAAGGTTGGGAACCACTGTCCTAACGGAACACTTGACTGGATGGACCTGTGTGACCTAGTCAGTGTCACTGTTTTCATTGGTACCCATGGATAGCTTTGGACACATTATTTTAGCCCAGAAGCTGGGGTAAGAGCAAGAGCTGTAAATTGGGGTTGCCTTTATATAGGCCTTGAAGGAAGCAGTCTATGTTCCATGTCTGGGACATCATTGTCCCTCCTCCCCAAGAACCATCAATGCTACAGTTAATCATGTGATGATGAACATTATGAATTGTTTATTGGTTGCCAAGAGACAGTGACTGGGATACAGGTGAAGGCAGGACAGCAGGGTGGGGGGTATTTAATACATACTTGTCATACTTGCAAGCATCAGTAAACAAGAATGTCAGTGTAGTCTGCTCCAGTGGATGATTTAAGCACAGTCGATGCAGGCTGCTAAGATGGGCGCAGTTATGCCCGACCAATCTTGGCTATCACAGTGCCCTTTTTTCTTTCTTGAACACCAGGAGCTCTCCCAGGCAACACATGTTTGGCAATTGCCTCTCTTCACGTCCTGTTGGAACAACCAGCCAAGCAAGCTTTAATGTGGGATCCAACATTCCTTGAGCATCCAAGGGTGCTTCAGTCTTTTGGGATGAAATGTGTCAGCCATTTTTGTGTCTCCAGGTCTGTTGCAGGAGTGGTTAAAAGTAAATAGGTTAAAGCGGTGTCCTTGATGGGGGGGAGAGAGAGAAATAATTAACAGGGCTTTGTGTTACTGAAATGGTACTGTTGATTGCACTTAGATGCCTCAAAGGAGCATTGCAGGAAAACTAGCAAAGAGTCTTATGGCACCTCATGGCACAGTGGTTATCAGCACAGTATTGCAGATAAAACTGTGCTCATGACCTGGAGTTCAATTCCCGGTAGCCAGTTGACTCAGCCTTCCATCCTTCCGTGGTAGGTAAAATGAGTACCCAGTGTGTGGCCTGCACACTGTAATTAAAACTGTAAACTAACCAGAGAGTACTTGAAGTGGTATGGGGCGGTATATAAGCAGATCACTTTGCTTTTGCTTTTTATAGACTAGCAAGTGCTGTTTGCCATGGGGTTTCACAGTCAGATGTAAATACTGTATGGCTGCAGTAGGCTCAACATTAAAGTGGGATAAGCATGTTCACAGACCCCTCTACAGACTTTCATGCTCAACTTCCAAGGCCTTGCTGCCCTCCAGGCAGGGCACACAAGAACACAAGTGCCCCCACCGTCATTTTTTAGTCCTCCATGGTTTCAGGTGTAGTTTCTGAACAGGCCTGCTGTTAGCGTGGTTGAGAATCTTTAGTATGAGTCCAGCCATTTGGCTTCCTGCCCTTCTGAGTTGGTCACCTGAGTTCCTGCAGGATGTGGAACTTACAAGGTGAACAGGATCCCTGGGGAAAATCAACTCCTGAAAAGTGTGCACACAACCAAGAATCCGGACCAGCCTTGCCATTAGGGAGAGTGAGACAGCAGATGCTGGAGCAAGCACAGCAGTTGCAAAATGATGGAGAGCAGTGTGTCACACAGCCTGCTTGCACCCCATAAGCTAGGCCGCTCATCTGCTGTGGAGGATACTGCCCTGACACCACTGTTAAAGTAATATATATTTGTCTGCTCATTTCTGCATACGGGCTATGTGCATGTGTGCACACAAGAGAATCGTAGCTGGTCATTTGCCTCAGGCACCAGAATATGTTGAGTCAGCTCTGTCCAAGAAGGCATGGGTTCATTTAGTACTTGGTTTTTTTTCTTTCCCAGTACCGAATATAATATGGGATGGGTTGGTTTTTCTGTAGAATTTCTGCATACAGAGTGGAGAGGCTAGGAGCCAGCTAGAGGACAATATGTTAAGTTTGGTTCCATCATCTTAAGCCCCAAAAACAAATTCCCTATTCAGTTGGCAGAACTCGCACTCTTGAGTATTTTATATAGTATTTTATATTAGTATTTTAGTACACAGTGGTACCTTGTATAGAGGAATTAATTCGTTCCAAATGAAATTATGTTAAGCAAATTTCCTTTATACAAATTCCCATAGGAATGCATTAAAAACAGAGTGATCCCATTTTATGTTGTACAGATTTGCCCCATAGACAATTATGTTAAGCAAATTTTCCCTATCTCCGGAATTTTTATGTTGTACAAATTATATGTTATACAAGCTGTATGTTATACAAGGGTCCACTGTATTTTATATAGGCCTCCCTTGCAGTCCGGCCAACGTCACAGGATTGTTGGGCATGAAGCTGTGCTGCACGTTTTGCTGTTGTTTTGTTCTCAGGCAAAGGGCGAGGTGAGAGGCGAGATGAGTTTGTGGCTTCCTCTTGGCTTGCCGCCATCCGGTAAGCTGCTCACAGATGTGCCTTTTGTGAAATGTTCTGCAGCTAAAGGAAATGGCGGTGCCAGGGCACTCTTCTCCCGTGGAGATGTCATTAACTATTAAAGGGATTAAATGTGGGCCACAAAACAGTCAGTGCAGGGAAACAGGCAGCTTAGGCTGAACCGATGGGTAAACAGGTGCTGCTTAGCACAGGTGCACCCTCAGATCAGGTGTTCCCATCCTGGCCTAGACTTGGTAGGGTGAGCAAGGGAGGTGGCTGGGTCTGCAAATAGCGCAGTCCCGTCTGGTTTCAGAGCTGGGATGGAGGAAGTGTGGCATTTATTTAAGTGTTCATTTATTTATTTGGCAACATCCTACAATGAGATCAAGGTGGAAAACCTGGCTTGTCTGTTCATTAGGAATAAGGGGAAGCTGAAAGGTTCATTAGAGAAAGAGTAGGGTATATGTGTTAGAAGAAAAAGTAGGTGGGACTTCCTCTTAGATCCATACATATTTGACAACCTGATTCCCCTCTAATTGTCCATTGTATTTTTCTACTGCCCAGTGCCGCTGGAAGCCAATACATAGCTCTTCTTCCAGCATGATACTTGAGTTTATAACATTACTCTCTAGGACCTTAGGCTAAAAAGGCAAAAACTTGGGCCTTCCAGATGCTTTAGACCCATGGTTCCCAACCTTGGGTCCCCAGATGTTTTTGGATTATACCTCCCAGATGCCTTCACCACTGGCTGTGCTGGCCAGGTTTCTGCAGAGCTGTAATTCAAACCATCTGGGGGACATAAGGTTGGGAACCACCTAAAACCCCAACACTCCCTTCTTCTTGGCCACATTGGGTAGAACTGTTGGGAGCTGTGAATGAAAGCATCTGGAGAGCCACAGGTCGCCTGTTCAGGCAGTCTGAGTCACCTCTGGCAACACTTGGCCCACTGGCTGGAAAAACCCAAAGTCATATCCATGAGTTTACAATACAGTTCACATTAAGTGTGCTTACGCTACATACAGTAGGACCCCAGTATCCTCTGGGGATTGGTTCCAGGCCTTCCCGTGGCTAATGAAAACCGTGGATAAGAGAGAACGCCCAAAATCCCCAGAACTGCTGTTTTGTGACAGTAGCTTGCTTTATGATTGCTGTTTGTGGCAATAGCTTGCTTTGTGGCTGCTGTTTTATGACAGTACCTTTCTTTACAGCAGCTGTTTGTGATAGTAGCTTGCTTTGTGGATGCTGAATTATTTATTTAACTTTTCCATCTGACAACTGTGGATAACTGAATCAGTGGATACTGGGGTCCTACTGTAGAGGTTTGATACCATTTTTACTTGGTAGTACTATACAAGGCTCTCTTTCTTGTGTAATCCTGAGATTTACAGTTTGAGGCAGGGCACATAATTCTTCGCTAGAGGGTTCTTATGCCTTCCCTTGAAAGTCAGTAGAGATTTCTTTTTTTTAAAAAAAAGCTCCCCAAACTAACAACCCCAGAACTCCAGAGGACACAGCTAAAGCATGTAAAATAATATCAAACTACTAAAGCCTGAACATTGAAAAATGGAAGATATAATCACAATGCAATATTTGTAGATCTGGGAAGTCAAATAAAACTCATCTGCCTGTGGTAATGCAGTTTTTTGTGTGTGGAATGTTGCATACAGTGGGCTTAACTTCCTTTGCTTCATGGTATTTCTCTCTCTCCTTGTCGCTTTGTTCCCTCACCCCAATGTAACTTGCTGACTCAGTATATTTGTTTATTTTTAAAGGTGGCACCAACATCGCAGTTTATAGTGGGAGACTGACAGTACTGACTATCTTTCAAAGGAGTTTTATTTGAAGTTGTTACACTGTCATGCTAAGGAACTAGGGACTTCATGTTTTCTCATGACAGTGTTTCAAAACTTCCTCGCTGCCAGACAGGCGGTATAAAAATCCAGTCCATCCATCCATCTGTCCATCCATCTGTCCATCCATCCAGTCAGTCAGTCAGTCAGTCACTAAATAAATAAATAAATAAATAAATAAATAAATAAAAACTTTAGTTGCAGTTTTAAAACTGACTCCTTTCCTGCATGTGCCATCAATTGTCCTATGTAAAAAAAAAAGATTTACTTAATTTTTGCTAACATTTTGCCCTCAAGGTGTGGAACAACCATTCCCATCATTCCCTGCCAGTTACTGGCCATCTGATACATCTGGAGGGGGTCAAGTTGGGAAGGCTGGGTTGTATCTTACAAACTCAATTGCCGAACATCAAGAACGATTGCTGGTTTTTTTAGTTACCATGTAGTGCTGTGTATCATTGTTGTGGACACACAATCTGGAGAGATTTAAGAGGGATCTTTATTTTCAAGGCATGCAAGGTGTTCCTTTGAGCTGCAAAAGGTCACTTTCTCTTGCAGAATTGGAGGTTATTCGACTGTCATCGCTTCCTTCACACTTTCCCACTGCTCTTGCACTACTTGTAGTTTTAGAAACTGCTTTTTTTTTCTTTGCAGAGCTTGAAATACTGCATAGGAAATCTGCAGCTGCCACTTGAGGTAGAAGAAGGGAACCTGTTTCTACCACTTTAGGTTACCAAGTTAGCCTGGAAGAGCATAGAATCATAGATTCATAGAGTTGGAAGAGACCTCAAGGGCCATTTAGTCCAACTCCCTGCCATGCAGGAACCTTGCCATGCAGCAAATGAAGAAGAATTTGAAAGACTGAGTTAAACCTTAAAATCCAGCCAGATTAGAAGAGAACCTCGTGGGTCATAGGAACTTTAATGGCCTCACAGTGGGAAATGTATACAGTAATACCTCGTAAGACGAATGCCCCTTAAGATGAAAAACTCGTAAGACGAATGTAATTTCCGGGGATAGGAAAATATCATAAGACGATTTTTCCTTCCTGTTTACATTCGTCTTACGAGGTAATAGGAAGCGAACTTTCTTTCAAAGCCGCACGGAGTGGACGGAGATCAATGGGATTCTGCTTTCTCCACCATATTGGTAGGGAAAGCAGGATCCCACTGATCTTTGCCCTCTGGGGGAGGGGTGTGTGGCTCAGAAGGGAAGCCGCTGTGGCGATCTGCTCCCTGTGGTGGGCGCATGATTTCCAAAGGGCTCGAGCCCATGGCAGCTTGGCTCCAACTCTTTGAAAATCGCCTGCCACAGCCGCTTACCCCAGTCCCGGGGAAGAGGAGGTGGTGGAGATTTTCATCCGGCCTTCCCTTCCCAGTAGCATGCACAGATCAGATGCTACAGGGAAGGAAAGGCCGGGTAAAACTTCCTCCTCCTCTTCACCCGAGTCTCGGCAGAGAGATCCTGGCGAAGAGGAAGAGGTGTCTACCCCATCAATCACCAGCAGCCAAAGGCTGCTCAACGCATTCCCCCCCCCCCCCCAAGACCGGATTTTGACAGGTCTGACCTGTCTCCGTGACTGGAAGGTAAAGCAAAGTAAAGCAAAGCGTTCTGCTTATATACCGCCCAATACCACTTTAAGTAGTCTCTGGGTGGTTTACAATTTTAATTACAGTGTGCAGGCTACACATTGCCCCCCCCCAGCAAGCTGGGTGCTCATTTTACTGACCTCGGAAGGATGGAAGGCTGAGTGAACCTTGAGCCGGCTACCTGGGATTGAACCCCAGGTCGTGAGCACAGTTTTACCTGCAGTACAGGCATTTAACCACTGTGCCACGAGGCATTTAAAAGGGGGCACGCCGCTTGTCCTGAGCCCCCGCTGGGGAGGGAGAGAAGTGGCATGCCACTTTTGAATTGCCTTACAGTCACCGAAGCATCGTTTGCCTCCATGACTGGAAGGCAGTTCAAATCCTAACACCATCCACCCATCCATTGCTCACAAGACAAGGAATCCCAATCTTGCTCGCAAGCAGCCGGGGGGGGGGGTGCTGAAGAGTGCTCGGAAGTCGGGATTTTCGTATGTCGGGTGCCTTGTAAGTCGGGCTACCACTGTAAATGGAATTGAAGACTCCAGTCCCTGTGCACATATGTCTGTGAAGAAACCCAGTTGAGCACACTGGGATTTGTGTCTGAGGAAACATGCATAACTGTGTATGTTCAATGGTGAGGTGATGGATAGGGCAATAGACTGGGAATTCAGGAGGTCTGTATTCAAATCCCTGCTGGGCCTTGGAAGTTTACTGGAGTGACAGTGGTAGAACCACTTTTTCAAACATTTCATTGATCTTGAAAACCTAGTGTGGTGGGCAGAAGTTGGATGCAATTGAGCAGGACATAATACACACAAATATACATAGGATTATATTGGAAAGCAATTCTTTTTATATCAGGCTTATCTGTAATAAAATATAATGGCATTTTACAAAACCCAAGACTTGTCTGGCTGATACTTATTGATCTGAGGCCAGTTAGGCATCGAAAGATGAAGAGTTTTTTTTTAAGAAGAGTTGAGAAATACTGACTCTCTGGTCCTTATTAACTGAGTTTAAGTCTTTAGAGCACTTGAGACATATTATAGCCTGTCTTTTGAACTGACATTTTGGCTCTCTAGATATATTGGCTAATAAAATCCTCCCATACATTAGGTATCTCTGAGTCAAGGTACTGACAGTTATCCTTGAATATTCTGTTAACAGCATGTGTGAGAGAATTACCTGTAAATATATATGCTAGCCCTGCTGGGGGATGATTCTTAGGGTGTTTATACACGACCCCTAAACTCTGCAGCAAATGGCTGCAAGCTCCGGAGCTTAAAAATGTTTCCCCACCAGCTCCGGAATTTACAGGCAATTAAGTGCGACCACGCCCACTTTAGCGTGTCCCAGCGCACCTTTCAAGTACCTTCTCTCTGGAGGTGAAAATTCTTTGTTGCGGTGCAACGATAGTGAGTGCGGGGCTCTCCTCGCTTCTGTTTGCTGTTTTTTGGCTCCTGCCCCTTTAAGAGCTACTGGAATGTTGCCCCGGCAAGAGCAAGAGGCAGAACGAGGCAGAACGGAGGTGAGCCATGGTCTTTCTTCCTTTGTTTTCTCCCTCCCCTCACGCAGCCAGCAGCCAGGAAGTGTGGAGGGGGTGGGAACACAGGAAGAGCAACAAGCCCCTAAGATCTCTGGTCTGAATTAAAGTGACCAGCGGATCTTAGGGGTCGTGTAAAAGCGCCCTTAAAGTGGTCATCTGAATTCTTTACTTTGTTCCTTAGCTGTGCTAATTTACCTCATCTTGCAGACTTCATTTTTTGTTTTGTTTTATAGAAAAGTAACAATTGAAACATTACTTAGCTAGGAAGCAAGATGAGGCGTGGTGGCTCAGTGGACTAAGGCTTCCGAAAAGTGTCGGCTGCAAAGTCGACAGCTCAGCGGGTCGAATCCCGGGTACCACGCAGCGGAGCGAGCTCCCGCTGATAACCCCAGCTCCTGCCAACCTAGCAGTTCGAAAGCATGTAAATGCAAGTAGATAAATAGGTACCGTAAAAAGCAGGAAGGTAAAACAACGTTTCCTTGCAGCCATGTCAGCCACATGGCCAAGGACTTGCACAACACTGGCTTGAATACGGAGATGAGCACCGTCCCTAGAGTCAGACAAAACAAGCACGCATGGAGGGGGGCATTACCTTTTATTGCTCTCTTACCACACAGGGGAAGACTGTGATGGAAAACCTTCCTTCCATTCACCCTTAATAGGCCAAAACACCATCACCCAGCCTCTGTGTAGGGCAGGAGTATGCTACCTTTGGCATTCCACATATTTTATATTAGAAGACTTGACCATAAACTCGGCTTCGAGGAGTTGCAGTGGGATTGGGCCCAACTATTGCGGCCAGTAAGGGTTGACCATGATAGACGAGATGGTTTGTCTCAGTGTAAAGGTGCCTTAGTGGGTTCTTAATTCTGAGATACCTAGATTTCTCTATCCAATCGTTCGGAAGTATGTGATGTCCACAAATGAACCTTTGCACTGGAGCCAACCTCTGTAACTAGAGACCCTGATAGAAAAACAGGTACCATCCCCTCATTCAGCCGCATGCATTTCTAGGTTCCTCCATTGGGTCGCTTAAGGAGTGAGTTAAAATGGTTTGAAACATTAAGTGATTACAAGTAAAAACCAGATTAATTCCTGCTTGCTCTCTATATGTGTCATTTCACAAAGATCTACATACAAAATTATGTATATTCCACTTAAAATCTTCTGTGTTTTTGCTTTATGTCTCAGTAATACTGGTTGTAACATGCTGTTGCATAGTTACGGTAGCACCTTGACCCTTCTTGTGAGTTACTGCTTGTTTTGAGACCTGAATGCTTCATGAAGCCTGACCATGAATCTTTCCAAGAAGCATCAGTGGTCCTAATTTTAGGTTTGGTCACATTCTTTTACCTTAGTCTTGGTCTCTGATTAATAATCAGGCCTGCTGTGAAACAGCTCATAAGTTGCTATTCATTGGGTGAGTTTGATGTATAATGATAGTTTGAAGAACACTCAACAGATGTTTTTTATAATCACATTTCAGATGAAGTTTTCTCCCAGCATTAAAATTATAATTTAGTCCTTATTTTGGATTTTTTTAAATCTTAAAATGAATGGCAAGCAGTTTTTGTACCTTTCAGTTGTTCCTGGTATACAAACAGCACATCTGCTACTGCTTAATAATTACAGCTTTCTACATCCTATTTTGACTTTTACAAAAGTAACTGTTGCTTTGAAAAATTATATTGGATTTCAAATGCAAAAATCAAGCCAGGAAATGCAGCTGATGTGTGCTTAATTGATAATGTAATCAGAATTAAATGTATCCCATGCATATTACTTTTTGTAGTGCTTAGTAACGAGGTTTCAGTCGCCATCTGCTTTCAACAAGCGTTTTAAAAAGCATAACTTGCAAAAAATGGGAAAAGATCTTAAAATTGCTCTTTTCATGTAACCGTTAAAAGGAATCATTTGTTGGATGAGGTCTAGGGGTTTGTATGTCAATATTTGTCCACATGGGATGAACCACCCAGGAAAATGTAAGATGGAAAAATTGAAACAGGGAATGGCAGGAGAACTATAGCTGGTTGTGTTTTGGTTGGAGCTTGGGAGATTACCTGCAAATCTGTAGCTGGTGGAGGATTCCAGAAATAGGAAAAGAGGGTTTTTCATGCCCCCCTCCCCATTTGGATAAAATAGCATAAGCTTACTGACAAAAAACATGGCCAGCAAATGTACCACTAAAATGTAGTCAGATGATATAAAAACAAGTGGAATTGCTAGCTGAACAGTAAACTAAAGCTGGTAGGAAAATATTGATTTATTTGAATTGTGGTACTGGGGAAGAGATTTGTGTATAGTCTGGTCTGCCAGAAAGATGAATAAGTAGGTCCTAGACCAAACCAAGCCTGAACACTTTCTGGAGGCAAAAATGATGAAACTGAGGCCATTGTGATCTGGGCATATCATGATAAGGTCAGATTCTCTGGAAAAGACAGTATTGCTGGGAAAGGTTGAAGGCAGCAGGAGAAGAGGAAGACAAAATATGTGATGCATTAAATCCCTAAAGGAAGCCACAGCTTCCTGTTGAGGACAGGACACTTTGGGGATCGCTCATTCATCGGTCGCCATAGATCAGATTGACAACAGTTAACAATAAGAAGTACTTAGTCTTAAATTTTAGATGCATCTCTCTTTTTGGCATTTTTCTCTGGGCACTCTTCTCCCATCTCTGGACTCAATCATCATCATCATCATCTGAGAACTGCAGAGCTGGAAGGGACCCTATGGATCATCAAATCCATCCCCTGTCAAAGAGGCACAGTGGGGAATCAAACTCCCAACCTCTGGTTCTGCAGACAGATACTCAAACCACTGAGCCACCTAACAGTTGAGTTGCATTCCCATGGACTCATTTGCTCTTAAAATGTAACCTTGTCCTATCTTTGTTATCCGAAACAGTATCTCCGTGCAGGAAATCAGCTTAGGTGCAACTCATTATTCCCAAACTCTGCTGAACAATATATTTTCAAAACATATTTAATGAAGCATGGTGTCGCGAAAAAGCATGTAAGGTGGCTCGTAGATCGAGGAATCTTACGGAATCAAAGAATAGTGAAGTTGGAAGGAGCCTACAAGCCCCCGCCCACTCCATGCAGCAATACAAATCCAAGGATACCTGCCAGGTGGTTGTCCAAATTTATCTTGAATGTCTCCAGTGTTGGAGCCCTCACCACCTCTTTTTACCCAACGTGTTGTTAGTCTGTGGAACTCCCTGCCACAAGAGGTGGTGATGGCATCTAGCCTGGATGCCTTCAAAAGGGGATTGGACAGATTCCTGGAGGAGAAGTCCATCACAGGTTACAAACCATGATGGAGATGTGTAATCTCCAGGCTTAAAACCAGGGTACTTCAAGGGCCAGATGCAGGGGAGTGGTATCAGGAGACAGATACCTAGTCTCATGCGCTCCCAAACGCATCTGGTGGGGCCACTGTGAGATACAGGAAGCTGAACTAGATGGGCCTTTGGCCTGATCCAGCATGGCTCTTCTTATGTTCTTATGTGGCTAATCAGTTCCATTACTGTACCGTTCTAGTAGTTAGGAAGGTTTTTTTCCATGATATTCGGCCGAAAGCTGTATTCTCTGAACGTGAGCCCATTGTCGCGCGTCCTGCGCTCTGGGATAAAACCCTCAAACTCAGTGCTGCTGGCAGGGAATCATCATGGCCAGTTTAAAAGCATGGGGTGGGGTGGGGTTTTGCCAAACATCTGGAGTACCAGAAGTTGCCCACCTCTGTCGTATATAGTCATTAGGAGCAGGAAGGAGCAGTGTGACTACAAAAGAGCTACAGATCTGCATCTTGAGGGGTGCCCCCAGTTTGCACACCACCTTCTATTTTCACCTGTGCTCAGGATGAACATCTGTAGCAGAAGGCCTGTGTCATCTGGTTTTGAAAACACTCTTTATGAAGCAAAGACGCCCTAGCTTGTCCTTTAGAGGACTTGGGCATCACACACAGTGCACCATCATGGAAGTAAAACAAAAGAAGTGTTGTGGCTTTTTATTTAAATACTACCTCAGTGGTTCTCAAGTTTCCTAATGCCACGACCATTTAATACAGTTCCTCATGTTGTGGTGACCCCTTGCCCTGCTTGGAAGAGGCCACTAGCCCCCTTTGGCAGGCCACATGTGCCATGGAGAACTTCCTTCTACAGGCACCCTCAGCCAATCACAGCCTCCGGTTCCACTGATTGACATCTCCTCCAACCTATCAAGCTATAACTCACTCTTTCCCCCCTTCCTCCCACCCCCCCAAGACCCAAGCCCGTTTGTGCCTTTTTCTTCACTGGCTCATGGCGACCCCTGTGAAATGGCTGTTCAACCCCCAGAGGGGTCCTGACCCCCAGGTTGGGAACCACTGGACTAACTTGAGCTTTTGGGGATGGAACCCACTTCCTCAGATGCAAGATTGGGGCTTCTAGACTATCATATTTATACATGGTCCTATGGTCAAATGGGCCTAGATACCTTAAGTACATCCAATCTCTCCTGAATTCGGAAGCTAAGCAGGGTCAGACCGGGTTAGTACTTGGATGGGCGACCACCAAGGAATACCAGGTGTTGTAGGCGCCTGGAGTAGGAACTGGCAAACCACTCCAGTATTCCTGCCAAGAAAACTCCATGGACATGGAGTCACAAAGAGTCGGTCACGACTGTAACGACACAACACACACACACACATGGTCAGATGGGGATACAGATAACAGAGTGCCACAGTGTTTTTGTCTCTTGGTTTTTTTGTCTGATATGCTATCACAGACAGCTCAAAAAACTACACCTTGAAAGATATACCCCATTCTGTGTGAAACACATGAGATGTCTCTTGAAATGGTGCCCTATGCTGAGTACTCTTCAAAAAAAATATATATGTTAATGTGTAGAATGTGTCCTGTCCATTTTAGTTAGGTATACCATTCTTAATTGCTCAAAAGATATATAATAGGTTAATTTAATCAGAGGGAAGAGGGTACACATATGAACCTCCTGGCTACGAGAGGAGCCACAGTGCTCGTAAGGATGAATTATCTTCACCACATACCAAAGGGGCTTTCCAGTGCCATGAAACAAATGGAGCATATTTCCTACTTGAGAAAAAAAATAGGGGTATTTTCCCAACTCATTCTTTGGAGACAATAAAATAAAATAAAATAAAATAAAAAACAGGAGAAAAGCTGAGTGGCCAGCTGCTATTGGCTGTTTTCTCTATTTGTCTTTCAGCCCTCCTTTCTTTGTCTAGGGTCCAAGATGAATGTATCTCCAGCTGAATCTTGTACAAGTCTCAGCCTGTTAAGGGAATGGGGAGTGTGTTTGCATGGTAACTTCAGAGAAATATGAATAGGGAGTGGGTGAGGAGAAAGAAGAGTAAACAGAATAAGCATTTTGTGCTTTGCAGCAAATGCCCTGCAAGTAATTGCCAAAACTGGGGGAGGGGAGCATTGAGTATTGTGGCAATACAGGTTCAAACGTGGAGTCAGCAACAACAAGCAGGAATGTCAAATAAACTTGAAAAGCCTTTTGCTATGATTATATAGCTAGAAGAAACATTGTTGGTGAGCTGCTACAATGAGAGGTTTAGTGGCTACGCCTCCCAGCCATGCTGAGGAGGACAGGGGTTGGTGTCTTGACCATAAATCTTGTTTTGTGTGAACGTCACCATTAGAAATTACTGCTACATATTTTATTTGCAAAGCCCTATTAGTAATTATTTTGGTTCTTGTGAGAATCTGCGTAAATCTTTCTGGGGAAAAAAGTTCACTATAAAATATTTTATAGAAGCTAGGAAAGCTCCATAAAGAAGCCCATGTTTTCAGAAAGTCCCCTTGGCTTCGCTAGTTTAAAAAGAGTCAGCCACGCATCATATGAGGGCACCAGAGGGAAGAATCCATCTTGCGGTGGCCATTTTAAGCATTCTCTGCATAATACAGAAAGGCAAGCAGACTGGCAGCCTTGGCTCCTGATCAACTTTCCATCCCCTTGGCAAAACAGAGATGAATAGTGTGATGCCTCTTAGGCTTTTGAGTGACTAGGCACCCAATGGGACACGAAGTGAAATTTGAGACTGTCAGTATGATATGATTTTTTTAAGTAACAGTAAAGAATGGGAGAGGTGATTCCCCTTTTTAAAACTAAGGTTGAAGAGAGGAGATCATAGAATCATAGAGTTGAAAGAGACCTCAAGGGCCATCCAGTCCAATCCCCTGCCATGCAGGAACCCCCATCACAGGATTTCCGAGAGGTGGCCATCCAGCCTCTGCTTAAAAACCTTCAAAGAAGGTGACTCCACCACCTTCCGTGGCAGCATATTCCACTGCCGAACAGCTCTAACCATCAGAAAGTTCTTCCTAATGTTTAAATTGAACCTCTTTTCCTGTAGTTTGAAACCATTGCCCTGAGTCCTAGTCTCGGAAGCCATGGAAAACAAACCAGTCCTTTCAAATATTTAAACATTCCTATCATATCCCCTCTCAGCCTTCTTTTTGTAAGGCTAAATATTCCCAGCTCTCTAAGCCGCTCCTCATAAGACATTTCTTCCAGACCTTTAACCATCCTGGTCATCCTCCTTTGGACCTGTTCAAGGTTAACATCTAGTTTTTTTTAATTGAGGTGCACAGAACTGAACACATTACTCCAGGTGGGGTCTGACCAGAGCAAGAGTGGTACTGTCACTTCCCTTGATCTAGACACTATGCTCTGTTGATGCAACCAAGAATCACATTGGCTTTCTTGGCCACTGTCTCACACTCCTATATATAACCCTTCCAGCTCATGCAGGGAAAAGGTACATGAAATTACTAGGATTAGTCACAGAGAAGGCCAGCTGTTGGATTAGGCAGGTTTCTTGGAGGCTGAGGTAAGAGGCATCATGAAAAGGGAACAAAAACTGTATAGAACTTTTTTATTTGGGGAGGAGGGCAGAAAAATAGTTGTTTGCGGATTTATTTCTCTCGTGTGCCCTAATTACTCGGTTGGCTTAGCCATGAAGTATATGATAAAAAGTCAATTCCATTGATTCTGTGAGTCCACCTCCAATAAGAAACCAGAAAGATTATGGCCAGTGTATGTGGCTGGGACCTGAGCTAGTGAAGGAGATAAGGATTTGTTAGAATGGACAGTCTCGGTGTACACACACACACACACACACACACACACAAAAGCAGGAAGGCACTGGGGAAACCCAAGAGTTATAGAAATCCACCACACAACCCAAAAAATCTGAAGACAGAACAACAACAACAAAAACCAACCTGCTTAGCTTGCTTGTATCACACAATGCTTACTGACTGTTCATTGGGAGGGAATGGGATAGATTATTTTGGAAGAGGCTGGGTGGGCTGCAAAAGATGAACGAGATCACACAACAAGTTCATTTCACCCCCAACTTAATTTAGGAATTAACCATTCTTTGACTTGTGTGTTGTGATTTAATCCTTCATTGTCTTTTGCCTTCTCCACCTCCCACCCACTCCCACCCCGCAAACTGTGTCATGTAATGGAAATTGTTCTTGCCTCACAGTAATGGTGTGATCCCCAGCTTAGCTGTTCTTCTCTTTCTTGGTGGTAACAATCTGACCAGATTTCTGTTTGTGTGCTTGTATGTCTCTGTGTTTTCATTTTACAGGCTCGCACATCACTTTATCTACCCTCAGGCGATTGTCCAGCCCAGTGTGGTCATCCCAACCCCTGTCCAGTCCATCACATCTCCATACATAGACTACACGACAGCAAGCCAGGCTTATTCGCAGTTCACCACTGCTGCCTATGACCAGTATCCATACGCTGCCTCCCCTGCTGCTGGTTTCCTGGGATATGGCTACACAGGCGCTGTTCAACAACCTCTCACTGCTGCCAACGCTCCAGTGGCTGCCCCCACGGCCTTTCTGCAGTATCAGCCAACGCAGCTACAGCCGGACCGTATGCAGTAGAAGCCAGCGGTAGGCTCCCTCGGCCCTCGCCCCCCCCGGCACCACCTTGACAAAGAAGACTATGATGGAATGGGAATGTGGAGTGGAAGATCTATAAAACGACAGAGGGACGCAAACTTTTTTTTTTAAAGGCATTGATTTTAAACAGTCACAACGCAATGTTATTAAGAAGAATGCATATGGATACCTAAGCTATTTATAGTGTTACAGACAAGGTTTTTTTTAAACCCTTGTGAAATTTAAAAAAAGACACTAGTACCAATGAACTTTGGAAAGCTCTCTTGGGCTTTTTAAAATAAATACAAATATTGCTGCAAAGGTGGACTTGAAATGACTTATTCTCTTAGAGTGAAAACTGCATGTTTTCACGCCCCTATAACAGTCTTATACATCCCTCCTCTTCCCAAAGCTCTACAGACTGGTTATTTGCCATCTTCACAGAAGGTACATGGAAAGTAGAGAACCTTTTATAGGCAAACACTTTCTCTTTGGGCTTGTAAAACTTGGTAATACAGTACTCAGATGCCTTACAGGAAAAGAAAAAAAACTTATTTTTAATATTTATTGTGATACCTTTATTCACAGGAGCTGTGAATCGCAGATGGAAGAATAGTAATATCTGCCTTGTTTAATTCTCAACTAAATTATTGTGTGTAGGTGGGGAAAGAAGTTGCTAAGTAACTGCTAAATCACTTTCAACATGCAAAAAGGGAATATTGGCTTTAAGGACCATGGGATATTCCTGTAGTCAACGCACTGTAATTTTTCTTCTTGTTAATTGTTACTCTTAAGATTATTTTAGGTATATTTTTAAAACAAAAACGGAAGTTAAAAAAGAATATTGAACATATTGTGTACTTTGATAGATCTTTTGTCTATAATGCTGCAAAGTCTAGATAAATTTTACAGTATTTATATAAAAGTGACATGGGGTCGTGGGCTGGCAATGCTTGGGAGAAAATGGCAGACACCGATCAGAGCTGTAAAATGGTGTTTACACACTTGAACAAAAGGATTTGAAACATGACATTTTTAATCCCCATTGGTACAAACAGCTGGTTAAGCAAAAGCCAGTGTAAGTTAAGTGCATTTTTACTAAGAAGAGCAATAAACTATTTTGATTTTTAAAACAACATTGTGTTGTACCTTGGAACCCTGAGGGAGGCAGAGAATTGATGAGGGTGCCTTGAGTGGTGTGCAGCAGATTGAATGTGGCTGTTGTTAATGTACAGGCAAAATGTCTATTAGGAAGATGTGGTACAGCTGCAGTGGGTGGGTGGTATTTTCCAGGGTCCATGAGGAAGGGCAGCGTCAACCAGCAAAGAACGGCGGAATTGAACAAAATATCAGGAGGGTCAGAAGACAATAACAACACTGAATAACATTATTATTATTTTTAAATGGAGCAAATATAAAATGCCTCAACAATGAATGAAGGAACGTTTTTATAAATATACGATCACACATTTGTAATATTGTATGTAACTTGTATACCACTTTTCAGGTACTCAGAATTTTAGAATGGTTTGCAAAAATAGTAATAATAATCCAAAGCTATTCACAGCAATCTAAATGTAATTTCTTTTAAAATGCTTGGGAGAGAAGAAACCAGAAGATAGAGCCAAAGACCATTGAGACAGTCAGTACAAAATTAAAACATCTTCAGAAGTTTGAAACGAATTGAGAAATCATCTAAATAGACACTGCCTGGGACATATGTTCTGGATGAGATGTCACAGCATAATCCTGGGTCAACAGTTAGCCCACATGTAGAGAGATTTCTAGTAAAGATCAAAGCCCCCAGAAAGGTTTTTGTGGGATGAGCCGAGTTTGAGGTATCTCAGCTCCATATGGGGTATAACTTTGCATCTAATTGCCTGGAGTAAGTTCCTTCTAAAGTCATAGGTGCTTTCTTCTGATGAAACATGGAGGAGTTCACTGCTAAGGGTACAGTGGCCCTAGAAATAAAATAGGAAGGCATGCAGAATTAGCACTTGAATGGAAAAATTCCCAGTAGTGGAACATGACTAGCGATCATGCTAGCTGAAAGGTTCCAGAAGTTGGAAGAGAAACTGTAATTTTTCCTGTCTCTGAAATTTGGCACACATTAACTAGAACCCCTACTATTAAATTCCAATTGTTTTAAGAAGTGTTTTTATTCACTGGTTTGGCTTCGGTGAGTTGTGAAGGAATAGACTGCCTAGCCACTGTGGCATACTCATGAAGAATGCTTCTCAGCTTGACTTACCTAGAACTGATGATGGATAGAATTGTCAGAAGATCATGAGAAACAGTAAGCTTACACTAAAGTGAAAGGGACAAGGCAAACCTTATTTCTCAATGAAAGGACATCCAAATGTATAGCAACTGTCTTATGTCAATTGAGAAGCTAGCTCTTGTTGAGCACTAATTGATCCACATTGCTCACTTTGTTTGAACAGCTCTGTGGAGACCATCCCCTCAACCCAGACCTAAGAAGGCAAATTTGGCGAAGAACAATGTCTTTTGTAGCAAATTTTTAATTATAATCATCCTCTCTTCTACCAACACATATGTTTTTTAGAATGTATGGCGCAACTGCAGCAACATACTGTGTTAACCACCTCTTTTAAGGTACCCACCACTCATCTATGCCCTCTTGAGGATAATCTGTTCCATCTGCCTCTTTGCCCCTATTTTTCCATTGTTTTCCCTTGAAACATTTCGCATTCTTTGTCCACTGGTTTTATTTAGGGTCACTGCATTGTTTTGGGTTTCCTCTACCATTTGTGTACACATATACACTTGTCCCCCAAGCTTATTGTTGTTAGAGCAACAGACAGGTGCAAACATCTAAGTTAACTTGCAAATTTAGTCCCTAAAAAACAGAATAGTGAGCAGAGCACACTTTCTCCTTTGGAAGTACTTATAGGAAAATCTGAAAGCTAGTGTTTGTTAGAGAACAATATTGGCCACAATTCTACTGGTAAGTCGTGGGTGAATGGTATCTAATTAACAAAATATCAATCATGTCACCTTAACTAGCTTAAATTTGCTACCATAGAGGTAGCATTTAGCATAGAATAAAATCCCAATAGGATTCTGGCCACTGAGATAGGAAAGATAATAGGAATCCTAGCTCTATCTAAACCATTAATAACAACATCTCTTTCCAAGAGAATGACAAAAGGGAAAAGAAAGAATGTTACACCAACTACCCTAAGAATATCAGTCTAGGGGGTAGAAGGAAGGCCAGAATAGTACAAGAGACCTGAGGAAGTCCTTCTCTGTGTACAGTGGACCCACGTATAACAAATGGTTTGCATAACAAAATTTTTACAACATAAAAATTTCCGGAGATAGGGGAAATTTGCTTAATAGAATCGTCTATAGAGCGAATCTGTGCAACACAAACATGGTTGCGATTAGGGATTACTCCGTTTTCAATGCATTACTATGGGAAATTTGTATAAAGGAAAATTTGCTTAACATAATTTCATTTGGAATGAATTAATTTCTTTATACAAGGTACGACTATATATGTCTTTCAATGCAAATCAATGTATTTTCTTTAGTGTAAGCAGAATTGCATTCAGTCACCTCCAACAACCAGTCTTAAAAATGCACTCTCAGAACTGGAATGTATCTATACTATATTTGTAACAATATGGTCCTGTCTTAACTATTGTGTCTTAATTCTGTGGACTCTGGGATCCACAGTATGGTGAGGTATTTAGAGTTCTCTGTTGGGGAACTCTGGTGGACCCCTATGAACTACCACAGAGAATTTTGTGTATCTCATCAGAAAAGAAATTCCTGAATTCGAGAGAATGGAAACATGACTGGTTTTTTTAAAAATATTTTTTTCCCAGACATGAAGGGCTAACTAACAGGGAGGAGTTACAGGTGAGGGTACTAAAGGTAAAAAGAATTGAGTCATGACTGTTAAAAGCAGAATCAAACTGTGCTAATTGTTGATAGACACTCAAAGTCTACTCTCATAGTATGTGCTGACATGCAACAAACTAATCCTTTCCATGAAAAGTTGAAGTAACAAGTAACGGAGCTGCATGTCACAAATGACTTGGGTGGCCATGGAAGGACAACCGAGTTACATTTCAGTAGCATTTTATCAAGCAAGGATAAAGTTACCTCATTGGTTTAACAAGTCTTTTTAAAGTTAGTTTCAAAGATAATGTTTAACTGGCCCGAGTTGCCATTTTGCCAGATGGTGGGAGAAAAAATGAATGAATGAATATTTACTGATATTTTTAAGCATTTCAGAGGCATTTTGACAGGCATTTTTTAATTTTCATGTTGCATTTTTGATTAATTCCTCTTCCCATTAAGCAACAAATGGTAATGAAAAAGTAATGTTATACAACAAGTAACGTAATGGGTTGCTTTTTAAACACAATGAGTTCCAACGAGAGCTTACTTGCTAAATGTAAACACAATAACTTCCAAAAAGGAACTTTCCCAATCTTTGAGCCTCGTGGCGCAGTGATTAAATGCCTGTATTGCAGGTAAAACTGTGCTCACGACCTGGGGTTCAATTCCAGGTAGCAGGTTCAAGGTTCACTCAGCCTTTCAGCCTTCCAGCCTTCTGAGGTCCGTAAAATGAGTACCCAGCTTGCTGGGGGGGGGGCAATGTGTAGCCTGCATGCTGTAATTAAAAAATTGTAAACCGCCCAGAGACTACTTCTAGTGGTATGGGGCGGTATATAAGCAGAACACTTTGTTAATAGTGGTTTAAAGGGAGCTATATTAGTAGCCAAAACAACTGCATCTGATTGGATATTTACTTATCACTTTTCTATCCATGAGCTCTGCGGAAGGGATAGAACCAAGAAATTTTAATGATGGTATAAACTTTCCTTGAGTAGAACCCATCCTGTCAGGGAGATGAAGTGTTATTCAGGGTTGACATGGCTACAGAGAAACAAAGTTTACAATCAAGGAGGCCAATGGAATGATAAAATGTGAATGTCCTGCCCTGTTTCTAGGCAAATCACCCCAGATGCAGGGGAGTGGTATCAGGAAACAGATATCTAGTCTTGTGTGCTCCCAGAGACATTTGGTTGGGCCACTGAGCAACATAGGAAGTTGGACTAGATGGGCCTTTGGCCTGATCCAGCATGGCTCTTCCTAAGTTCTTATATATGGTACAACAGAAGAAAAGAATTCTTATTCAGTATAATTGTTTGATCCATCTCAACTCTTCCCACATTTTTACTTTGACGTATTGGAAATCGTCTGGACGGCTCTGCTCTTTCTCAGATGACATAATCTTTTAAAAAACCATTACAAATTATTTAATACTTTGGATGTGACTCAGAGATGGGAGCTGTGAATAAGAGGCTAGCAAAAATAAATCATTAGATTTTTTTTATTTATTTTTGCAATAAAAGGCAGTATCAGCCTAAATACTTAACAACACTCCCTAAACATGTCAGTGAACCTGACTCATTTGAGGTTTCTTGACACTTGTCTGCATCATGGCAATAAGGTGTATGTGTAAAATGAATTCTACATTCATAGGAGCCTCGCGGCGCAATGGTTAAATGCCTGTACTGCAGGTAAAACTGCTCACTACCTGGGGTTCAATCCCAGGTAGCCGGCTCATGGTTGACTCAGCCTTCAATCCTTCTGAGGTCAGTAAAATGAGTACCTGGCTTGCTGGGGGGTGGGGGGACAATGTGTAGCCTGCATACTGTAATTAAAATTGTAAACAGGCCAGAGACTACTTGAAGTGGTATGGGGCCATATATAAGCAGACCACTTTGCTTTGCTTTTACATTTCAGATTAGTAGCTTATACTGCACCTGGAGTATGTATTGGATAAAATCATAGTTTGTGAAGCAGTAACTTTTTATCTACCAGATGAAATCAGATGTGTTGCCTTTTTCTATGTAGCCTGTTTTTCTAGACCCATTAACAAGACCGAATGAAAAACAAATCCAAAAGGATTACAGTGTCTTTAAGACTTCCTTGTGTACCTTTGTGGGGCACTTATTTAGGTGCATGTTGTTGAGTCTCTGTTTACTCCTTAACAATATTCTCTGTTAGAATTTTTCTCCTCCCAAGAATAAATAGGGAGGAGAAGGAAGAGTTGTATCTTGTGGCCAGTTTTGCATGCAGGGGGGCTAGGGTTCAACAGCAAAACCTCTGAGTACGAGCTGTCTAGGTTCCGAGTTAGCTTTAAAAAGTCTGTTGCCTCAGATGGTATCATACGGGGAGCAGTGGTTCACCACCATCACTTTGTTTAGCAAGCCCCTTAGAGGGCCTTTGACTCAATCTCTAGAAAACTACAATGGGACAAATTAGGTAAGACCTTGATAGACAGGAGACTGTTATTTTTCATCCAAAAACTATTCTCATATTAGCTGTGATGTCCACTATGGTCCCCAAGATGAATTGACAAATGAGATTCTGAGCAACAGGGGTTAGGCAAGGCTGTGTGCTGGCTCCTCATCTTTTCTACCTTAATATAAATGATCTGGATGTACACCTAAGGACGTTTGAGGGACACTTTCCTAAGCATGTTACCTGGTAGATCCCATTATTACTATATGCAGACGATGCCGTAGTTCTATCCTTAACTCAGTTGGGTTTCAAATTTCGTTGGTCAGTTCCGGAACAATCTTCTAGAGCAAGTAAGGGAATTTAAGTACCTGGGATTGAAGTTTAAGTATAATTCAACTTGGACTGCTCACCACAACTATGCACGGAATAAGACAATTTGTAGTATGACGGACATTGTTCTTTTTTTTTCTTTTTTTACATCAATGGTGAGCATCACATCCCTTCTGCTTCTCGGGGTTTTTAAAGCAAAAATGAGGACCCAACTGCTTTACGGGATACCTATTTGGATCAGCGTATTTAACTCAGAGATAGAAAAGGTGCAGTCTACCTTTTTGCACCAAATCCAAGGCGTCCCCAGTTGCGTAAGACTGGCCACCTTATATTTGGAAACAGGATTTGAATGTAGAGAGACGAGGTCATGGATTCAAACCTTAAAATTTTGGTTGAGGATGCACTGGGCTATATATATTAAATGTTATCTGACTCATATACTAGTAAGTGGATACACACAATTCAATGCAAAATTAGATCCATTGTAATGCCCCTTGATTCCATCCTATTATAGAGCCTCGTGGCGCAGTGGTTAAATGCCTGTAGTGCAGGTAAAACTGTGCTCACGACCTGGGTTCAATCCCTGGTAGCAGGCTCAAGGTTCACTCAGCCTTCCATCCTTCCGAGGTCGGTAAAATGAGTACCCAGCTTGCTGGGGGGGCAATGTGTAGCCTGCACACTATAATTAAAATTGTAAACTGCCCAGAGACTACTTGTAGTGGTATGGAGCGGTATATAAGCAGAACACTTTTGCTTTATTTGGACAACAGGCCTATCGAGCTCTCAATCAGTGACTTTATGACATAGAGAAACAAGAACTGCTTTCATTAGCGAATACAACCTGTTCCCCTCAGGCACATGGCATATTTCCAGTATATTGGACACTTGCAACTTATCTATCCATTCTTGGAACTCCCCGAGCTTGCAGAGCATTCAGTCTTGCAAGATTTAATGTGCTACCCTCAGCCCTACTTTAGGGCAAGTTTTGGGGAACCCCCCACCAAGAATGACTTTGCCTTTGCAGAGCTGAGGTCCCTGTATTCCTATCACATATATATTCTTTTACATTGCATCTTCTATAAAAAAAAATCCAGAGAGACTCGTTCTATCCCCTGATTCATAGATTTCAAGGTAACTCAGATAAGTCGTTGATCGTGCACTGTCTCTCGGACCAGAATTCTTACATAACTACTCAGGTTGCCAAATTTTTCTTAGCTGAAATCCACAGAAGAAGCTGTATTATCGGCAGAAGGTTGGCCCTTGTATAGTTTATAGCTGCAATCTTTCTTTTCACTGTACTGTTTTGTGGTTGTAGTCTACTTTTTCTCTTTTATTTGAATGGATGATATGACCGTAATAAATAAATAATTAAAATTGAAGCCCCTTAGAATCATAGAACCATAGAGTTGGAAGGGACCTCTGAGGCCATTAAGTCTAACCCCCTGCTCAGTGCAGGAATCCAAATCAAAGTATATCTGACAGATGGTTGTCTAATTTCCCCTTAAATGCTTCCTGCATTGGAGTGCTCAACACCTCCTGAGGTAGTTGGTTCCATGACTGTACTGCTATAAAGAGTTAAGACTCCCCCAACCCGATATTCAGCTGAAATCTGGGTGTGATTAACTTAAGCCCATTATTACATGTCTGAATTCTAGTGGGCAGACTATCAAGTATTTGAATAATTCTACCGTATCTCCCCTCGGTCTTTTTTTCTCTAGGCTAAACATGCTGAGTTCTTTCAGCCATTCCTCATAGGATGTGGTTTCTAGTCCCCTGAACTTGTTCCAGTTTGTTGACAATCTTCTTAAAGTATGGCACCCAGAGCGGGACACAGCACTCAAGATGAGTGCCAAATAGAGAGGGAATAGTACTTCACGAGACCTGGAAACCAGGCCTGTGTTAATGCAGCCCAAAATAGTATTGGCCATGTTTGAAGCTACATCACACTGCTGGCTCATATTCAGCTTGTGATCTAGAACAATTCCAAGATCCTTCTCGCTTGCAGTGTTATTGAGCCAACATTATGAGTGTAACCACCTCATCCTTCCCCTGCAAGGCAACTGGATAGTCAGGTTGGATGCAGCCGTCTCCTTCTGAAGGGTGGGCAGACAATGCTGCTGTCCCTAAAGCTCCCTTTGATGTGTCCTTGCCCATGGAGGGCAAAGGGATGCCCACACTTTGGTAGTTCAGTGGTCTCAGGCAACTTCACATGTACATATATTGCAAAATAGTATTCAAATCATTTGCGTTTATTACTATATTCTTTAGGAAATACTGTACTGGTTTCGAACAAAAAGTGTCTAATTCAGCCTAGGTCCACGTGCATTCTTGTCAAGGCAGGCCCATGAGTATTGTGCTGGAGATCCTACATGTCTCACTGTAGGATGGTGCCAATTCCCACAGCCTCCTGAGCATTGCTGTGGCAATTGGTAGTTTTCATTTCCTATTGTTAGCCTGTGTTTTAATTTTAAAAAAAATAATTCAGAACATTTTTAGTGATACCTCTGAAGAATATGGAAATTCATCCGCATGCTGAATAGCTGGGTTCCCAAATAGCAACTGTGCCAAGCTTCTGCAGTGAACCTCCAAGAGAAGACGAGCCACCATTTGTAAGAATTAATTGTAGTCTATCCAATACATTCCATTTCTGAGATCAGAAAGGTTATCTAGTGACACAGTTTGCGGCCACCAGGGAAGTTATGAGAACATTTTTCTGGTGCTGATAAGCTGCAGAGAAGTGGAAGACCGGTGATAGCATTGCCTTTGATATGGATTATCTATATCAGGCACTTGGTGTGCAACTAATAAGGTTTCTCCAAGACAGAGACAGTTATGTATGAATGTGACAGGTGTGTTGTCTACAGTTCAGGCAATGTCTTGGGTCAGTTGAAGATTTCATAACCCAGTTTTCAGAGCTTCCTTCTTTCATATGGGACTGGGTGTTCCAGAACCCTTACATTGGTGCATTGGGACTTGAGCATCGGAGCAGCACAGCACAGCACAGGAGCAGTCCAAGCTGGATCTTAGAATCACAGAATACTTGAGTTGGAAGGAGCCTATATAGCCATTGAGTGCTACTCTCTGCTCAATGCATGAATCCAAATGAAAGCAGATCTGACAGATGGTTGTCCAGTTTTTTGTCCTCACAACCTCCTGTGGTAATTTGTTCCATTGTCATACTGCTCTAACAGTTAAGAAGTTTTTTCCTAATACAGTGGTACCTGGGATAACAAATGTAATTCATTCTCCGAGGCAATTTGTTATCTGAAAACAATTGTTATCCGAAACACAGTTTCCCATAGGAATGAATGGGAAACCAATTAATCTGTTCTGGAGCCTAGGAAAAAGACAAGACACCTGGTTTTTTTGCTCAAAACTCTTCATAAAGTGCACTTGAAAGGTACAGATGCAATGCAGTCTGGGATAACTCTTTCTTTGCCGATGCATGCTAGAAATTCATTATCCAGGGCAGGCCATATGGAAAATTTGTTATCCGAGGCAGCCTATAGGAAAATTCATTATCCAATGCAGCCCATAGAGAAAATTTGTTATCTGAGGCAGCCCTATACCTAGAAATTGTGATTTGTTATCCGAGGCAGCCCATACGGAAAATTCGTTATCAGAGGCAGCCCTATACCTGAAAATTGTGGTTCGTTATCCAAAAAAATTGTTATTAGGGGCATTCATTATCTGATGTATTACTGCCTTCTCTTGTAGCTTGAACCTGCATATCCTGAACTCTGGGATCATCAAGAACGTATCCTGGCCTCCCTCTAGATGACTACTTTTCACGTCTTCAAAAAATGTGATGATCTCTCTCTCCGCTGTTCTTTTCTCATTGCTAAATGTGCCAAGTTCTTTCTTGCACATGAGGCTAGTGTACAATTTATGGTGCCTGAGCCTCCTGCACTGCAGTAACCTGGATAACCCACTCGGACTGGGTTGAGCACTGGTCAGGTTTCTGCTGAGCCACAAAGCTCAGGCATGGAGTTTCGAAATAACTCATTGATGGCAAGATTGGACTGGGACTCCAGTTCCACCTCATCTATGAAACTTCTTGGGTGACTTTAGGCCAGTCAGACACATTTTCCCCTACCTCACAGGGTTGTTAGGAAGATCAGATGAAAAAGAACCACATATTGTACCTTGAGTTCATTGGAGAAAAAAGAGCAGGATTGAACTGACAAAAATCACTAAGAAAATCGAAAAGACTGACCAGGGATGCACCATTTATAGCTCAGGTGAGTTAAGAAAACCAAGCCATGTATCTGGCTAGATAGTTTTGTGGTTTCGGTTTACCACTTCTGAGTACAGTGGACCCTCGTTTAACAAACGGTTTGTAAAACATAAAAAATTCAGGAGATAGGGGAAATTTGCTTAACAGAATTGCCTATGGGGTGAATTCGTACAACATAAAAATGGTCGTGATTAGGGATTACTCTGTTTTCAATGCATTTGTATGGGAAATTCGTATAAAGGAAAATTTGCTTAACAGAATTTCATTTGGAGCGAATTAATTCCTTTATACAAGGAATTAATTGTACTTTCTACCTAGAAAATCCTAGGAAGGTCACCATAAGTCAGAATTGACTTGACAGCATATGATTATTATTACTCTGAGATTCTCATGTGCACTTGAGCTTGAGCTTGAGAAGTCTGTACAAATAGAGGCTCCATTAGCAACCCAGAAAATGCTAACAAAACCGTTCTCACTGACCTACTCCCTTGGAATCCACTACTGTGCCCTCTTTGTGTCCTGCACCATTCTGCCAGCCTAGCCGTTCCAAAGCGTTCCACCCGCCCGTAAAAAAAACCTTTGCCACTGAAATAGTTTGAATAACAAAATCAACCGACAGCTTAAATGGGCTGTCACATATTGCCATAGAAGGAGGTTGGTAGGGAAGTGTGTATGTGTGTGTGTGTGTGAGAGTGAGTGAGTGAAAGCCAGATCATTCCTGGAAACGGTTCTGCTTGTTGTGATAAAAATGCTTTGTCGCTGTTATCCTTCTTATTCTTCCAGCTGCTTTGCCTAGGCAGCAAGCAGCTAGTAGGTTCCTTAGAGTAATTGCCATTTGATTAAAACAAATACATATACTGCACAGGCAATATGGGTACAGAGTTCCTCTATGATTCTTTTTTCTAGAAAAGAATTGTATAAGTGTTATGGCCTAGATCCAACTAGTAGTTCCAAAAAGAGTAGACCCACTAAATCCATGGCGGAATCGAAAGTCAAGCTTTATGTCCCATTGTTTCAAAGGGTCTCTGCTGTCCTTAAGATTGCCAACTGGATTCGGTCCTGTTGGCACAGCATTATAATAATGCAGGGTTTTTTTCTTTTTATGTATTAATAACCAGTACTGTACTATGTTTCTACTAAAATAATTCTTAAAAATTAACAGTAACCATGCAAATTGGATATTGTCTATCTGGATTTTCAGAAGGCTTTTGACACAGTCTCTCACCAAAGGCTGATGTGAAAATTGCACAGTCAGGGGATAAGAGGGCAGGTCCTCTTATGGATTGAGAACTGGTTGAGATCCAGGAAACAAATTGGACATTCCCCCATACATACGAGCTCGTATACTGAGCTCTGAAATATGAAGGTAAGAACGTTTAAGAACAACATACTGACCTGGAACAAAGGCCTGCCTCCTCTAGCATCCTGTTCATGCCAACAAGGCATCCATTTTATTTATTTGTTATTTGTTTGTTTTATTTATATATCGCCTCTCTCATAATAAGGGGACTGAAAGTGGTTCTGGTATTAAAAAAGAATAGGGTTAAAATAGAAGCTAGAGACTAAAAATGAACAAGTTACACTAATGGTACCCCATTCCTCACTTAGCGGCAAAGAACATAATCAGCCCAAGCGTACACCCATCCACCCCAACACCTGCATCACTTCTGTCCCAAATCTTCTCTCTTTCTTCTTCATTTATTGTTTAAATTTAGTGTACAGTTTCTGTGTGTGAAATACTTCCTGGCTTTATGACAGGAATGAGTGAAGTTGCATCCTCAGGCCTTAAAGCCAGTTCACATAGGGATAAAAAAAATCAAACTTTCCAGATTTGGAGTCTGGGAGTGTTCCCAAGCAGAGCTGCTGTGAGGAGAGTCAAACAAACAGAAGGAAATGAGCACTGGTAGGTTTCTGGGGTGTTTACAGCTGAAGTAGAGCTGCTTTCGAGATTTCAAACAAACAACAAAAGGAAGAAAATATTCTTACCAGATACAAAAGTAGTAAAAGCGTAAATTTTTGAGGGCCAGAATACTGCACTTGTTAAAATGGAGTCTGACGGAGCAGCTGTAGTTACCTACAACATGTGTGCCATGTTTTTCTACTAGAAGAGAAGGTTCAGCAGCTAGAGGCCCATCTATCTAACTAGCAACAAATCAAGGAGCTTGAGCTATTCTAGGACAGAGTGGAGCAGACTATCCTGGACAAAGATGAGACGGCACAGTTCTGAGGAAGACGTCATTTCACTAACTCAGGAGGTAGATGCATGGAGGAATGAGCCTCAAAGAAGTAGAAGGGCAAGGGATCGCTTTGAGAGTCTGAAATTGCAAAATCAATTTGAGGCTCTTTACCTCATCACACCTCGTGAAAGAACGCACAGGGGAACAACTGGTTCCACCTGAGGATCTCTCCCTCATCACAATTGATGAGATACAGGAAGACAAACAACAGGAACAAACTGAAAACCTCTCCCTTAATATAATTGATGAGGTGCATGTAAATGAACAGGCTGCAGGAGAGAAGCTCCTTGTACTAGGGGCATCAGTCATTAGAAATACAGAGAGATGGATTTGTGATGCGCATGATAACCATATGGTGACTAACCTGTCAGGTGCAAAAGTTGCAGACATCACAACAAATCTAGATAATTTGTTAGACAGAACTTGGGAGGAGCCAGTGGTCTTGGTACAATGATGTTGGGAAGGCAATGTGGTCAGTCCTGGAAGTCAAATTCAGGTTGTTAGGAAGAAGATTGACGTCTCGGACTCCCAAGGTAGCATTTTCAAAAGTGTTGCCTATTCTTCATGCAGGACCTACCAGGCAGGCATAGCTCAGAAGCCTTAACGCATGCATGAGGCAATGGTTTCGGGAGGAGCGCCTCAGATTTATCAGGAACTGGAGAACCTTTTGGGACAAGCCAAACCTGTTCAGGAGGGATGGGTTGCACATGAACCATGATGGGACCAGATTGCTGGCACTCAACATCAAAAAGGCTGCAGAGCAGCTTTTAAATCAGGCATGTCCAAACTTCCACCCTCCAGATGTTTTGGACCACAACCCCCACAGTCCTTTGCCATTGGAAAAAGGCTTGGAATTCTGGGAGTTGTGGTCCAAAACATCAGGAGGACCGAAGTTTGGTCATGCCTGTTTTAAATTGATAACTGGGGGAAAGCTGACGGGAGCTGGGCAGCATCCAGTTCGGGAAAGTGTGTACTTATGTACACACTGTGGGAGGAAAAGATAAAAGAAGCAGCTGTTCTTGGGGGGACCCACTGTACAGGTGCTTTTACGCAAATGCTTGAAGCCTCTGGGAGATCAGAAAGTCACCGGGCCCAGATGGCATCCACCCAAGGGTTATTAAGTAATTGAGAAATGAAATTGCAAATCTCTTAACGGTAATATGCAACTTGTCTCTTAAAACAGCCACAGTGCCAGAGGACTGGAGGATAGCGGATGTCACACCAATTTTTTAAAAAGGAAGGAGGGGGAACCCAGGAAACTACAGGCCGGTTAGCCTTACATCTCTCCCAGGGAAGATGGTAGAAAGCCTCATCCAAGAGAACATCTTAAAACACATAGAAGAACAAGCCTTGCTGAGCGAATATCAGCATAGCTTCTGTAAGGGTAAGTTTTGCCTCGCAAAACTTTTAGAATTCTTTGAAAAGGTCAACAGGTATGTGGATTTGGGTGAACTTGTGGATATTGTCTATTTTGATTTTCAGAAGGCTTTTGACACAGTCTCTCACCAAAGGCTGCTGAGAAAATTGCATAGTCAGAGGATAAGAGTGCAGATCCTCTTATGGACTGAGAACTGGTTGAGATCCAGGAAACAAAGAGTAGGTGTCAATGGGCAATTTTCACAATGGAGAGAGGCAAAAAGTGGTGTGCTCCAGGGATCTGACCTGAGCAGGGCCGGCGTGTCCATTAAGGCGAACTAGGCAGTTGTCCAGGGCGCCAAAATGGAGAGGGGGTGCTGGCCAGCGTGCTGACCCCTGCCGCCCCCACCGCTAGCCACTGCCGTTCGTCCCCCCACCTCCCGTCACCGTCCGCCCGCCGCCCCCCGCACCCATTGCCGCCCACCCCTGTGCCCGTCGCCGTCCCCGCCATCCGCTCTCCCCTTGCCGCCGCCCGCCGCCTGCCGCCCGCCCCCCTGCTCCGCCCCCACCCCCACCCCTCACCTAGGGCGCGAAAAAACTAGCGCCGGCCCTGGTCCTGAGACCACTGCTTTTCAATCTGTTCATAAATTACCTGGACACAGAGATAAGCAGTGAGATGGCCAAGTCTGCAGATGACACGAAACTTTTCTGAGTGGTAAAAACCAGAGAAGACTGTGAAGAGCTCCAGAAGGATCTCTCCAAACTAGGAGAATGGGCTGCAAAATGGCAAATGCATTTCAATGTAGGAAAATGTAAAGTAATGCATTTTGGGGCAAAGAAAAATCAAAACTTTATCTATCAACTCATAGACTCTGAGCTACCTAGCGATAAGGAAAGAGATCTTGGTGTGCTGCTGGACGGTTCAATGAAGGTGTCTACTCAGTGTGTGGCAGCGGTGAAGAAGGCCAATTCCATGTTAGGGATCATCAAAAAGGGGATTGAAAATAAAGCAGCAAACATTAGCTTCCTGTTTAAGAAAAAGCTCTCACCAACATTATAATGCCATAGTACAAAACGATAGTAAGGCCACACCTGGAGTATTGCATACACTTCTGCTCAGAGCATCTCATAAAAGACTTAGTGGAACTGGAAAAGGTGCAGAAGAGAGCTACTAAAATGATTACTGGGCTGGGGGACCTCCCTTATGAGAAAGGCTACAGCATTGGGGGCTTTTTAATTTGGGGAAAAAGGCGCCTGAGGGGGAATATGATTGAGATGTACAAAATAATGCAGGGCATGAGCAAAGTGGATAGAGGGACACTCTTCTTCCACTCACAAAATACCAGGACTAGGGGACATACACTCAAATTGAGGGTTGGGAGAGTGAGAACAGACAAAAGAAATTTTTTTACCCAGCGTGTTGTAGAACTCCCTGCCACAGGAGGTGGTGATGGCATCTGGCTTGGATGCCACCAAAAGGGGATTTGAAAGATTCCTGCAGGAAAAGTCCATCAAAGGTTACAAACCATGATTGAGATGTGTAATCTCCAGGCTTAAAACCAGAGTACTTCAAGAGCCAGATGCAGGGGAGTGGTATCAGGAGACAAATATCTAGTCTCGTGTACTCCCAGACACATTTGGTGGGGTCACTGTGAGATTCAGGAAGCTGGACTAGATGGGTCTTTCGCCTGATCCAGCATGGCTGCTCTTATGTTGATCTTCCACCATTGCTTATCCTAAGATTTGCCTCATCGCCTGGAGACCTGGTGAACCACAGCAATACCCTGGCTAGGTTTGGAAGGGGGGCAGAAACTGTTTCAGGTCCAGCTTAAAATGGTTAGGGGGGGTGAATAAATGAATTCAGAATTTGCAATAAACTTGGGCAACTACACAATACGACAACCCAAAGCCAGGAGAAAATTCCTATTTATCAGTGGTCAAAAACAGAGCGAAATATGAGCAAACTTAAAACTAGAGATGGACTTGTCAGGGTTATTGGACTATAAATCCCATAATTCTCCACTGTGGGAGTGCTGCATGACAGACGCCTAAGTGTGACTCAACCGGGGAATGCTTTGAGGTTGAGCAAGGCCTAGCTTCACATAGCTTCCTGTTTAGGAAGAGAGCTCTCACTTAGCACTGAGGTAGAAAGAGGAAGCTTTAGTTCAGCCTCAGAGCCTTCCAGTTTAAGCCTTTCTTCCAGGAAGGCCACATTTAAGTGTCTGGAAGGTATCAGTCATGTGGGCCACCCAGAATGGAGAATTATGGGGCCTGTAGTCCTATAAACCACAAAAGCCCATATTTGGTTGCAGGGCCGACGCTTCCATTAAGGCGAACTAGGCCTTAAAATGGAGGGTGCCAAAATGGAGAGAGGGCGCTGGACAGGCTGCCGCCCCCCCCCGCCGCTGACCACTGCCCGCCAGCTGCCCGTCGCCATCTGCCCATCGCTGCCCCCGCGCCCATTGCCGACCTCCGCTCCCGTCGCCGACCCCTGACCCCCGCTACCTGCCCACCCACCACCCACCTCTGCCCTGAGTTACATTTTTAGGGCATACTAGTTATATGTGGATGTTGAATATATTGGGGTGCGGGGTTCCTAACCCCACCATTGGTAAAGGGAGAAGTAAAGTGGAGTCTTCCAGGCTATAAGCTGCTGTGGAAAACACTAGCCATATAGAAATTGCTATCCTCCATGATGCCTTGAGCAATTGATGTTAGGGCCTAGATAACAAGAAAGCTTATGAGTCATAGGGATGGTGCTTCACTCCTTGCTTCAGTCCACATGGTACAATGATACCAAATGCAGCTGCATCGGTTCTCTGCTACGTCACCTACCCTTACACATGGCTTTCTGGTACACCAATATTCTGCAGACACAACCCATACCATACACAGACATTGGGATAAAAGACCTCTTTTCCAGCCTGGCAGTGTTCTGGCTTAGGCACTAGCTGTGCAGTGGATCCCTCCCCCCCTAACTCAGAAAAGCAATTACAGCTGGGGAAAAGTTAATTTTTTTTTCAGTAACACCACCCAGAAGCTCATAGCCAGAATGACCGTTAACGGAGATCCTTCCTATCACACTAGTTAACCGCCACTGAGAATATATTTCTTCCTGGATCTGGAAGCAGAACATGTCATACATATGTTTTATTTCTAGGACTGTTTCTAGGACTTGTATTTTATATATAAAACACTTATATTTTATATATGTCAGCATGGCAAAGAAAAGACTTCAAACAGCCACCAAGAAAGCTAAAAATAAATCAGCATCTCAGGTGCCTGGGATGATTTAAGACTCAATGTCTCCGTTTATGCTCTGAGTTAGTTGAAGGTTCCTTAGCAAGTTAGTTAGCAAAAGTGCAAAGTTAATGTGATTATAAAGATTTACACTTTCCCCATTAGTCTAAACTGTCTTGTTTGTAACCAGTAATAATCAAACAAAAAGGGACCGTGTCTGCACTGAGTAAAACCTGAGATGTGCAGAAATAGGCATCAACCTTTAAAATATGACAGCAACTTTTCTTACATGCCTCTCTAATTTTTGCAGTGGTGAATGGGGGGGGGAGGGTGGATGCTGCTGCCAGGTTGTAACTATACAACTGCCAACATGATAAGAACCAGCTGCCTAATCTCAGGATACAGCAGCTGACAGGGTGGCTGTGATAATGAACATTGCCCCAGGCTTCACAGCACCGGTGAGGTTGCTGGACCGCAGCTCTCGTTCGCCTTAACCACCACAGCCCGTGATCAGGGATGGCACAGAAGCGGGACGTCCCAAACCTTTCACCGCTTCAAAAAGTTTTTCAGGAACTCTAGGAACTGCGGATTCGGCGTAACTTGTCTCTGGGCCAGATCTGCATGTACATTTCACATGAAAGGATATGTTGTTATGTGCTGTGAAGTTGCATCTGATTTATGGCGACCCTGTGAATGAGTGAGTTCCAACAGCCTCAACAAACCTGCTCCACTCTTGCAAGTACAAGCCTTAGAGAGCCAGTCTGTCTCATAATTGGTCTTCTGCTTCATGTTGTTAGTCTGTGGAACTCCCTGCCACAGGATGTGGTGATGGCCTCTAGCCTGGATGCCTTCAAAAGGGGATTGGACAGATTCCTGGAGGAAAACTCCATCACAGGTTACAAGCCATGATGGGGATGTGTAATCTGCAGGCTTAAAACCAGGGTACTTCAAGGGCCAGATGCAGGGGAGTGCTATCAGGAGACAGATACCTAGTCTCGTGCACCCCCAGTTACATTTGGTGGGGCCACTGTGAGATACAGGAAGCTGGACTAGATGGGCCTTTGGCCTGATCCAGCACGGCTCTTCTTATGTTCTTATGTTCTTATGTCCAAAGTTGGCCAGTCTCACCTTAAACGTTTTTTGTGGGGTGGGGTGGGGGACAGATATAGTTCAGGACTGATATGATCATTTGTTCACCTTTCCACCAGTTCACAGTATCCACAAAACTTTCCTCCAGCACCACATTTCAGACAAATCAATTTCTCCTGTCAGCTTTCTTTACTGTCCTGCTTTCACACCCCTATGCGTTGATTGGAAATAAAAGAGTGTGGATTATCTTGGTCTCCGAAACACCCTTACATTTGATGATCTTTTCTAATTCCATCCCTCTTAGCTTTTTGAGCCTCACAGAGACATAGGTATCTTCTAAACAATGAAAAAACTTCCCCCTGTGCTTTTTCTCTTCCTCGCCATCTCATGAGATGGCGAGGGTGTCTGCAGGAGATGGGTAGGAAGGTACGCTGCATGTGCATGCACACGCTTCATCCTTATAGCTGTTTCTGCTCGACATCCACCCCCTGCAGCTTTTCGCCCATGAGGATGTGTGATTATATCTGCTGAATACAATGCAAACGGCTGTTGTCATCCTCCAGACTTGTCACATCACCAGAAAATTCTTGAAACACCTACTTATGCTCCACACAGAAAGAGCCTTGAGACTGCCAATCTCAAGTCAAACAAAGAAGAAAAAACACTGGAAAAACAGAAACGGGTTGTCTTTTTCTGTTTTCAACACTTTCGGAGTTGTACAATCCAGATCTGATATCTGGGTACAGTTCCACAAGGTTTCCAAAAGTTACATTGGGGACTGTAACAACTGGGATTCATTTACTGGCTAGGGAATTCTGGAAGCTGCAACCCCCCCAACCCCACCCACACACACATACAAAAATTCCAAAACAGTGATTCAGCCACTGCTGCATTCACATGAGCTGCTGATGAATTGCAACAGGCAGGTGTGGAGGCAACAGTTTCACGGTCCTCTCACCCTTCGCAGCAATGAAGGATGCTGTGGAAATCTTAGCGGCTGACTGCCAAAGTTCTTACTTCGCCAACAGCTTCTAAGAGAGGGATCCTGTTGAAAAACCTGAGAGAATCGTGGTCTGCCAATGTAGGCAATCAGTCCTACACCAGATGGGTGATCCACTCAATTCCATATAAGGCAGCTTCATTTGTTGACTTCCAAAAAAGGGCTGGTTCCTTCCACCACAAAGCAGGTGGCTGTGACTTAGTGAACTCCAGGGAAGAATCTGTACTTGATAATAGCAGCTTCCTATAAAAAGCAGAGATGATAGGAGTGACGTTGAATAGCTCCTTGCCCCATTGATCCTCAAGAGGGTTTGATAAAACGGATCAGTAGCAGGACTTGTTTAAAACCCTAGAAAGATAAGTCCAATAATAGCACCGTGACCCTTAACATTTTCCAGACAACAGAGTTTACGTAGTAAGACCGAGTCAGGGGAGCAGGGCCTGGCTAGCAAGAGAACATTGAGTACAATGCCACAATCCATTTTAAGGGCAATCCCATTGAAGTTGAGGTGTCAGATGTCGATGGAGACAATGAATCTGTTCTGAGTTTTAGTCCAATATTTGAAGACCACAACAGATTCAGTATCTTGGACAAATCCTTTTGAGTTTGTACTGAAACCCAAAACAGATTCTCAACCTCTACCGGGCCAATCCCTTTATAAAGCCAGTCCAAAGTTCTCATCGTGTGAAATTTGTTTTTGGCCACTGTTGGTACCTTTGCTTTATATCTAAGCAGATATGATGACTTTGCACTGCCTAAAAGTACCATGGAATGAAAAGCAGATAAACATTGATTGGGCCTACGAGAGACACTGTAGTCCAAACATTCAATATACTATATAGGGCTTAAAAAGGAGGCGACAGAGGAGCTTTATTTATTTGTTAAATTTACTTTTTAAAAGATATTTATCCTGCCTTTCTCCAAGAACTAGGACTCAAGGCATGTTTTACAATATCAATTTAAAATAAAAACGGAGTAAGATATAAGCACGAAAACATGACTATATGTGTCATATCAGAACACAAATCAAAAACTATCCAGTTTAAATAATAATTATTAAATTTTAAGATTTAAAACCACAGCACTACTGTGTACATAGTATACAGGTTGTTGTCTGGCACCCGGTGGAAGGACAACAGAAAGCGGGGCCGGGCCAATCCAGCCTCCCTTGAAAGAAGTTCTGTGGTTTAGGAGCAGCTGCCAGGAAAGGCCCCTCTGTTGTCCTCGCCAAATGAACTTCTAAGATAGGGTGCCTTGTGACACAGTGGTTAAACTGCTGTACTGCCTCCATAACTGTGCTCACAGCCTGCGGTTCAATTCCAGGTATCAAACTCACAGTTCACTCAGCCTTCCATCCTTCTGAGGTCACTAAAATGAGTACCCAGCTTGCTGAGAGTGTGCGTGCAATACATAGCCTGCATCATTACTTGTAAGTGTGATGGGGTATATAAGCAGCACTCCCCTTTTTTACATCACTAAAAGAAAGGACATGCATCACCCCCAAAGTGGACACAAAAGGATCCCGATCTGCATACCTTTCATAATTTTTATGGAACGATGCAAAATTTAAAATGGTTTTTTTATTATTCAAATTAAATCACTGGCTGTCATGTGAGCGGGAAAGATAAGGGCAAGTCCTTGCTGATTCTGCACTCCAGGAACAACTGTGGAGGGGCACCTCCAAGTTTCCTGATCCCCCCCCCCACACACCCAGCTGGTTCTTTATCTTCAGATTAAACTTGGATTCAATAGCATGTCAAACCGAAAGCACCTTCAGAAGGAGAATTGCTTTCTGGCAGCCTCTGAAATGGATTGCTGTCTTCCATTTTAAGAGGACATCTGGCCACCCTGCCTGCAAGGGTCTATGAGCAGCATCTCCAGCTGACCTCAAACATGGACAGGCTTATGATGGGGGGAAAGATCCATAGTCTTCCTCTGTACTCTCTCTGAGTCAACACAGTCTTCAAGAGAAGCAGATGTTGACCCCCCCCTTTCTCTTTAGATCTTTTCTAAAAATCAGTATCTTTATTCAAATTGCTGTTCAGACATTTCACCTCATACCAAGTGATTTCTTCCAAAAATTACATATTTGGGAGTAAAGTTCTCTGAGTGGAGTAGTTATTACTTCTGAGCAGATGCCTAGGATTAGCTTTTATGGAAGTAAATAAACACACATTTCATCTACTGCAGTGGTTCCCAACCTGCGGGTCGGGACCCCTTTGGGGGTCGAATGACCATCTCACAGGGGTCGCCATGAGCCAGTGAAGAAAAAGGCACAAATGGCTTGGGTCTGGAGGAGGGGGGGAGGAAGGGGGGAGAATGAGTTACATCTTGATAGGTTGGAGAGGATGTCAGTCAATGGCACCAGAGGCTGCGATTGGCTAAGGGTGTCTGTAGAGGGAAGTTCTCTATGGCACCTGTGGCAGTGGCCTGCCAAAGGGGGCTTGTGGCCTCTTCCAAGCAGGGCAAGGGGTCACCACAACATGAGGGACTGTATTAAAGGGTCCTGGCATTAGGAAGGTTGAGAACCACTGATCTACTGGATAGTTTCCAACCTGATCCTACCTGTGTTTACTTGAAAGTATGCCCTACAGTTCCAGAGTTCCAGCCCGTCCATGGAACAGAATGAAACAACTTGATTGAGTCTTGGTGGGTAAAGCTATGGATGGACTCCATGAAATCAAGAACTAGTGTCAGCACCAAGAATCCATGGTTTGCTTGGACTGAGACGGGCAGTCACATATGGCAGGAACCAAATCAACAGTGGTTTCAGCACCAGGATCTGCCAGGGATACAGTAAAGAAAGCTCATAATTGAACATACACCATGGATTTAAGCCCCTTTCTCTCTTGCTCATGCATATACACAAATTGCTTGTTACTCAAGTGGCTTCTTGCTGAGAAATCACTAGAGTTCACCCCCCTTGGTATCAAGCTTTGGCCCTGAAATCTCAAGAAATGCAAAGCTGAGGACTTATTTACCCAAATGGCAAATTTTACAGCGGTGACTTTATTAGGATATGCTGCAGAATGCAAGGCAATTAAAGATTTAATTTATTTATATTTGAATATTTTTACCCCGCCTTTCTCTTTGGAAAAGGACCCAAGTTGGCTTACAGTAAGGAGAGACAATATACAGTCCATTATAATTAAGACACATTCAGTTTGAGAAACAGGGAATTGAGGCATATCTTACAGCATTAGAGGGCAACAGTAAAACTAACAATGGATGACATAGTGTCAATGCAATCACACAAGGAGAGATATAAACACAAAGTTGTAAGTTCAGTTCAGCATGGTTCAGCATGAATCGGGCCCGGAGGTATTGCACGGGAATTCCTGATTCTGTGGCCTGCCTCCTCCCGCAGGCATCCCACCATAAGCAGCACCATGGGCTCATATTTTCCACCTGCTTCTTTGACTAGATTTGTGAGTTCACAGCCATTCAGATCTGCATTGATTTTGGATTCCTGTATTGAACATGGGGTTAGACTCCCCATGCTCAATACAGGCCCCTTCCAAATCAATTATTCCATTATCCACATATTTCCTAAACTTGCAAACACCACCTTACGAAGTACAGGCAGACACCTATCTTTTGGTTCGCAAAAGGGGTATTTTGTGGGGGCAGCACATAATTATTCTTTTTTTTTTGTCATGATACTTTACTGCGGTGTTTCCTATTTTTAGAACCTCAGGTGTTTTTGGATTAAAACTCCCAGAAGCTTTCCCTCTAGCTTAACTGGCTAGGATTTCTCAAAGTTACAGTCCAAGAACATCTGGGACCCAGGATCCATCCATTCGTTTCTTTTTTAGATTTATATACAACCCCAGTAAGTAGCTGATGACCCCCAAGGTTAATTATCATTTTCTTCAAGTAAGGTGGCAAAAGCTCTGGGGTTCCGTGTCCAGCCATGAAAAAGGTTATGTTCGGCCCTCTGTTCATTTAGTTCCATGGAGTGTATGTAGACTAAATTTTCAATTGACTTGTCTTAAAGTCCAAGTGACTTGGTTTGGCCTGTGGATTTTTTAAAAATATATTAGTCATAGCCTATCTATTAAATGCACTGCTGTAAGAGAGGTGATCAAGATTTAAACATGATGAATTGCAATTAAGTCCAGGTTTCCTACTTTCATTCCCATCCCCATGATCCATTTGACGTTAGTGGTGGATCGCAGACCACATATTACTGAGTAGCATGGCTATTTTTACCCTTGTAGTTCCTAATAACATTTTTGTCACAGGTGATTTCACTACAAGGCCAAAGTAATAAAGAGGGTACCATGCTCTGAAGCAATAACCATACATCAGCTCTGAAATATTGATCGCTCTACCTCCATGAAATGAAGAATGATAGCCCAAGATGGTATGGCTTCAGGCGAGAGGGTTTTTTTTTTCATCCCCTGAAAATTAATAATGTTTCATTTATTTGAAAAGGAGACAGAATATTCTGCTGCTCTTGTCTCTGCGGGAATTGTTTCACTTGAACCTCTCTCTCTTGCAATTTTTTTTGGGGGGGGGTTAAAGATCTAAAACTGCTTAGCTGCACATTTGAAAGCAGAACTCTTAAATGCAAAAGACAGCTGTTCATCTTAGCAGGAACATTGCTCATCCTTGCATCCTGCAAATCAGCCTGTTTTGTTTTATGAGTGGTCACCGGGAAGTAAGCACAGGTTTTGTTACGAATCTGTTCAGGTACACAGTTGTCCCTCGAATCCAACTACTGGAGGACCATTGAGATCTCTACTTCCAAAACACAATATGGTCATCTCGTGTAATTTGACCTTGATGGTCAGATCCACATGTCAGAAGACACATTTATTTCTCTTACAACCGTTTTCTGTCCAGGTTTGTGGAAATCTTTCAATACGAACGCCTGAGATGTCAGTCATGCAAAACCCAGCTCATCTCCTAATGAACAACTACAAAACAAAACAAGCTAATTTACAGGTTGAGACAAGCTTATATTCAGGGAGCTCTACCGTATCCCACGTGCTAAGCATATTGTATTTCTTACCTCTAAAAACAATGAAAAGTGCTTTAGGAACTCCATAAGCTGTGTACAGAGCTTATCTCTAAACTTTTTAGAGTTTAAGAAAAGCATCATAGAACTGCTATGAAATGCTATAGAGATGAATTATGCATCACATATTCTCTGTCTCAGTGGCCAGCCTGACTATGTGGAATAAATTGCCACCTGAGATTCGCCAAGTGGAGCCCTCATTTTAAAAAGCATAAAAAACTGGCTTTTCAAAGATGCATTCAGAGAGATCGGTAACATTGTTGTTTTCCCATGTTTCTATTGCTTTTTCTGTGGTGTTTCTGCCTTTGTGCCTCTTGCCAGACTTTTGCCTTTGTTTTTTTTATTGTATTGTTATTGTCATTGTTTTACTGTTATTTTGCTTACGCTTGTGTTTTTAAATTTTAAATTGCTGTTTACTTATTTGTTTGGCATCTTGTCAGCCACCCAGAGTTCCTGTGGGAAAGGTAGTGAGTAAAAGAGGGGAAAGTGTCAATGCCAAACTAGCCAGTTGGTGAAGTTTTACTTAAATTCTCACCCTACCATCTGCCGCCCACCATTAAATTGGCTTAGATTCGCAGTACATTTGTAAAAGGCAGGGCTCTTTAGCTACTGAAGGTATGTAGCAAAGCAATAACCACCAATTCAGTCCATTTTTTTTGCAAGAAACAAGACTGAAGCTATATTTTAGTGTGTTCAGTGACCAGGTAAAGTCAAAGCTGGGGCTGACGTCCTATTTTCAGGTGTTAGAGATGTAAAATTGTAGAGTGACCCATCAGTCACAGCACTGCACACACACACACACACACACACACACACACACAGTGCATTGTTTTAATAGAATCAATGTGGTATATCTTAACTTTTAATGCTAGAACAGCTCAAGAAAGAACTCCCCTATCATCTCTTAGTTCAGTGGTTCCCAACCTGGGGGTCGGGACCCCTTTGGGGGTCGAATGCCCATTTCACAGGGGTTACCATGAGCCAATGAAGAGAAAGGCACAAATGGATTGGGTCTGGAGGAGGGGGGGGAAGAGTGAGTTACAGTTTGATAGGTTGGAGGGAATGTCAGTCAGTGGCACAGTGGCATGCCAAAGGGGGCTTGTGGCCTCTTCCAAGCAGGGCAGGGGGTCACCACAACATGAGGAATTGTATTAAAGGGTCACGGCATTAGGAAGGTTGGAAGCCACTTTCTTAGTTGTATGGTCAAGCCACTTTTTGTGTCCTATAATTACTTTTTTGCATGCAAAATCCTCCTCATGACTGTCTTAGTGATGTCTCAAGTGAATGATTAATCTATGAAATCAGGTGCATATTGTTGTTGTTGCTGCTGCTACTACTGTTGTTTTGTGGTTGTTACTATTATTTTCTGTGGTTTTGTTTTGTTTTTGCCATGGAGTCAAAATTCTGATGATGGAGAAAAGCACAACATTTTTGGAGTGAATGTGGTGGTGAAATGTTTCTGTACCTTGTGTAGAGGAAAGGAATCTGTAAGCTTGTCATATGAACCGCACCTGTTGAAACTGACAGCTGTGAAAGTTACAGGAGCCCTATAACTCTTGGCATATGAGTACCCCAGATGAAGGAATGACATGTTTCAGATGGTATCTTCTTGGAATGTCCTTCCTGATTAGAAAAGCCACTTCCAAAATAGCACTGGCCACCCGTTTTTTTGAGCAATTACTTGTAAAAAAAGAAGCAAAATTAGCAAAATAACTTTGTAAACACATACATATTGAGAACAGAGTTCAGAAAAGTTAATATGGTATCATGCACATTCCAGAATCTTGCAAATGACATGGCCGCCATATTGCCCGGCTGGGCCATTCCAAAATTGAAGTCCAAACAAGCAGCTTTTCTAAGCTGTTACTCAGAAATACTTCCTGGTGAGTTCAATTTCACTTCCAAATTACATCAGTCTGTAGATTACTAACTGAACTCTAATCAATTGTATCTTTAATTCTAAGTGTGGAATTTATATTTTGCATGGATTGCTCACTCTCCAAAGCAGGGTATAGATTCTCAAATGTATATAGAGGCAGCACTAAAATCCTTAAAGTGAAATATTGTTGAAATTGTAGTATATAGTAAAGCAAATAGTGCAGAATATTCCTGGTGCCTTCAGATTTACTGTACTATATTGAGACTCACAGCCATTGGAAGGTACAGGATGGCTGTGCATCAACCTAGACCCAGAGCTATTTATATCATTTGTTGCAATGTTTTGTCTAGTATGCTGTGAGGGTTCGGTTATCCGATCCGGTGGTTCAAGTTCACAAACGAGACGAGGGCTAGCTTTACTCTCAACATCAAAAGGATTTTTATTTCGTACAGGCTTAAATGTGCTGTAGGCTTTGTTTTCTTCATTAACTGATAATGCCGAACAGGGTTTTACAACATCATACAACAAACCAACATCTTGGTAACTGAATTTGAAGGGGTTAGACCCAACTTCAGGATCTCTTACATGAATGGAGGAGCACTCCTCTCGCGACCCATGCATTGGGTTCCACAACATGGGTGTTTCGCCCATTGTGCTACCGGGGTTGGATTTCGCTCCCTCCTCCATTCTTTCTGAAATCTCTCTGAGTTTTCAGGCCAGCTAAGGGGCCTAACCGTAACAGCCCATGTAATTTCCTTGCTCTTTCTGGCCCTAGCTCCAGTTGCCTCGTCCTTCAGCCTACACTCCTCTGTCTGAGTGCTAACTGATTCTACCCGACTTTTCCAACTGTCATTTGTATCTCCTGACTCGTGCGCGCCTTCCCCGATACGCTCCTCCCATTCGTCTTCTAACTCCTCTAATGCCCGTAACACTTCAGGCTCTTTAACCCCTTCGGGGTCGTCCATGTCCTTCAAGCTTATTGGCTGTATATTGTGTGCGCACGGTTCCCGACTTGATGGCGGATCTTCTACTTTATCCTTGACCTTGTTGTCGTCTGTCTTGGCAGACGGCTCACTCTCATTCTGACCACTCTGTACCTTCTCTCTCTCACATATGCACTGTGCTAAAAATTACTCTTGCATTCAGAAGGTGGAATTTCACAATACAGCAACCTCCCAAACTAACACGGTTATAAGCTGGAAAGCATTGCTTTTGCAGGGACCTATTATCCTCATCTGCCTTAGTGTAGAACTATGTGCATTGAGGTGTCCTTTTGGCCTTGCTCTCCCTGCCCTGATCCTGTCTTGGACTTTTCATTACAAAAATACCGCAGCCGACTGTGAAGATTAGATATGAGTCTATAGGGTGAGAATGTACTTGCCACATGAGGCAAGTGTACTGGATGTACCAGTTCCTTTTACATTGTCACATGAGGCATTTACCAGGTGGATTTGCCAAGACACATGGCAGGGATCGGCAGAGACGTAGCATTCCTCTCTCGGCTTTCAGGCGGACAACAACTGCAACTTCCAGAATCAGTTGGGGGTCCTTTTCCCCTCCAAGTGGCTCTCAGCAACCATGGATCCAACCCTTCAGCAATGCGCACAGAGTCAGATGGTCTTGACAGGGTCTGCTAAGATATGAGTTCTTCAGGCTGGTACATATAACAGTTCACCTCAAGGTCATGGACTTCTTCTCATTATTGTGTCCCATCAGGGGAAACTGCCAGCTTTATTTCTAAGTTTGAAGAGATCCCTGATAGAGTAAAGTTCCCCCCTTCCTAAATGAGTTCCCTCCAGTGGCTTAAACATATACAGTACTAAGCTTTCATCATATCACCCTGAACACATCTAATTTTGTCTTATGCTGGAAATTAAATAGGGTACAATCTATATAAACTGTCTAGATGCCCTGAACACATCTGATTTCACCTGATCTCGGAAGCTAAGCAGGGTCGGGCCTGGCTAGTACTTGGATGGGCGACCACCAGGGAATACCAGGTGTTTTAGGCGCCTGGAGTAGGAACTGGCAAGCCATGGACATGGGGTCACGAAGACTTGGCCATGACTGTAACAACACAAGAAGAAGAAGAAGAAGAAGAAGAAGAAGAAGAAGAAGAAGAAGAAGATGATGATGATGATGATGATGATGATGATGATTTCCAAGTAAGGCTTGGATGGAATTCTGACTGAAATCCTGGTGAGTTATTGCCAGTCAGAGTTCATGCTACTGAATAGATGAACACATAGTCTGCTTCATTGTTAAGATAATTCCTGTGTGATATGCCCATCTGCCTGATATGGCACTGCCTACATCAGGATCCCAATGATTATGATGGAAACTGAGAAAGAAACTGGATTTCAACAGCAGAGGATGTGGTTTTCAGGTTCACTCCATGGATGAGAAAGACCTCAGCCCAGGACCCTGGACAGCTGCTGCCAATTAGTAAGCCATGTTGTACTGAGCTACATGGCAAGTCTGATTTCCTCGCTATAAGGAAATGTTCCAATGCTCTTCATATGCATGTGCAGGACTGCCAGAAGCACCAGTGACCTTATATATGTCAACACTTTACAGCAATGAGACTCATGACTGTTCTGGCAAAATATAGAAGAGCAGCACCTCCAGTACCTTCAAAGTTTCTCTTTGAATGAAAGCATGCCACATATTTTCTATTGGAAATGGTTGATGAAGCCTACAGTGGGTCCCAGGAAAGAAGACCCTCTGTCCTCTAATGTTGATCACCCCTTGTATAAAGCAGTTGCCTCCAAACGTTGCACCCAGACGTCAGATGCTGTTAGGTTATGACAGAATTTCTTAGACAATATTTTTCTTTCTTTCATGTGGCCAAGGGAATGTCCTAACAGGTTGCCAACATGAAGGCAGTGGGGGTAGATAGGTCCAGAATTTGGGTAAGGACTTGATGTTTCTGTGATTATGTGATGTCAAGTCGCCTTTGACTATTATCAAACCTAAAAATTAATAACCTCCCAAAGATGTCATTAAGAACCTGGTAAGGTCTTGCCAGCTGATGTTTGTGGCTTCCTTTATTGAATCAATCTGTCTTGTAATTCCTTCTCTTTTTTAGCTGCCTGTCACTTTTCCCAGTCTTAATATCATCTTATCATGATATGCCCAAGGTGCTACAGTCTCACAGTATTTAGTGTGGTGTAATGAATGCAGTGACAGACTGGGTTCAATTCCATGCTCACCCACGGAAACTCACCGAGGGGGTGAAATGGATAAAACCATTCCTTAAATATGTCACTTACCTTGAAAATCCCATTAGGGAGTTGCTATAGGTCATATTTGTCTTGCAGCAAACCCCAACAAACGATAGAATCACCCTCGTCAGCTCTGCTTCTGGAGAAAGTTCAGGGTTGATTTGTATGAAATGTGTTGAAATGTGATCTATAAGATATTTTCTTTCTAGTTTGCTCAGGATATCCACAATACTCTCCTTTGACACTTTTTTTTAAAAAAAGAAATCATTCACTTTCCAGGTTTCACATTGACACATAGTAATTAGGTATATCATAATATTTGTTTGTTTGTTTTTACAACTTATATGCCACCCACTACCCAAAAGTCTCTGGGCGGCTTACAATCAAAGAATTAAAACAGTTAAAACATCAATATCAATCAATAATTAAAACAATAATAAAAACCTCACACTAAAATCATTACACTAAAATTGCCATCAGAGGACCCACAGTCTATGTTGTATCAATTAAAACTTCTGAAACACGAAGGTTTTTACCTGGCGCCGAAATGTCATCAATGTTGGCATTAGGCGGATCTCACTTGGGAGGGCATTCCATAGCTTGGGGGCAACTGCTGAGAAGGCCCTATGTAGACTGCAAGCCATCCCTCTTACCTCCTTGAGAGATGGCTCTTTCAAGAGGGCCCCTTATCTCCAAGAGGATTTCCAAGTTAACAGGTAGTATAACATTCTGGAGATAAGGAAAAATTATCAGTAAAGCCCAGATGCCTGCAGTAGTTGCCTCCATTCCCACGAAGGAATGAACTTACCAACACTTGATGTTTTGAAGGCCCTGTGCTGCTTCTGGGTCCTTGTGGAGGGGCTTATGGAGACTTTTCCCCAAAGCTCTGGGCTGCTATTGCCTGGTCTCATACAACAAAAAGTTTCATGAGTTCAGATGCTGGTGCTCTGCTCCCAGCCCTGCATGACTACTTAGGTGTCAAAGCCACATGTCATGCACAAATCCCATTTTGTGTGTTCTTTGGGCTGCTAGGGCCTGACATGTGAACACAGCCCTGTCCCTACCATGGCAGCATAATGGCACTACAGAGACTAACTCTATAAGGAAACAGATTACAGATACTGGTAAAGAAGGTTTGTTAGTACTTTTGCATTTCAAACAAAATCGATTCTGTGCTATAATGGCCTGAAAGTGAGGGAGGACTAAAAAGGCAAATATGCCCGCTAACAGAGCAATGAAAAGGTGACTACGTTTTCATTGTGAATTTTTTAAAAACAGTATTAAAAGCTATGCTGTAAAAGAGGTTTGTGAATCATTTACCACCATCCTCCATGAGTCAGAGGAAGAGTACTCCATTTGCATTTCCCAACGGCAAGAGTGCTTTATCCTTAGTAAAATGTTTGACTCAAACATGAGCACATGAGGCAACAGTATATTGAGTGAGCTGGACTTTTGAACCATCTGGCCCAGTGTTGTCTGAACAGGCCACCCATGGCTCTCCAGGCTGGTTGGGCAGACCTTTCAAACTTGGCCAGATAATCCAAACACCAATGCTTTTGAATAAGGACCCTACCATTCCCCAGGTAGCATGACTATTCACCTTGCTGACTGCAACTGTGGTTCCAATCTTGCTTTGGCTGCTTCTTGTCTTCTGTAGTCCAAACATTGGCTTTCCCAAGTGATTGCCTTAATTCTATCAGCTTTTAACAGATTCTTTTGGACGCAAATGCCTTCTATCAAGATCTTCTCCACAACCAAACAACTCCCTGAAAGCCCAGTTCAATTTGCAGGTGAATCCCACATTTACCTCCCCATGACCACTTACAAAATAAGAGCACACTAATTTAAAATATGTGGAGTGATATGTACCAGGATTAGGACAATCAGACAGCATTCATGTTACTTTCTGTTGATGACATGATTTATGAGTCAATTTCAGTCAGCCCAGAATCCAACCTCTAACTGTATTTTTTTTTCTTTTGCTACTGCAACTTTTATTTTTTAAAAAAGCAAATGCATTTGCATGAGTTTAAGCAGTGTGGCTTAATAGAGACAACAGTTTTTCAAATAGCGCTTGTTCTATTCTTGCAGCAAGAGTTTCAAGACTTGGCCATAATAAAACAAATTTCTTCCTCTTCCTCTTCCTCTTCTTTAATATTCTTCCTCTTTCGTTTCATTTCCCCCTTTTTAATTTAGTCTTGGTGTTGTTGCACAGAACCAAAAAAGAATGAGGAGGGAGTCAGGAGAGTGCAACCTGCTATTTACTTTACATCCTTAACCTTAATCATAGAGAGCCATGTATGTACAGTACAGTGAATATCACATTTTTTTGGAAACAACTTTTGAAGCTGCATGCACCAACATTGTATATGCAGCCACTATGAATACATAGTTTGCCATGTGTTGATAAAGATTATTCAAGTTTAGCGTATGAGCATCAAAGGCCACTTGGCCTCCAAAGGCCTGCTTTCTTATGATGTTGATGCACTCAGAAAGAGCCGTGTCTGTTTCTTCACTTGTGCAAGGGCTATATCAGGAAGACATGTAAGGGGAAACCCTTCAACCTCCCCCCCCCCCAGCTGCAGAAACAAAATACAAAAATATAGAATTTCAGACACGGGCTATAGAACTAGATTACCCTAAAAATGAAACCAAAGGTAACACTGAAGGTTAAGGGTGAAATGAAAGGAGACTCTTGCTACTGAATTTGGCTCTCGTCTGTCTCTTAGAACGCTGTTTTACATAAGAACATAAGAACAGCCTTGCTGGAACAGGCCACAGCCCATCCAGTCCAGCATTCTGTCTCACACAGTGGCTCACCATTGGCTTCAGGGTATTCCCAAGCAGATGTCTTCACCTGCTTACAATACCCTGCAAATGGCATTGAGAGATATCCTGCCTATTGCTCCAACCCAGCAGTTGTCCTTAGACATCCATATTGATAGCCATCAATACCCTTGTTCTCCATGAACTTGTCTAATCCTTTCTTAAAGCTGTCAAGGCTGACAGCTCTCACCACTTTTTCTGGCAGGGAGTTGTACAGACCAGTGATCCTCTGGGTGAAAATGTACTTTCTCTTATTTGTTTGAGATCCAGCACCCAAAAGTTTCATGGAGTGCCCCCTAGTTCTAGTCTTGTGCGATACGGAAAACAGTTTTTCCTTATCTACTTTGTTTTCCTGGAGCTTTGCTAAAGAAGCAATGGATTGGCTGATTCATGGAATATGCCTTACTTCTTACTGAGCTTCACCTATGCTCAGCTAGCATTTCTGAAATTAAATGCACATACTGTACTAAAATGTACAGTAGGACCCCCATATCCACTGATCCGCGTTGATTCAGTTATGCACAGTTGGCAGAGGAAAAATTAAATAAATAATTCAACAGCCGCAAAGCAAGCTACCATCTCAAAACTGCAGCTGTAAAGCAAGCTACTGTCACAAACAGCAGCCATGAAGGAAGCTACTGTCACAAAACAGCAGTTTTGGGAAATTTTTTTGGTGTTCTCTCTTGTCCACAGTTTTCGTTATCCATGGGAATGTCTGGAACCAATCCCCAGCAGATACCGGATTCCTACTGTATTGTTAAACTTCCAGTGACCACCTTCCAAAGGAAACTGAACATAGACAAGCACTGAACCCCTCACTCAGAGAAGAAGAGTAAATATGACAACTTCTCTGATGAAAAACAACACACTCCATCTTTGAAAACTAAATGAACACAGCACTCACAGAGAAATAGAGGCAGGAGGAGGCCTTCAGTGCTGGGAAATAATACCGTTGTGCTCCTTGGGATGAAAACAGGGTTTGTTCTAGCCTTGCCGTGTTTCTACATTGCAGATCAAATCCTAACACATACAGAAAGAGTTAGCTTCTTCCCATTTAAACTTTATTTTTGTGCTAACCTCTGCTTCTCTCGGTCAGATAAGCATCTTGTTTTTCTACTCAAATGGCCAAATGCAGATGGCGTGGAGGAGAAAATAGTTTTTATTCACTCCTCTGGCTCTGATTCTGATTTATGTCGTTAACAGCCTGCCCTTCTCCCTCCTTGCCTCCCTGTCTCTCTCTCTCTCTCTCTCTCTCTCAATGTTCTTCCTGCATTATATTGAGCCAAAAGGGGAAGCGTGACATTTTCAACCCTATTGTGTGTTCCACAAAGGGACCGCCTTGAAAATGGCTAAAAGCCTCTTTGAAAGAGAAATAGGCATCCAGACTCCACCCCCACCCCACCAACGAAGACGGGAAGATGAGTCTTGCTATGACAGATGTGAAAAGACAGCATCAACTAGACTGCTCATACTGTAACTCCCAATATCTTGGAGCAGGTTGCTTTTGATGCCGTGCCCCTCAGACTCTCTAGCCTGGCCTCCGGAGAATTTGGGGTGTTGTAATCTGAAAAGTCAAATTTGCCAAATTCTGAAGGCAAGTGGGTGGCTCAAGAGCTAGAGGAGAGATTATCCTCCCACTCCCTGAAAAGCATGGCCACTGCTGCCACATGCATTAGACCCAGCATCTGGGCCTTGAGGTTAACAGCTTATCTTGCCTAATGCAGGGGTGGAGAACATGTGGCTATTTTGATGTGGCCAGATCTCCAGTTCTCAATGGCCCTTGACTGCACAGCCAATGGCGAGCAATCATAGGAGATGCACTTCAGCAATATCAGGAGGGTTGTACAGTAGGACCTCAGTATCTGCTGGGGATTGGTTCCAAGCCTTCCCATGGATAATGCAAACTGTGGGTAAGAGAAAACACCAAAATGTCTCCAAAACTGCTGTTTTGTGATAGTAACTTGCTTTACAGCTGCTGTTTTATGACAGTAGGTTGCTTTTGCAGGTGCTGTTTGTGACGGTAGCTTGCTTTATGGCTGCTGTTTTATGACAGTAGCTTGCTTTACAGCTGCTCTTTGTGACAGTAGCTTGCTTTGCAGCTGCTGAATTATTTATTTATTTTTTCCTCTGCCAACCGTGGATAACTGAATCAGTGGATAATGAATCAGTGGATACGGGGGTCCTACTGTATCTTCCTTCCACACACACCCACACACCCACACCCACACACACACACACACACACACACACACACACACACACACACACACACACACACACACGTGTGTTTTGTTACAGTCGTGACCAACCCTTCATGACCTCACATCCATGAAGTTTTCTTGACAGGAACACTGGAGTGGCTTGCCAGTTCCTACTCCAGGTGCCTACAGCACCTAATATTTCTCGGTGATCTCCCATCCAAGTATTAACCAGGGCTGACTCTGTTTAGCTTCCAAAATCAGGTGAGATTGGATGTGCTTAGGGCATCTAGGCAGCTTGGCTTTGCCATGGCCAGTATTATTTTTAAGATGTGCCACTTCTTTAATTCCACACCTTATTGTGGTTGTATACTAGCTAAAGTTTTCAAGAGAAACCATGTGGATGAAAAGATGGTTTTCAGACTCAAAAGATGAAGCTACACGGACTTCCCTTTTTCAAATATGGGCTATGAGGTAAATAGGGGGATAGGTTGGGCAGTAATGTTCCAGGACAACCTAGCATCATTCTGGACGAGTATTCACTTCTCTCAAATCTCATTTTGTACTTTGTCCTCCTCCTATACCACCTGCTATAGATTATCAGTCTGTGACCCTTTGTTGTACCAAATTTTACACTCACCAAAGCAAGAATATATATGCTTCACAGGGTTGTTATAATTTTCAGCGATTAATGGAACTGCTATTATTCCTTGTGCTTCCTCCCAACAGCCCCGTTGTAATTTTTAATGCCTGTACTGGAATTTATAAATAGAGTAACAGAATGCCTGTAAACAAAATGTCAAATAGATGGCTATCCTCTCTTTGGCCTGGCCACCCTCCTTTTCATAGAGTCTGAAAATGTTCTCTGACTTGAGCCACGGGCTTTCAGAAATCAGGAGATCAGCAACATACATGTGCCATTTAGAGAGGTCCTATGTCAGCCTTCTTAAACCTAGTTTTGACAAAACACTTTGGATTACAAAACTCATCTTTCCCTTATTATTAGCCATGTTTGTGGGGACTGTGGTCCAAAACACGTGGAGGGCACTGTGACGACACCTCCCTTATAAACGTGTGATTGTGATGAAAAAATGTGAAGTGTAGGGAACCAACTTATTAATCTTCACAGAATCCCCTTGGTAATGCTGCCACCTTTTAAAATCATCGCCTTATGAACTGGGACAGACTCAGATGTATGATATAAAAATAATAATGAAGTTTATTGAGAAAATAAATAAATACAATAATGACTGAAGTTAGTATGCGTTGCCTTAAACATAAAATAGATTAATTCAACTCTTCAGGCCTCCCTGTCTTTAATAACCAGTAAACAGTAAAGCCCTCACTGCCTGACTGAACTCTAACAGAGCTGTGTTCTCTCAGCACTCACTCTCAACCCTCTTAACTCAACTCACTCTCACAGCCCAGGTTCCACCCTTTTTATACCACACCATCCCCTGCCCTCCTGCTGGGATTGGCTGATAATTTACATATGTATTTCTCCTGAATCCAGGGTGTTGTCACAGGCACCTGAACAAGTATTAAGAGATTCATTCAGGTCTTTCTACAGGGCAGGTGTTCCTGCTTTACATCAGGCTTGATGCTGAATGGAACATTTGCAAATGGTAGGGCAGTTGAGAATAGGTGATGTGAGGTCCCATCTAGCCTAACGGTTCAGTGATTCTGGACTCTAAGCATAATGAACAGGGAAGAATTACACGTGACCCCTTATTTCATTAGAATTAGTACATGCCACTTCAGGGCCATGTTCTACATGTGAGCATCCTAGTCAAGGCTTCCCCTCTCTCACAGTCTTCCAGACGTTTCGGTTAATCATAGAATCATAGAGTTGGAAGAGACCTCAAGGGCCATCCAGTCCAACTCCCTGCCATGCAGGAACCCCATCACAATATTTCCGACAGATGGCCATCCAGCCTCTGCTTAAAAACCTCCAAAGAAAGAGACTCCACCACCCTTTGTGGCAGCATATTTCATTGCCGAACAGCTCTAACTGTCATGAAGTTCTTCCTTATGTTCAAATGGAATCTCTTTTCCTGTAGTTTGAAACCATTGCCCCGAGTCCTAGTCTCTGAAGCCATGGAAAACAAACCTGTTCCCTCTTCAATATGACATCCTTTCAAATATTTAAACATAGCTATCATATCCCCCTCAGGCTTCTTTTTGAAAGGCTAAACATTCCCAGTTCCGTAAGCCGTTCCTCATAAGACATTTCCTCCAGACCTTCAACCATCCTGGTTGCCCTCCTCTGTACCCGCTCAAGGTTGTCAACATCCTTTTTATGTTGAGGCGCACAGAACTGGACACAGTAGTCCACATGGGGTCTGGCCAGAGCAGAATAGAGTGGTACTATCACTTCCCTTGATCTAGACACTATCGTTCTGTTGATGCAACCAAGAATCGCATTGGCTTTCCTGGATGCCACATCACACTGCTGACTAGAGATGGGCATGAAACGAACAATTTTTCATTTCTGTTTTCATTTTTTCGTTTCATTATGCAACAAAACGACAAACGAATTTTGTCTCAAAAATGAAACGAAACGAACAGAAACACCGGAAATGTTGTCATGCATTTTGTTTCCGTTACTGCCATATGAGTGAATTGCTTAAAATGCTAAAAAAAATCACAAAAAATTGAAATTAATGGTAACAAAATGGTAATGAAACGAACGAAAACGAAAACAAATTTCTTGCAAAAATTCACGAAAAATGGAAACGAACCGAAACGGACCTTACAAATGACAAACGAAATGCCATTTTTTTTTAATTCGTGCCCATCTCTACTGCTGACTCATGTTCAATTTGTGGTCTACCAAGACTCCCAGATCCCTTTCACAGGTAATATTTTCCAGCCAAGTATCTCCCATCCTGTATCTGTGCAATTCATTCTTTTTACCTAGATGTAGCATGTGTTGCATCTCCTACTAGTTCTAACCAATAGGGACTTTGCCCTGTGGGCTGAAGATGACTGGAACTATATACCAGGCCGCTGGAGGGTTTCAGCTTGGAAATGGTTGCTCTGGCCACTGGATGTAGCCCTGCTCCCAGAGGAGGACGGGGAAAACCTTTTAAACCAGCAAAGGAGCACATTCATCTTTGAGGGACAACAGGCCAGACACAATCCTGGCGTCATTATTTTGGGCTCTGGCTGCAGAAAAGAACGGAGAGAGACATTCTTGGTTTAATTGTTCTATTTTCAAATGCCGCCTCTCCTCGTCATGTGGATGCCCGCCAGAGAAACACAAAGATCATTTTCAAAGAGCTTAAACAATTTAGATTAGGGATCATGCTCCCCCCTCCCTTACTACTTTTGCAAAGATTCTAAAACTACACAAGGGGGCAGAGGAATGATCACAATTGTAAGCTGCTGGGTTTTCACCAGCCCCTTAACGAGCTATGCTCTTGCAGATTATAATTTTGGCCTCAAAACACCTCCCAGCTACATTTGCCCTCATCTGTGAGCACAATCATGGGAGACAAAGAGGCTAGGGTTTTATTTGCAACCTCACTTGCAAATGTTTATAGTTTGAGTGGATGGGAATTTTACTGGGCTGAAGTGATTGTCTATTTATCCCTAAATTTATCCAGTCTTAACAAATTGTTTCTTCCAAACATTTATCGCAGAGAGAGTGCCACCTCTTTGCTGAATGTTATTTTTTCCCTCTCTTTCCTTAGTTGGTGGCTGTTGTTTGTTTGCTGTTGATCTGTTCAGTTTGTTCCCTCTTTTTGAGAGGCCGTGTGGAATACTAGTGTAGCAAATGGGATTTCAAAAGGGTGGATACATGCAAAAAATAAGGTGTAGGTGTTATTCTTGCAGCCTTGCATGTTGCATTTAGTTTGTTTGAGTGGGAGTAACTTTTTGGTGCTATTTCTTGATCTGTTTAGTTGTTATGTGTGCACTAAAAATGTAGGATACAAATGCCTTTAACTACAAGCAACTGTAAGTGAAGAAATGTTTGCTGTTCTTTCACCTACAAATGTCTGAGTGAGTTATTGAGATTCAAGTGTCAGTTAAGGAGAGAGCAGTGGATTCTGTGCAATTTATAGCTATTCCACCATTCATTAATTCAGTCCTACAATCCACAACTCAGCTGAGGAGCTTGAAAACATCTTGGAGAAATGTGCTCACAACTGTACACATTTGCAGAGTGTAATCTCACTGAAAATGGGCTAGCTGGATGACAATCTTCGTTTGAGGTTGGGCAGCACCCATTTTCTGTAATGGACCAGCCTGTACTCTCAGGACTAGGGGAAGTAGAGTGTGTGTGGGGGGGGGGTAGGGGTAGAGATACACACTAGACAGCTGCCGCTGGTATGTTTTCCAATGCCAAAGCAATTAAAAGGCCCAATCCTTCATGCAGGATGGGAATCCATATTCCAGTATCACATATTTAATTCAGACAAAAGCTGATATGCTTGCATGGAGTAAAATGGCTGTCTCTTCTAAAATTGCAACATATTTAATCCAATAACATTCTGTTCCATTGCTGGGCTGGAACAGTAGGGCATGCTTTCAAGTAAACGCAGGTAGGTTCAGGTTGGAGCCTATCCAGTAGATCAGTGGTTCTCAACCTTCCTAATGCCAGGACCCTTTAATACAGTCCCTCATGTTGTGGTGACCCCCTTGCCCTACTTGGAAGAGGCCACAAGCCCCTTTTGGCAGGCCTCTGCCACAGGGGCCATAGAGAACTTCTCTCTACAGGCACCCTCAGCCAATCGCAGCCTCTGGTGCTATTGACTGACATCCTCTCCAACCTATCAAGCTGTAACTCACTCTTTCTCCCCTTTCTCCCCCTCCTCCTCCAGACCCAAGACATTTCTGCCTTTTTCTTCACTGGCTCGTGACGATCCCTGGGAAATGGTTGTTCGACCCCCAAAGGGGTCCCGACCCCAACTGAAAGGATAGTTTAGCTTCTATAGATTTCATACAATTCTTTGCTAATCAGCATATTTGCGATTCACAGATTTTTGGACATGATCTTAAGCACTTTGTTTTGATCAACGGCTCAATGTATCAGTCAGTCCACCAATCATAAGATACAGTGGACCCTTGTATAACAAACGATTTGTATAACGTAAAATCTGTACAACATAAAAAAATTCCAGAGATAAGGGAAATTTGCTTAACAGAATTGCCTATGGGGTGAATCCGTACAACATAAAAATGGTCGCAATTAGGGATTACTGTTTTCAATGCGTTCCTATGGGAAATTTGTATAAAGGAAAAATTGCTGAATAGAATTTTATTTGGAACGAATTAATTCCTTTATACAAGGTACCACTGTAAACCCAATTGTTACAATCGCAGAAGAGCAGGGGCGAGGGTGGGTCCCAAGAACGAAAAGAATGGGAGGCAGCTCTCGTAGTAGGCTTCTATAGACACCACAGAGCAGGCTATGTTTGAGGCAAGGTATCAGAGCTCAAAGCTTCTCTGGAAGCAGCTGAGATCACCCTGGCAATTCTGCACTTTTAATGAAGTTATCCTTGCAGCTTTTTTTTTAAATGGAGAGGAGGAAAACCCTGTTGCCTTTAATAATAGGCACCACACTGCATCTTTTTCAAAAGACGGAAGAAATAAATATCCCCCTCTCTATATTTAGATGCTCGTTTTGACAGCCTGGCCCTGGGGAGTTGATGGCGACATAGTATTGTGCTTCTAACCTATTGTCAGTAGGTTGTGGCTGAGGGCTGCTGCTTTGCATGTGGAGCCAAGCAGCTGGGTGCTTTTCCTGAGAATGTCCCCTTGCTGTTTCGTAAAGCTAGTTGAGCAGAAGAAGAAAAAAAGAGCACAGAAAAAAAAACCAGAGAGAGAAAAGACAACGACAGATGGTCCATTTCCTTTGGGGAAGTTGAATACTAATAATTTTTTTTGCATTGCTGTTAATTATTTAGAGGTCTTTTTAAACGACGACGATGACAACCTTGTTTTATTCACTTTAATGATTCTGGATGGGAATTCTATCTAAAAATAAAAATAAAAAGAAGAGGTGGTGTTGGGGAGTCCAGACAAAGATGGAAATTCATACTGGTTTCAGCAACAGTTATGTAATAATCTTAAAAAACTACAGGTGTTTTAAGTCACAGGTGTATAAGCTCCAGAGCTGGGGGGACACCAAGCTCCTCACCTGCCCCCAAACCTTTCCATTGAATTTGCTGCCAAATGACTGCATTTCAGTGACCTGGCAGTGACCCAAAAATCTGCCATGTCACTTTTTCAAACAATGCATGTGGAGAACTTCCACCTTTTTTTAAAAAAAAAGAAAAGGGCTTGTTTTAAACATCATTGCAATACTCTCCAGCATGAAGGAGAACATCATGATGGCTAGAGACATTTCCTCCAGTATCAGAGGCAGTAGACTGGAGGATATGAGTGGAAGAGAGCAATGGCCATCATGCCCTTTTTGTGGATTGCCCAGATGCCACTGGCTGCCGCCATGACATATATAGAATGCAGGATGGTCTTATCCACAGTGGTGTGGCTCTTTTTATCTTCTTAGGTACACTGATATGCCACCTCTTCTGTGCTCCCAAATGTCAGCTGTGAAAGTAGCTTTAATAGTTCCTTCAACAAAGAAATCCATTCTTACAAATAGGCACGAATAAAAAAATGGTGTTTCGTTTGTCGTTTAGGGGGTCCGTTTCGGTTCATTTCCGTTTTTCGCAATTTTTTTGCAAAAAAATCATTTTCATTTTTGTTCGTTTCATTACCGTTTCATTACCATTTATTTCAATTTTTTGTAATTTTTTTAGCATTTAAAGCAGTTCAATGTATTGCCGTAACGAAAACGAAACGGACGACAAACTTTCTGGTGTTTCTGTTCGTTTCGTTTCATTTTAGAGACAAAATTTGTTTGTCGTTTCATTACATAACGAAATGAAAAAAACGAGAATGGAAACGAAAAATTGTTCATTTCTTTAATGTGAAATGAAGAATCAATTTTCTGTTCTCACACAGACCTGGTATCCATCATTCTGATTATTGCCATCGACTCGGGTTCCATTTACATCATTTCTATCTACACTGTTGATTCATTATTATTTTTTGCCATTAAACAGGCACATTTGCTATTTTTCCTTTGCTAGCAGAGACAAATGGGACTGTAGCTTTCCCTTTTGTTCGCCAGGGCCTGCCTTCCCAACAAACACTCAGGCTCATTCGAGTTCTTTCCTCTTTGCTACCCGCTTTTTTGCATATGCTAAGCATTTGGCATTTAGAGTTGAAAAACAACCAGCCTATTTACCCAGAAGCAGAGTCAACGTTTCTAAAACAGGAGTTCAGCAATTTTGTCAGAGGCCTGCTAGAAATGGCAGCTTCTAGTTTGTGACACAGCATTGCTATTTAAATTGCACTTTTTGCTACTCGGAGCTCGTGATGGGGCAACAGGCACCACCAACACCAGAACCTCATGCTTAGAGAGGAAGTGGAAATTTCCATATACAGTATAACAGGGTAGCCATGATATGTACAGAATGCTAGATGGTCTCATACAACATGTCACCATCACCTTCAGCGTTTCCCACTCTGTTAGTGAATTTTCTTGGGGTTTTTCTTTCTTGGCTGAATTTTCTTCATGACTTAATTTTTTTTCATGAACAAAGGTAGTATAACGTTTTATAGGGTTGCCCAAGATTCTTGGGAACCTGGTATTGCAAACTAATGGGCACATCGGAGGTCAGTTTCTATTGTTAATGCTCCCATATACTGTATTCTTCTTATATCACTGAGCCCTTAAAAACATGAACAGACCGATATCTAACTGCAAGCCAGTTTGGTCACAGAACATTGTATTTTGTCCAAACGACTTGTATTTTTTGCACAGATTGTAGTTTTTGCAGGAAACACAAACAGTTTGATGCAAAGAATTTTTCACACGAAAGCATTGGAATTATTATTATGAGCCGTTTTGAGTCCTTTTATGAGAAAAAGCCAGGAGAAGAATAAAACAAAATGAAATGAATGGTGGAAAAAAATCACACATAATTTCATTTAGCAAGAACATTTTAAATGTATGTACAGAACTCTACCATACGTACAGAGTTTACCTCCACATTCTTGTCTCTTGAAGAAGGTAAACAGGGGAGTAGAGATGGCTGAATCAGTCCTTCTTCCAACATGACACACAAACAGACAGCACTGTTAATCCAGGTTGTTCTGCATGGTAGCCATCAGAGTCAACAAACAATATTTTTTTAGTCTGAAACCAAGGGTTGACTGGTCTCCTCCAACCTCCAGTATACACATAGAAATCAACTGGCTAGGCAGTAGGATATTATTTCAGCCTTGGGAACTGGCTAGTGACTTTCAGCACACCTGAGGGCATAAGGCTAATACAGAGGGTTCAAGGCCAATGGTGTGATGCACAAAAATCTATTCTGCCAGAGAAAAGCATGGCTGTAGGCTGCTTTAAGTCACCTAATGGTCAGACCAGCCCTGGTGGCCACAACCTTAGTCCTGAGATTGAGGCTTTGGGAGTGAAGAACAGTGTATCATTATTAGTAACTGTATGGAAAACAAAACCAGAAGCACAGCCACAATCTTAGCGAAACTAGTAAGGCAAGGTGGGAGACATTGGGCTGGAAAATAGTACCTGTGAAAGGGATCTGGGAGTCTTGGTGGACCACAAATTGAACATGAGTCAGCAGTGTGATGCAGCAGCCAAGAAAGCCAATGAAAACCATAGTGTCTAGATCAAGGGAAGTGATAGTACCACTCTATTCTGCTCTGATCAGACTCCATCCGGAGTACTGTGTCCAGTTCTGTGCACCTCAATTTAAAAAGGATGTTGACAATCTTGAACAGGTCCAGAGAAGGGTGACCAAGATGATTGAGGGTCTGGAAGAAATGTCTTACGAGGAGCAACTTAGGGAGCTGGGAATGTTTAGCCTTACAAAAAGAAGGCTGAGAGGGGATACAATAGCTATGTTTAAATATTTGAAAGGATGTCACCCTGAAGAAAGGACTGGTTTGTTTTCCATAGCTTCAGAGACTAGGATGGGGGACAATGGTATCAAACTACAGGAAAAGAGATTCAATTTGAACATTAGGAAGAATTTCCTGACAGTTAGAGCTGTTTGGCAGTGGAATATGCTGTCACGGAGGGTGGTGAAATCTCCTTCTTTGGAGGTATTTAAGCAGAGGCTGGATGGCCATCTGTCGGGTGTCCTGTGATAGGGGTTCCCGCATGGCAGGGGGTTGGACTAGATGGCCCTTGAGGTCTCTTCCAACTCAATGATTCTATGCTTCTATGATTTCGTTCACCCCACTGGTTAGCTTAAGATCTTAGTAGCCCTGTCTGCTTCTGTTTCTCCAGTGTAGTGTTACGGTTTTTAGGCTAGCCAATAGTACAGCGCTAAAAAGAAATATTTGGGAGGGGGGAGCTATCTATCCTCCAGAAAAGAAAAGGGACCCTAATCTGCCAGAAATAGTATGTGGAAAACACCTGCACTTACAGCTGATTCCTTGACCGTGGTTAGAAAGCTGGCTGTTCTAAGTTGAGCTTCATTTTCTCATTAGCCTCCATGTGGACTTGTTTCTTAGTCAAATATGGTTTTCTCAGTCAGTTCTCCTGCTTGATAAATGAAATCTGCAATCTTTTCTCTTACATCTCTTCCCTCTTGCTTGGTAGCTCGGTCCTCTCCTTCAGCTTTCCCTGTCCTCACACCTCCGTTTTACTACAGTAATACCTTGGTTTAAGAGTAACTTGGTTTAAGAGCATTTTGCAAGACAAACAAACATTTCTTCTGAATTTTGCCTTAATCAACAAACAATGTCTTGATATACAAGCACTCAAGCAGGTCACATCATCATAAGTGCACCAATGGTGGCTCTCCCGCCCTCCCCTTGCTGGATGGTGGCTCATTGTCTGGAACTTCTTTCTCAGGCAGCCACGCAGAGGGAGGAGAAACGAATAGTACCAGCCAGGAACGTGTAGGTTAGGGTTTTATTTTTCGTTATATTTTCATTTTTATTTATTTTGTTTTCACATTCTTATATTTCAAGCCATGTCTACTTATGGGGCAGCTCGTCAAATGTGTATAGGGCTACAAATTGCACTTTATTATTGTCACTAGAGATGGGCACGACTCAAAAAAATGGTTTTTCGTTTGTCATTTGTCGTTTAGGGGGCCCGTTTCGGCTCGTTTTCGTTTTTCGGTGAGTTTTTGCAAATTTTTCGTTTTCGTTTTCGTTGCGTAACGAAACGAAAAATCGAAAACAAAAACAAAAATTGCTCATTTCGTGCCCATCTCTAATTGTCACATTAAAAACACAGAGTAAAATCCAGTTGTTAGTCTCATGCAGAGCAGATTCTGCAGCCAGGTACCTAGAGCTTGGTGTGGACGTGGACTTCTAGCCAACTTCTTTTGTGCGTTTTGGCATTTTGAGTGTACAGTATGCGGCCCATGGGACTGGTATTACTGTACTTCCTTGCTCAGTTTTCACCTCTGAACTCTACTGCCTTCTCTGGGTGACTTTGGGCTAGTTGTTTCATGGTGGAGTGGTAAGATAAATACCTGATACGGAGGCAGTGGTGTAGAGGCCTATGTGGAAGTGCAGATGGTCATCATGACAGCTTCCTAAACCAGTCTCACCCACCCGCTATCCCCACATTAACAACTAACATCAGCAAATGAGTTCAAACATTTTTATGTTTCCACATGGAGTAGTCCTTTGGTAAGGCTCATGGCTTTTAATTCTCTATTCAAGACCAAATAAATTCCAAACATTTCCCATCACAACAGGGGTAGCTTCTAACAATATAATGATCCTGGAGAAAATGGATTCCTCCCTAGCTCAGCTATTTTGAGGATTCCAATGAGAACCAGAGGAAATAAGAAAGTCTGGAAGATACTGTTGTTATCCCAACTAAAGCAAAGCAAAGTGTTCTGCTTTATATACCGCCCCATACCACTTCAAGTAATCTCTGGGCGGTTTACAGTGTTTTTTTAATTGTAGTATGCAGGCTACACATTGCCGCCCCTCCCCCAGCAAGCTGGGTTCTCATTTTACCGACCTCGGAAAGATGGAAGGCTGAGTCAACCATGAGCCTGCTACCTGGGACTGAACCCCAGGTTGTGAGCATAGTTTTACCTGCAGTACAGGCATTTAACCACTGCGCCATGAAGCTACTAATCAGAAAGCCCAAGGGCTTTGACCTTCTGAACCCTGGTTTCCACTACATCACTGTCTGGGGGGTTAAAGACAGAAACAGGTATGGGAGACAGAATAGTTTGCCTAAAGCTGCCTTGGGCCCTTTTCCAAGGAGAAAGATGGGGTAAAAACACTCTAAAATAAATAAAATAAATAAAGACCCTGGAGAAAGAACAGCATGCAATTTTAAATATGTAAACACAAGTTCATATGTACCAACAAGTTCATCCAGGCTAGCTGCATGCAAATGAGTTGCTATTCAATTATTTCCCTCCAGCTGGTGATGTATCCCTTCATCAGGTACAGCAAATTGGAAAAAGACACAAAATACTTGATTATCAAACTGATTCCAGGGGATGCAATGCATGTAGCTAGCAACAAATTTGGAAGCTTCCAGAACATCCAGGCTATATTTACCATGGCACCCTTAGCATGCTTTCTCACATGAATATGAGAACGAAAATATTGAGCTGCGAAAATGAACAGAACGATTTCGTTCCAGGGAAGGGCAGTGAGCTGACGCCACATGTTTCTACGTTCTTCCGTCCCATATGGCTGTTATGATGCAGAGTGATTAAAAGTGTAAGAGTGATAACAGCTTGAAACATCAACAAAAAGTTCCCAGGCAGGCTGATATTTTAGCAGACAGCATCTGGCCAAGTCAAAGAAACAGGTGAAGAAATCCTTGCAGTCTGGCAGGAGAATTGGCAACAGATTAGAATAACACATGCACACACTTACACATGAAGTGCAATTCAGCCAACATTAGGCTCATTTGTTTCAACAGAAGACTGTTTGTACCTCCCCCAACCCTCTACCGCTAAAATCAATGGGATTCTAAAGTGCCTGGACTGGGGTCACCAAGTTGCTAGGCTGTACAGTGGACCCTTGTATAACAAACATTTGTATAACATAAAATCTGTACAACATAAAAATTCTGGAGATAGGGGAAATTTGCTTAACAGAATCGTCTATGGGGGAATCCGTACAACATAAAAATGATCACGATTAGGGATTACTCTGGTTTCAATGCATTCCTATGGGAAATTGGTATAAAAGAAAATTTGCTTAACAGAATTTCATTTGGAATGAATTACTTCCTTTATACAAGGGACCACTGTATTTCCTTGAAGCCGTTCTCCATTTATTTGGGTTAGCTGCAGGAAGCAGGATGCAGTGATGACTTTTGTTGGGATCTCTCCTCATTCATGTTGGTGTAGCAAGACTGGGACTTGCATTTTTAAATCTTCATTTCCCTCCCTTCTTTGTAACCTATTCCTAGCTTATTATACTGCTAGGACTCTGTATTTGCACATGTGCATGTGAACATACAGGTGAATGTCTGTGTTTTGTATGTGTTCCAAGTAGTTAAGTCAGAAGGCGAGATAATAGGTTCTGCCTTTCTCTCTCCTGTCTTGTTTCGTTGTTGTTGTTGGGGCAGTGGTGGCTACACAATACTGTACCAAACTCCTTGTGCCTGTTTCTGCCAGCCAACGGGAAGAGCAACATCTCTAAAGTTATTAAGCTTATGTTTCCAAAATGGCTTTCCATAGAAACACTAAAATAATGAGACAGACAGATTGAGGTACAGTAGGATCTGTGTATCCACTGATTCATGAACCACTGATTGAGTTATCCACAGTTGGCAGAGGAAAAAATTAAATAAATAATCCAGCAGCCACAAAGCAAGCTACGGTTACAAACAGCAGCTGTAAAGCAAACTACTGTCATAAAACAGCAGCCATAAAGCAAGCTACTGTCACAAAATAACAGTTTCGGGGTGTTTTGGCATTCTCTCTTATCCACGGTTTTTGTTATCCACAGGAAGGCCTGGAACCAGGGTCTCACTACAGTATGTCTCCAAAGAAGCACAGGAGACATTGGGTACTATCTGTGTGCTCTTACTCTGGGACAGATCAGGAGGGGTATACATATAAAAGAAATATTCTTGTGGCATCCCTCAAAATTGCAGTGTATTGGGCCCAAAAGGGTTGTGGGATTATGGGAGTTATTGTCCAAAAATAGCTTTCCAGAGCTCTGCTAGGACTGATGTAAAACACTGATGCAAATGCAACAAAGCTTAAGGTCTGTGTGTTTGTCAACTGGTTAGTTTCAGAATGGAAAGTTAAAAGGCGAGGGTTTGTTAATTGCATTACTGAATTCCTCTACCCTGGAGCCAACCTGTGCCATCTACGCCAGGCTTTTAGGCGATGGAAAACAGATGACTCAGAACAGCTCCACGCAGATCATATAAGATGATGGTGCACTAATAGCATGAAACAAATGACCAGTGGGAAGTCAGCCTTGGATTGGCCTTGGGGAGATGGAATGTGCTTAGGGAGATGAAGAAACCAGATCATGTTGAAGCTCTGACCTTCTTTTGCTTTCAACTTTTGAAATGTTTGGGGCCTTCCAACACAACAAACACAACAGAAGCATTTGTTGCTACAGCAGAGTGGCAGGCCTGTTCTTTCATCAGTGCCAAACTGTGATGCTTATTCAGCGCTGCGGAAATCCAAACTGTGCAACAACATGCGTGCCTTCTGCAGACAGGCAGTCTCTGTGTATGGTGGGGAATTATCCTCTTCTTTTTAACCGCCCCAAAGGAAGGCAACACAATAATTAACTTGCTGAAAGACGGTGGGCTTTCCCCCCCCCAGTGAATGTTACCCCTGCTGCTTCCTTTTCAACGTCTTGAGCACAGACAGACACTAGATAAAAAAAGTTTTCCAAAAATGAACAAACACAATAAGTAATACATGCTGAAAGAAAACCCAAACTTAACCTGAAGAAACAGGAAAAGGGGAGTGTTCCTCCCTAATAAAAATATGCTAGCATGTATTAAAACGTCACTTGAAATAGCATCAAGACCAGCACACAAACTCAAATAGCAAATCCAGAGTGCGGAAGGAGGGGACTGGACCGAGAAAGAATTAAGAGAAGATTGAATGTTTGGAAGGAGGTGCAGAAGGGAGAAACAACCTACAGTGAAATGTCTTGTGAAGATTCTCAGTCATCCAGGTAAAGTTATCTAGATGTTGAGTCATGGCAACTGGACTTCATTTCTTGAGAAATCAAAACATTTCACAACTCTTTCAATCAGCTTTGTCAGTCTGAGGAAAGTTAGTGGCAAGGCCTCCAATTTATAGCTCACCTTGATTTCATATCACCTTGTTCTGAATAGGCTCATTAGGTATACATGGCCTGAATAGGCTTGTTAGGTGGACAATGGCCTGAATAGACCACTCTGCCTAACAGTACAGCTGGCCTCTTTGGCAGGGGAGCAGATGTTGGAAAGGTTTGGAAACCACATACTGTGCTAAATTAAGAAAAAATTAAGTAGAGTTTCCTTACCCAAGGATGCCACATTTATTAAAATGATATACTGTACACTAGAAATCAAGGCAAAATTTGAAAGCTGTTCTGAAAAACGAACACATCTTGATGTTCTTTCAAAAATGTTGCACATGTTGCATTCAATGTGCCTCAAATGGCGTCTCTTTTTTTCTCTGTGAGAATGCAACTAACCACAAAATCATTATGGAATGACTTTGTACCACATCCTGGCACTTTGTACCAGTTGAATTCTCTGTTGTCATTCACTGAAAAGTGTTCTTTAACTCAGAAAGTTCACTTCAGGTCTTCAGACTGGACCTACAATTTTCCCTTACATCATATATAGGCCCTTTTACTCTTGCCACGGAAATGACTTTTCCAACAGCCAAATTGTGGGATCTTTTCTTTTTCTCAAAATGCACTTCATCTCACTCTTATCATGCCTTTCTTCCAATGTAGTGACCCAAGGCAGATTTAAAAAATTTTTAAAAAATGAAAACTAAAAAAAAGAAAAAGAAAATAATTATTTTTTTAAAAAAACTATTTTTTTTAAAAAAAAAACTATGTTTGACTAAAATGGAAAAACGTACTTGCCAGAATACTGTTGGTGTTTCCATCAGATGTCGGTGTTTGCATAACTGTTGTGGCTAATTGCAGCAAAATGGCTAATAATGATAACTGTATGCCATCAAGTCAGTTTTGCCCTATGGTGACCCTTTTCAGGGTTTTCTAGGTACAGAATATACAGAAATTGTTTGCCTTTCCCTTTTTCTGGGGGATGTGCAGCTTGCCCAAGGCCACACAGGCTGGATCTTCTCCCTGGGGGGCGGGACTGAACTCCCAACTCTTGGTTTCACAGCCAGAGACCTAACTCACAAAGCTACCCAGCCAGCAAAGTGCAATTAAACATAATATTAAAAAGACCTTGGACTTAAAACCCTTAAAAGCACACATGCACATCTGAAAGCAGATTCATAAAATACAACATCTCCCCTTGATGCCTCTTTTTCCCAACATCCAGGGAACAGCAAAGCCTGCAGAAGCACAGCAGGGGTGCGGCCGAGATGGCACGCCCGGAACGGAAAGTCCACCGAACGAGGACTGCACCAAAGACAACTGTCACAGACATGAACGGTGTACATATTCATGAAGGAGCTGCCCCTGATGTGGCAGAAGGGAAGAGGAAGCCACCTGTGAAGATCAATAGGCCTCGGCAGACCCAGCGCCGCACCTGTTACATGAATCAAAACAGACTGCAAAGCCAGGGTGCCAGTTTTCTGGGCAGGAGCCATCCCGCCTTTTTTGGCCGCCCTGCCTGGACGTTGGTAGCAGCACGATCGCACCCTCCCTCCCTCCCTCTTGCTGTCTTTGTTCAGAACAGGTGCTATTTGCACTGTTTCCCGGGGGTTTGTTCCTTAGCAAATCCAACTACAAAGCCCAAAGAGCTGGTTGCTATTGATCGACATGCTCCCGCCTGCTTGGTTAAACACGACCAGGTGGGTGGGTGGTGGCTTCTCTTGGAGTTTCTGGTCACCAGTCAAGAGGAGACGTTAGGGAGTTGTTTGCCTCTCAGGTTTCGGGCGGCTGTTATTGTACAATTATGAATGCAGGAGACAATGAGCCAGCCAGGGTGTGTGGGGGAAATGCAAGCTACATATTTCTAAGGCAGTTAAGACTCTGCCTTCTTTAGATTACCTTTCCCCAAGAGGTTATTTTATAATAAAGGGAATTCCAGTTAAGGTGGTTGCAACAGTGGGTTAGAAATTTGGAATATCAGCCAACGTATACATCATAAAATAGTGTTTGTTTTTTTAAAAGCACAATCACCTTTCATATCTCCTTTTACAGAAGCCACTCAGCTGCCAGAGGCCTGGCTGAAGAATTCATAAGAACATAAGAATATAAGAAGAGCCATGCTGGATCAGGCCAAAAGCCCATCTAGTCCAGCTTCCTGTATCTCACAGTGGCCCCACCAGATTCGTTTGGGAGAGCACGAGACTAGATATCTGTCTCCTGATACCACTCCCCTGCATCTGGTCCTTGAGGTACCCTGGTTTTAAGCCTGGAGATTACACATTACCATCATGGTTTGTAACCTGTGATGGACTTTTCCTCCAGGAATCTGTCCAAGGCCCTTTTAAAGGCATCCAGGCCAGATGCCATCACCAAATCCTGTGGCAGGGAGTTCCAGAGACTAACAACGCGCCTGGTTAAAAAAAATATCTTTTTTTCTGTTCTCACTCTCCCAACCTGCATCGTCAAGTGGATAATTTCATTTGTACTATAATCAGTTGTAGAAGCAATTCAGTCATTTTAAAAGTCAAATTCCAACGTGGCTTACAACATGGTCCATGACTGGTAATCCTGCGGCCCTCAGAATGGGCCATAAGTGTAACAATGCTAGGGTTAGGGGCACCAGACCCCTGTGTAGTTCAAAATCTGTGTACAGCTTTGAGTTGGACATCTGTCAGAACTGCATTGATCTGTTTGTTTATTTGGGGTTTTTTGTTTTGTTTTCCCCCCACCTTACTCCTTAAAAAGGATCCAAGGAAGCTTACATAATTGAAATACAATATTTAAAGCTTAAAATAATGAGAATAAAAGGGTAGCTTACACCATTAAAAGACAATATGGGAATAGTAAAAGGGAGCAAACAAAATCCACTCTGAGAAGTGGTAAATGCTAGAGATGGGCACGAAACAAAAATATAGTGCTTTGGGGAGCTTCCTCAAGCTGTTCCCTGTAGCTCCCCAAATTTGGAGAGATTTGGTTTTCGGGGGGGTGAGTTATTCAACTGTAAAGAGGGTCCTTCTAGCAAGCTAATTGCAAAAGTGTGTAGGATGAGCGCCAGCAATACTGTATAGGGGTTTTAAACATAACAACATGATGAAATGTTGGGAATCAACGTATCTGTTTCTACTCCCAAAACAACAGCAAGAATGTAGATCAGGCCTGCCCGAAGTCCGGCCCGGGGGGGGGGGGCAAATCTGGCCCGTCAGGCCATTCTGAGTGGCCCGCGGCTGGCGGGCCCGACCCTCCCTCCCCCTCCTTCACCCACACATTCCCCTGCGGTGGCCACGACTCCCTGTGTTTCCTTTGGTCCCCACCTTCCTTCTTTTCTCCCTCCCTTGGTCCCCACCTCCCTTCCTCCCTCCCTCCCTTGTTCCTTCCTCTCTTGGTTTCCACCTTCCTCCCTCCCTCCCTTAGTCCCTGCCTTCCTTCTTGCAGGTGGGGTTGCAAGGGGTCAGTGGGCGGGGCTTGCAGTGGGGTAGCAGGGTTGGGGAGCAACTGGCCCCTGACACATTCTCAGCCACCAAATCTGGCCCTCCTTACAAAAAGTTTGGGCACCCCTGATGTAGATGCTTCGCTTTCCTCATCTGGAACTTTAGACTGCATATAAACATCACAGGATGTCATGCTTCCCTTGAGTGCCAGTCACATTTTTACAGGACATTAGGGTGCTGTTAGATCATGTCACCAGCACAAACAGTGATGGCATTCCTTCCATTATAGCTGTTCATGAAAGAGACATGACTGCAACAGCAGAGTGTTTGGGTTCCCCACACTTAATTCTATCTTCTAACATCCCCCACCCTGAATCTTGGCTTGTGCCTCCTTCACAGTATTGTGATTAATCCAGTGTCACGAACTGTTACATCACTGCTCAAGTTACAAAACATAGCCCAAACAACTCTGCTAGCAAATGTTAGGCTCAAAAGCTATTTTAGGCATGTGCAAAGAAGCAATGTTATTAGCTTTTAATAAGGTCACTACACTGCTTTTAAAAGAAATGGCCTCTTTCCAAGTTTTTTTTTGAAAAGAAATAGAGCCGAAATGCCATTTTCTAGTGTTTACAGCGAACAACAGATAGGAACCCTGGTGATCTATCCTCTGAGTTTTTACAGTTCCTTTTTACAGGAAACATGTTAAGTTCTGTCTAATTAGGGACCAGTTCATGTGTCTCTCTTTGAACTGAATGCACCAGGGATGCTACAGGCAGGCTACCTATTGACTGGTCAGTCACAACCTCCTTTTATAATAGATTGTCAACTGACCAGTAAATAGGTACTGATATACAGAAATCAGCAAGTGGAACTTCTCATAGGAGGGAGATAAACTTCAGTATGAGCTAATAAAGCCAGCACAATCTATGCCATGTTGCTGTTATAAGCACAGGTACAGTGGCCAGCTAAAATGTTGGCAATACTCTTCCACTGCTTCACACCGCACGTCATGATTGTGTGACATTCCTTTCTATACTGTTCAATCTATATTCAGAAGATACGTCCTTTTAGACTGAATGTCATAGCTGCTCCTCTTACCTTGAAAGCCACTGATAGACTTATGAGACGTGTCTGGAGTCATCTTTGCAATCCCTTTGTGGGATAACTTTTCCAAATAAGTTGATGATGTCAACAGACGAGGTCAGCTCACTGCTCACCCATGCCCGGGACATTTCACTGCCTTGTGTGTGTGTGTGTGTGTGTGTGTGTGTGTGTTTAGTTTATCCTGAAAGTCCTTCAAAACAATAAGGGTTAGAAATACAACATTTTAATGGTAAACAATTGCAGCCTCAGATCCCAGCTTAGGGCCTTTTCACACGACCCCTAAGATCCGCTGGCCACTTAAATTCGGACCAGAGATCTTGGGTGTTCGTTGCTCTTCCTGCATGCCCACCCCTCCGCACTTCCTTGATCCTGTCTGTGTGAGGGGAGGGAGAAAAAAAGGGACAAAAGAATGCAGGCTCACCTCTGTTTGCCGGTCCAAGCCTCCACAAGCCCCGTCGTCATCCTGATTCCTTCTCTTAAAGGGGTGGGAGGCAAAAAACAACAACAAACAGAAGCGAAGAGAGCCTGGCACTCACTCCTTTACATCTGGATCTGGGATTTTTCACCCTCTAAGAGCAGGTACCTGAAAAGTGTGCTGGGACGCGTTTAGGTGGGCGTGGCCGCACTTAATTTTCTGTAAACTCTGGAGCTGGTGGGGAAACAATTTTAAGCTCCGGAGCTGGGAGCCATTTGCGGCGGAGTTTAGGGGTGGTGTACAAATACCCTTAATTAACTGTGTAGCTGAATTCTTGACTGCCGCTGGAGAGGTTTTTCAGCTCTGAAACAGATTTTTAAAAAATAAAGGATTACATGGACAGTGCCTATTTCCTCACTTAAACAATGGATTGGTTATATAGTAGATAAGCAGAATTAATAACAAGGTGGAGAGTGAAAGCAAGCCTGGTATAAAATAAATAATTTGGAAGACCGAAGAGAATAAAAAGATAATTAGAGCAAGCTTAGAATTCATTTTTTTTCATATGATATACAGTGGTCCCCTGCCCTATCGTGGTTCATATACTGCGGTCCGGCTATATTGCGGGACCATATTATATGAAAAAGCCCCCCTTGGGTAAAGGGCCAAGGCTGTTTCTGGCCTCCCACACTTACCCCAGGACTGGCGCTGCCCCGAATGGGCCTGCAGGGGCCTTCCGCGGGGCCTCCAGAAGGCCTGGGAAGGCCCTCACAGTCCCATTCGGGGCAGCGCCAGGCTAGGGGTAAGTACAAGAGCCCCCAGTTAGGGCCCCCACACCCGACCTGACCTGCATTTGCATATCGGGATTTTCAGTTATCACAGGTCGGGTCAGGTCCCTAACCCCAGCGATAAGCGGGGGATCACTGTATAGGCTTTTGTCCCAGTTTTTAACCTGGACAAATGCTGGTAATAAATAAATGGCCATGCACTGCTGCTACTTAACGTGGAAAAAAACAATTCCTCCTTCTGCCTAATGGCAGGACCAGCTCTTTTTTGCTTAGCTGCAGGCCAACTCTTCTGCTCATCCTCACTCCAGATCATTTATGAACCATTTAAAAAGTACCAGTTCTCTGGTACAATATATAAACCCTTGGTGGACGTCACTGTTTACATTGCATGGTCTGTTTATTCTTACAACCTGCTTTTTGCCCTTCAAAAAGTTGCCCATCTGCAGGAAGATCTCTCCTCGTTTCCCAGGAGTACCAGGTTTGCTTCCAACTCCGAGTCTTTGCAGAAGGATTTGCCTTCCTCTTTTGCTGCAGAATAGTCAAAAGCTGGGAGGCAACTTAATGACAAATACGTTGATTCTACCATACGGTTTCCTGGCTTATACTCCAGTTTATCAAATGTAATTGGTGAAGGAGTTTGCTAAAACACTTTTGAAAATTCAGATTAGCAGCCCTAGAAAGCTGGGGGAGGGGGGGAATCCCTTTCAGGTTAGACTAAAGTTGTGCCAGTGAGTTCACTTGGACTTAACTCGGAGTTTATTTTCAATGTCTTGGGTTTGACTCATGACTCAGAAATTTACCCACCATCCTTTTTTTGGGGGGAGGGGGCATGTTTTTGATCAGGACTCAGACTTGGAGCTTGGGACTTGATATCAAACACTGAGGATTGGGATTTACCTGTAGACCAGGGGTGTCCAAACTTTTTGCAAGGACGGCCAGATTTGGTGAAGTGAAAATGTGTGGGGCCGACCATTCAGCCGGCCCCCGGGCTGGACTTTGGACAAGTCTCTATAACATGCAAGGAGGCAGAGAGGATGCTGCAGCAACGGAGCTGGGGATGGGTAGGCAGGGCAGGTGGCTGGGGGGATGGACAGAAGCAGGGAGGACAGGCAAACCATAAAACTGCAAGCTAATGCCTCCATCTGGTATGGGGAGGGGCCAGTTGGCGGGGAATGCGTGACAGGCTGAGCCGGTGGGGAGAAGAAGCCGTGGGCCACTCAGAATTTGAAAACAGGCTGCGTTTGGCCCCTGGGCCTGACTTTGAACATGCCTGCTGTAGTCCCTAAGACTTGACAACAACCTTGCCAGAAAGCAGACTAGCAACATTCTTCTTCTTAATATCCCTTCTTTCCGCTTGAAGCTTGACTTTGGGGTGAGTTTTTACAATTATTTTTCCCTAGCGTTGCCCTTTTTTCTTTCGCCTACCAGCAAAGAAGTGTTTTCTGTTAAGGACACCCCCCCCACCAACACCACAATAAGGCAATAAAACCAGGGAGCTATAATTCATTTAGTCCATGATATTTTCACATATCCTTTATTATGCCCACTATAGATGACTGCCTGGGGCTGAGAGAAAGCCAGCAGAAATCAATCATGGTAGAACTGAGTTTGTATCCACAATTCCCAGGCATCTGCACTCTACAGTTGTAACAGTCTGATACTACGCTAATGGTCCTACAAATTCATCCTACAAATCTTGGGATTTGTATTTTGGTGAGATAGTGAGCATTCTTTGTTACAAGCAATCTTCCTCTGGACTACAGTTGAGGATTTGACCAGGATTCCATAGGAGAGAACCATGACAATTAAAAGGGCATCAAACTGAACATAGCTGTGTAGTGCGAGATAAATATAGACAACTCTACACTCTACCAGATATTTACAGTATTTTTCCATGTATAAAATTGTTAGACTTAAAAATTGAGGGTTGTCTTATACACAGAAGTAGAGATGGGCACGACTTAGCGGTATTTTCGTTTCCGTTTCCGTTTTTCGTTTCCGTTACGTAACGAAACGAAAAACGAAAAACGGCTCAGAACTGGAACGAAAATGGAAACGAAACGACTAATTTTGAGCCAATTTTCATTTTTCGTTACTGGGAAAGCACTTAATGGAGCTAAATGGGAAGAAACGAAAAAATTTCCATTTTCGTTTTTGTTTTTTCATTTTCGTTACGTAACGAAACGAAAACGAAAAATTTTGAAATTAGCTCACGAAAACGGAAACGAGCTGAAACGGCCCCCTAGACGAAAACGAAAACAAAACAAACAATTTTTCTGAGTCGTGCCCATCTCTACACAGAAGTAAGGCGAGAAGAAAACCACATGGTTGCTTCCACGGGTATCAGAGGAAAAAAATTAAATAAATAATTTAGCAGCCGCAAAGCAAGCTACTGTCACAAAAAGCAGCTGTAAAGCAAGCTACTGTCACAAAATAGCAGTTTCGGGGATTTTGGGGTGTTCTCTCTTAACCACGGTTTTCGTTATCCACGGGAAGGCCTGGAATCAATCCCCAGCAGATACCGGGGTCCTACTATACATGAGGGTGTCTTATAGACGGAAACATACTTATCTATGATTGCAAGACCGTCAAGAAGCCATTTGACCAAAATGCAGCTGTTGCACGCTAAAAAACTGGTGTGTATCAGCTATAACTCAATCACAAATCTAAGTTGTGAGATCCTGGGAGGCATCTCTCAGCCCCTGCTGAAAGGTAGTGTAATGCCACAGTTTCTTCACACCTCTTGCATAACCTAGTTCAATTTTACTGGGTGCCCATAAAAGTGGGTCTGTTTTCAAAAGACTACAGAATCTGATCCTGCAGACAGAGATTTAGGCTGATCCTGCAGACACTGATTCAGTTTCTTGGGAGTGGGCACTCCTATAGACTGCAGGCCTTTCTCCCTCATCCTACATCTCTTGCAAGTTCTTTGCATGTATGGATCAGATATATTTCTGTATATTGTCAGGGGAACCTTATCTTTTGAACCCACTCTTTAAATTAAGCTTTCAGTATTGCACTTCAGGGGAAGTGCGGGCAGGTTTGACTGCATCACCCCCATTCTAGCTCGTCTGCACTGGCTGCCCATTGCCTCCCGAATGAGGTTCAAGGTGTTGGTTTTGGTTTACAAAACCCTCCATGGCCTGGGTCCTGATTATCTGGCAGAGCGTATCTCCCTACGATCAGAGCTAGGCCGACACACCATTCCTCTATGGCTCTCTCACTCCAGGTGGCCACCCCCAGGGAGGCCCACAGGGTAGTAACTCGAAAACAGGCCTTCTCGGTGGTCGGCCCGGCACTTTGGAACAAATTACCGAGCGAGATTCGCCAGGCTCCCTCCTTGGCATCCTTTAAAAAAGCCGTTAAAACCTGGCTGTTTAGGGCTGCCTTTGGCAATCGCTAGGGTTTGTATCACGATTTTTTTTTCTAATCTGCATTTATTATTAGTCTTATGCCTGTTGCCAATTACCTTTTTACTTTTGCTAATTGTTGTCATCTTTTTAATCCCTTTTACTATCTTGTGGATTTCCTGTGCTTTTTATGTGAACCGCCCAGTGTTCCCTTTGGGAAATTGGTGTGGTATATAAAAATAAAAACAAACAAACAAACAAACAAATCAACCAAACTGCTTGTAACCAGCACTTGAAAGCCACTTACACCTTGCTACTTCTACCTCTGAAACCTTTGAATTCCTCTTTAGGCATTTCTTTTGGCCTATGTTACACATTCAGAAAGGCAAGGATACCTCTGAGCATGTACAAAGTGACTTCCCTTCAGCCAGCTGTCCCATATACCTAGACTTTCATACTGGATTATGAGATTTTCAGCTCTGCAATGAACACCATTTCACTTAAACCAGTGGCCCTCAACCTGTGGGTCCCCAGATGTTCCTGGACTGCAACTCCCAGAAATCCTGGCCAGCTCAGCTAGCGATGAAGACTTCTGGGAGTTGCAGTCCAGGAACATCTGGGGACCCACAGGTTGAGAACATTGGTTCTCAACCGTGGGTAACCCAGGAATTCTTGGACTACAACTCCCAAAAGCCTTTGCCATTAGCTGCACTAGCCAGGGTTTTGGCTAGATGCAGTCCAAGAACATTTGGGAACCACTGCTTTAGTGGATTCTTTGAAGATGGCGCCTACTCTAGATTCTTGACAACTGTTGGCGAAGGGCTGGAGCAAATGCAACTCCCTCATTCTTGCAAAAAGAAATCAGTAATACCAGAGAGACCAAGAAAGTTGAAACTTAAAGAAAGACCTTTGGAATGGAGTTTGGAAACATTATATTTGGAGACTAACAACTCCCAGAACCAGACTCTTGCCCCTCCATGAGCCTGGGTAGCTGAGGAATTCTGGGAGTTGTAGGCTAAAGAAACTACTGTTTCCCACAAGCTTTGCTTGTGGTGCGGGGAGAGCATGCCTTGCAGGGGTCTTTGAGAAGGTGGACTAAACCACGGCAGAGAGTGACGAAGTGGAGAACTCTTCCACTCAAGGGGCAGTTGAGGAAACGAGAATACTTCATTGAGCCACAGAGGCATTTTTTATCACTCGTTCAGAGGTTTTGTGTTGTGACCGTCCAAGGGAACCGACGGGCACGGTCTGTCTCAATTCTACCTCCCCTCCTTCCCCAGGTTCCTTCAAATGTCAACTGCTCTATGAAAAGCTTCGTATAATTCAGGCTATTAGCCTCATGTGATTGTGTTTTTTGTTGACATTAGGCCGAGGACTTAAAGGGCCTTATTTGGCTGTTCCCGGGACTATTGTTAGCTATGCTGTTGGATTCTCGGGCACTGGGAGGGGAGGGGCATTGGTGTGTTTGTGACTCCTGCTACCAAGGGGACTGGCACAGGCCCACGGGGCTCAGCCTAGGTCTGGGGAGGTCAACTTCTCACGGTTGCCTCTGCTGACTCTTAAATGCACATGTGCGCGGTATGGAACCAATTAGGACGCCACTGTGTGACGTGCGCAGCCTGTACACCCATGAGCCCTGGGTTTGCCGTTCTGCCAGATGCTGTCCGCCCAGCTGAGGGAATTCCCTGCCTTTTGCCTTTATATGGCCTGCAAACAATGCGGTGAGTGCCGCGAGAGCATGTGCGATCCTTCATTCAGCCTTGTTTAAAAGGGTGTTTGGCACTGGGCACCCGGCAAGGTTCTTGTTTTAAAAACCTGGCACCGGGTGTTGTTTGACAGCTTTCGGCATACCAGAGTCTTTACAAGAAGTATGTGGGTGGGATGATGGAGAAAAGAAGACCTAAGACATTGCAGAGGGAGGGGGCTTCCCCCCCCCTTGAAATGTCAAATGCTCCCTTTCCAGACTGCCGTTCTCAGGATTCCTTATCTAGCATGACAGACCACGGATCTCGCTTGCAAGGATCTGGGACCTCTAAGCCAAAATCTTGCTTCTCTTCACTCTGCCTGGTTTTCTTCAGATCAGGAAGATTGGAAGGCCCTCAACACCCTATTATGTAATCCGAACATATAAAGCTGCAAATTTATTTAATGTAGCAACTAAGGCCAGGTTCCTCACTAAGATGAGTGCCTGTGTATTGCTGCACAGGGGCTTTTATTCACACTTGGCACAGTGGTTAAACTGCAGTACTGCAGCCAAGACTCTGCTCATCATGACCCAAGTTCAAGCCCAATAGCTGGCTAATTCATTGAGCCTTCCATCTTTCCCTGGTCGGTAAACTGAGATTCCGACAGCTAGCTAAAACAGTGTTTCCCAACCTATGCAGACTACAAGAGCCAAGGATCAACCCTTAACCTACTATCCCCCCCCCCAATCATGTGCTTTGGTAACATGGGTAGAGCCAGCTGGTGTATTGGATAGAGCAGCGGCTCTCAACTTGTGGGTCCTCAGATGTTCCTGGACTGCAACTCCCAGAAGCCTTCATCACTAGCTGAGCTGGCCAGGATTTCTGGGAGTTGCAGTCCAGGAACATCTGGGGACCCACAGGTTGAGAACCACTGGGTTAAAGAATGATTCCAATAGCTGGCTCAAGCTGATTCAGCCTTCCCTCCTTCTGAGGTCAGTAAATTGTATATGCAGTGGTGGTAGTGGGGCACAAAGTGTTCCTTGCATAATTATGTTGTAAACCACACAGAGAGTGCTCTACCACTATGGGGTGTTATATTGCTGAAACAACAGCCTTTGAGATCATGCAGAATAGCATACTTTGTTTAGTGATTGGCCTTTAGGATTTATGCATCGGATTGCTCTGAGTTCTGAGATGTCCCTCCTTCTCTCTGCAACATTCATGTTCTTCCAGCTCTCATTGTGGGCTATCTCTCGCATCTGTTTCAGGCCTTAGCTCAAATCCAATTAAATGACATGATCTCGTGCTCTTTTCCAGCTTGTCACTGTTTTCATTTGCCTCCCACTGTTCCTTTTGGCTAGTTTAAGGCTGGAGGAGGCACCTTGGAGTATGAACCCGCCATGCCTATGCATTAGCTTTATTCCGGAGACTGCTGACGACTCAAGTAGGTCTAAACCTGGGGTGTCCAAACTTTTTGCAAGGAGGGCCAGATCTGGTGAGGTGAAAATGTGTGGGAGCTGACCATTCAGCCACATTTGGGCCCCAGGTATGGGGAGGGGCCAGCTGGCAGGGATGCGTGACAGGCTGAGTTGGCGGGGACAAGAGGCTGCGGGCTGCTCGAAATCTGAAAACGGGCCGCATTTGGCACCCGGGCCTGACTTTGGACATGCCTGGTCTAAACACAGAAGCCAGATTGGACAGCTGTCCATATGTTGGAGGTTTTAGAACCTTACATGCAACCTGTGGTTCGGTGACTGGGAGGGACTTTTCTGCACTGGGTTGACTGTCAATCTGTCCAAGTGTAACCAGTTATTCCCCCCTTACCCTCTGCTTTTAAAAAGGCCCCTGCCTCTCTGCTCTGTGCCCCCTTTTCTCTTTTTAGTCTGTTCGAGCCAGTGTTCTTTGTTTGCTGTTGATCTCTTTTGCCAGTAATAAAACTTGTTTTTCTCTCTCCTACAAATGCCTCAGAATGAGTTATTGAGGCTGTAAGTACTGGGTAAGGAGAAAAGGGAGGACTACCTGAGGAAGTTAAAGTCATTTTCCTCTGTGAGTCTCTGTACTTTTTTATTGCATAGCATGAGGAATTTACCAGAAATTCAAAACTGCTACAGCATGCCCAAGTTCTTTGTGCATTAAAATCTGCAAATGCAGCTATAACACTTGAAAAGAGGTAGTAATCTGCCTCATACTAACTCAGATAACTGCTCCACCTGCCTCAGAATATATATATATTCCTACAAGAGAAGCAGCTATGTTTCAAAGTCCGTGCTGTCAACCCAACATGGCAGAGTTTGCTTCCACTTTTCCTCAATAGAAACCTTTTTAAACACCTGCACAGGTGATTTTATTTCACTGCTATAACCTACTGAGTTATTTTCTTGGGCTCCTTTATCACTGCAGATGGTGATTGCAGCAACGAAATTAAAAGACGCCTGCTTCTTGGGAGGAAAGCAATGGCAAACCTAGGTAGCATCCTAAAGAGCAGAGACATCACTTTGCCAACTAAGGTCAGGATAGTCAAAGCTATGGTTTTTCCAGTAGTGATGTATGGAAGTGAGAGCTGGACTATAAAGAAGGCTAATCGCCACAGAATTGATGCTTTTGAGCTGTGGTGCTGGAGGAGAGTCTTGAGAGTCCCCTGGACTGCAAGGAGATCAAACCTATCCATCCTAAAAGAAATCAACCCCGAATGTTCACTGAAGGACAGATTTTGAAGCTGAGGCTCCAGTACTTTGTCCACCTTGTGAGGAGAGAGGACTCTTTGGAAAAGTCCCTGATGTTGGGAAAGATTGAAGGCAAAAGGAAAAGAGGACGGCAGAGAATGAGATGGTTGGACAGTGTCATCGATGCAACCAATATGGATTTGACCAAACTCCGGGAGGCAGTGGAAGATAGGAAGGCCTGGCGAGCTCTGGTCCATGGGGTCACAAAGAGTCGGACACGACTGAACGACTGAACAACAACAATAACCTACAGCGTAGTGCAGCATGAGATGCGCAAGAGTGCTTGGAAAAGTTTCTTTTTGAAAACTTACAACCTCTAGAACTCCCTAGCTGGTGTGGCCAGGGTGCATTCTGGAAGACACAGTCCAAAAGACTCCCAGCCCTCAATTCCCAACAAGCCCAAGTGGGACAGTCTCCTTTGTGCATTTGCTTAGGAAATAAGACCCATTGATGTCGATAAGACATATTTGGTGCAGCAGTTCTAAGGACCACTAGGACAACTAAAAGTAGAGCTAGTCCTTCCGAAGAAGGTTACAATGTTCTTGGTTTTATCTGTTCCTTATCTGAAATCTTTTTGTAGAATGCTAGGACTCCAGCAAGTCTGAGTACAACACATTTGTATCTTTCCTCCCCTCTTGCTTTTCTTAACTCTCCCTCCTCTTAGAGGAGGAAGCTAGGTGGACCTAAGCCTGGCTAAACTCCAAAGCCTTCTAGTTGACATCTTACATCTTTGCCCCAGAAGAGTCGCATTTAGGTGTCTGTACAGTTACTGAGAGTGCTGCCTAGATGCCCATAGCACATCCGATCTTGCCTGATTTCGGAAGCTAAGCAGGGTCAGCCCTGGTTAGTACTTCAATGGGAGACCACCAGGGAATACCAGGTGCAGTAGGTGCCTGGAGTAGGAAATGGCAAACCACTGCAGTGTTCCTGCCAAGAAAACTCCATGGACATAGGGTTACGACTATAACGACACAACACACACACACACACACACACACACACAGAGAGAGAGAGAGAGGGGGGGGAGAGGGAGAGTTACTGGGAGGAGAATTGAGAATGGTGGGATCTGTGGTCCCATTCCTGCTGACTCACACAAGTTTCCGGGTTTCAGGCCCTACTTGGGGTTGTCAAGAAACCACACTTGGGGCCTTCCGCAGGTAGACCATTTCCATGGCTGCTCAACCAAGACTTTTCTAGTCCAGAGATAAACCTCTCTGTTCTTCTGCCTTGTGATCATGCAAACCCCAATACCCTGGATTTAATTAAATTAATGGGGGACCAGGGATATCAGAGAACCTCCAAGCAAAGCTTTAGGATGATTTATTCATCTTGCTGAGATTTCTCGGGCTGTGGCCAGAGCACTTCATACCATCAGAACAGCCAACTTGTCTATGGTCATAGACAGAATCTAATTCAGGTGAATTAATAGCACCCTATCCCGCGTTGTGCACGTTGTATCCTTTAGCTTTCATTAGCGAGCTGCTCCTCCTGATGACAAGGAGTATTAAAAAAAAACCAGGTAAAAGTGTATTCCAGGCATCTCAATTGGCACAAGGTGATAACAAGTCTAGTTTCTTTAAAAAAAATTGCACTGTTTTCATTTTGTAGGATCATCAGGAGCCGTGGAATTGGAATGAACCCAAAGGTAATCTGTTCTAAACCCCCACCCCCAGTAAAAAAGCAGGCAGAATATGTGTTTCCGTATTTACACAGAGAGTCTTTTATTTAAATTAAAAGATGCTGGAAAATCTGATGCACAAATTTGAAAAGGTTGCTTTTTTTGTATGACATGACATAGAATCTACTTAATCTGGGGTGCTCACAGCATTACTGTGCATAGGAATCGTTTCCAGCCTCTGCCTGAGTGAGGTTGAGTTACATATAATGTATCTACATCAGGAATTATTAAAGAGATGAACATATCTGGGCATTGCACCTGGAACCTTTCACATTTCGTAGTTTGCAAACGGATTTGGTCATTGGAAGATAAATACTGTATACTTTTCATTTGCAAGGATGATTGCTTAGTCAGCCTGAGATACGCCTATGGAAAGCCAACAGATTTCTGTTATGTAATGGCAGGACCTTTATAATGTGTAATTTGGCCCCCAGCTCTTACAGCAAAGATGAATATCAATCATATTCTTTCCCCACCTCTAGGGAAGCAAAACAGCCACTGCCCACTATCCCCATGGACAGGAAGTTATGTGTAAACTCTCTGAACTCTATGATCCTCAGACTCATACCAAATGAGAGGACTGGCACTCACTGTTGCAGATTTTTGAATTTCTGCTATAATTCTTTTTAGCTGCACAGTAGAAGTGCAGAAATCCTCAGAACAGAATAGTTGCAAGTTTCCCAGAGTCCACCCTTTTCTCATTTAAGGTTTCAATAAATCACTCTGAGACATTTGAAAAAGGGAAAAATATTTTCTTACCATTTCTTGAAATGACACATTTGTGTGTACTGCTTTCCTTGCTGCACCAACACTGGCAATCATCCGAACAGATAAACAGCAACAAGGGCCATCAACCCACCAAAGAGAGGGGCAATACATTCATCAGAGAGGTGGGATTCTCTTTGAATTGCAAAAGCTAAAAAGAGCAATTGGTTAGTGCTGGATAGATAACCGCCCTAGACCAGAAAAATATTTCCCAGTCTCTCAGACTAAGACAGCAGTTGAGGTTGTAACTGAAACTCCAATAGTTGCCTCTCCAATTTACTTTACTTTACTGTTGTACAGTCATGGACCCAAAATTAAAACAAGGACAGTTAAAACAAAGATAAGTAATTTGTATACTTCAGAAGTTAAAACTAGTTCATTATCTTAGTGGAGCATTTTATAAGACCTTACTACCCAGACTAGAAACTTTGCCACTGTCTCTGTGATTATCTGATTTGTACCTGCCAACAAAGTCTTTAGATGTTCACTAGGACACATACTGGGACGTTTATTCATAACTGGGTGAATAAGTTGAATAAAGGCTGCATTCTAGCATGATATGCATCAGGGTCTCTATTGTGTCCTCACCACAAGGACATAAACAATTCTTATACGGGATGTTATGAAAACACCCTTCCAATACTGCTAAAGGGCAGCAGTTGAATCTAGCCCTAGAGAAAACATGCCTGTATTTTGGGATGGTGAGTTTGTATAAATATTCTGCAGGCTTTGGGAATTCAAAATTTAGTCCAAGGTGTATATGTGAGCAGGATCTCTGTACATTTGCTAGGGAGTACTGTAGATCTATGTCTTTGATTTGTTGTTCTATAATTGGTCTAATAGTTGTATAGTTCTGTCTAGAGAGGAAATCTAAAGAAAAACCTAGTAGATGTAACTTGTCTACAAAACCCTTGTACCAGGAGGTAGTAAATACATCTTCTTGGAAGTGATGTAGATATCCTCTGGTTGGATCAGCGTAGACACTTTAGCCAGAAACGAAATGCAAAAGGCCAGGTACTGCACTCTAAGGACGTTAAACCAACTTCTAAATGTAGTCCAGAGGTAGAAGCACATCTTGGCAGCCCAATGCCTCTCTAATTAGACGATGCTTTAGCAGGCAATGCCCTCCGTCTCATACACTGGAATCTTTGTACTTACAGATGCTAAGGCAAAGCTCAGAAACTTTAAAAAATAATCAGTTACATTTTGTTCCTACTATAGTTACTTTAGCTGCTAGTGTATTATGGTTGCTGATATAGAAACTGAAAAAAGCAAGTTTCTATCATAGTTACTGAAATGAAAAAAAGAATTGTTTGCCTTCCTATTTCTCAAAAGTAGGTAAAATGAATACCTTTTTATTATCTTTAAAGAAAGTGCATGAACATGATAAACTGCTGATGTAGTGCCAAACCCGCTCTCTTCCAATCCATCGCAGCATTCACCTCAACACTCACAGCAAGGCAGCAGTATGAGATTTTACGTGAAGTAGCATTTCAATCACATGGCATTCCTTCTTCATCCATTTCTCTTGGGGACAGGAATGTGTAGCCTGTATAAGTAAATTGTAACTGCACAGAGAGTGCTTTATGGGTAGTATATAAGCAGTAGACATGGGCACGGAGCGGCGAAATTGTCGTTTCCGTTTTCGGTTTCCGTTTCCGTTACGTAACGGAAACGGTAACGATAATTACGCCGCTCCAGCTCGAACCCGACCCGAAAAAAGAAAAATTGGGTCGGGTTTTTCGTTGTCGTTAATGGTATCGTGGTGATCGCGCGATGCCATTGCCAAGCAGCACAGAAAAAAAGTTTTAAAAAGTAAAAAAAAAAAAAAAAGACTCCTGGCCAAAAAAGCAGGCAAAAATATGCCTGCCTGAGGGCACCTACCAGAGGGGTGGTTTCTGGGGGGGGGGTCCCGGCCTTCCCCCCCTCCTGTCCTGGGCTGCTTGCACCAGGCTGGGGGGGAGGTCATCCTCGTCGTCTCCATGCC